>UFQX01000112.1:145901-671709 GCA_900497675.1 Arapaima gigas
TCCCGAGTTGTGGTTACTGCAGTAGTTTTCCAGTTTTTTTTTCCTGCCCCCCCCCCCCCCCCACTTCTGTGTAGTGACCATGTGATCTTCCACACTGCTGGGATACTAATGTTTGCAGACATTCCCTCACTCAGTGCAGTTTCTGAAGTTCATTTCAATTATTTATTTTCTGTGTGTGTGTTCATTGACTGCTAATCTGTAACAAATGGATTGTTCTAGAATAGCAACTTGGTAAGTGACATGAGACCTCAGCATTAGTATAATGAGGCCAGCATTGGGATAGTTAATGTATTTTCTGACCATTTGATATTTTAATCGAACAAAGAAGTAAATGTAAACTTTTTTTTTGCTGCATCTCATGCACTTTGCAATGCTTCCTCATTTGCATACTTCTCCTGTGGATTCTAGAGGGCTACTGTTTGACCTGCCTGTTATATACTTGAGTCTTTAGAATTCCAATGTGAGTGAAATATGTAGACATTGTCTTAATGTAACAGAAGCTAAAGATGTCTGCTCTGTCCTTATAGTCTGCTGACACTTTTCCCCTCTTTCCTGTTCTTTCTCCCAAGGAAACTTCTGTATTGTCCTTTATGTACATCTGGGTTCAACTGTCTATATGCCATTTCAGAACTAAAATTAACTATTTATACTTTGTTTCTGCCTCTGATTTTGTTCAAATGCCTTATTTTTTGCTAGCTCATCATGCTAGTGTTCAAAGTGTTTTGCCTGTTAAATAAAACCATGTAAAGGCAAGTATCTCATTAAAAAAAAGTCTGATCATGTCAAAAGCAGTTGTTCAGTTATTGGAGTCTTTCACTCTTCTGTTTTGTAATATTCTGTTTGCTGCACTGAATTTCAATAGTGTGAAGTGGACCTAATGAAATTCATTACATGAAAATTGAGAAGTGTTTCAGTGATAGAAAATATTGCTGAGATGATTGGTGTGGAAATCTGTCATCTCCACCTCTTGGCCAGTTGTTCCTACAGTGCGACTGAGCTGAGAAGGGGGGGGGGGATGTTGTTAAAGCAATGATATTTTTCAGTAATACCAGAGGTTCTGTGCTGTGCTCAGCTGTGGCTGCAGGCACAAGTTCCTGCAACCTTCAGGTGCCATACTGCCCTTGACAGCATCTGCCCTGGGTCAACAACCATGTCTGTTTAACACAACTCACATCTGTAAAACGTGGATTATCAAGTTTTCAGAATAAAGGGTTTGATGTCAGTTACTTTTTAAAGGAAAATTCCAAAATGTGATTCTGCCACTCTGGGAAACTAGTCTGTGGGGGATTTGCAGCATGTACCTGGGCAGCAGTTACTTAAAGCTTTAACTGGTGTGTGTGTGGGTGGGGGTGGGGTTTTTTTTTTCCTCTCTCTCCCAAGTTTAAAAATCTAAATATGAGCAGCAACATCACTTCATGGGAAGTAAATGGGGCTTTTGTATCTAAACACAGCTGTCCAGATTGCAAGAAGTCCCATCCCCTCAAGTCCTGCCCAAAATGAAGATAAATTTAATTACGGTAAATTTTAAACCATATTGTTTTAAGGGGATCTGGCATTTTCCTCAAGCATTTGGAGAGCTCTGGGTTGCTAGTTTTAAATGTACTCATAATGAGTTAGCAGATGCTTTTCTTCTAACAGACTCAGTAAACAACTGTATTTCAAGAGAAATAGCTTTTGAGACAGACATGTGACTGTCACAACAATTGGTTTGTACAGCATAATTTTTTTGCCAGTGCACATTACATGTGTAACTGCCTGTTATCAATGATGGGAAACACAAAGGAAAGCGAGTGGAGACCAATGTGTGACACAAGTGCACGGAGCTGCTGGGAGATCTGATGTGTCAGTCAGCCATGAGGTTGTGAACCCCCTTCCCCATCTGCTGAGGTGAAACACTGGTCCTCTAGGCTGTTGCTTCAGGGCAGGGTTATATGGCACTGTTACTCTGCCATAGTAAAGGTCTCTAGCTTATATACATTTTCTCTGTGGCTGTTTTTCAAGCTGCCTGTTCAAAGTAACATGGCTTTGCTCATTTATACAGCTGAATGTTTTGGATAATGTATGTGAAGCTGAGTGCAACCAGACTTGAGTCTGAAATTGGTCTCCAGCTCCAGACCAATTACACTCCCTGCAACTGCATGATCCACACACACACTTCCCATTTCACATTCCATTCAGCGTGAATGCAAATGATGACCGGCAGATGGAGCTGTAACCTCACGTTAAACCATGTTTTAGGAAAAAGGCAAATCTTTTCTTTCCAAATTTAAGGTAAGAAAATCTGTAATTTATTGTACTACTCTGTTTTTATATTATGGTGTCAGATTTTTTCATAAAATTTTAAATGTTCTTCCCTTTTCTGTAATTCCTTTATTGTTTTGTTAGAAATACATAATAAATACTAGTCATCACCTCAAACAGCTGCAATTGTGAGAACTATTTGGACAATGTACAACCAAGCAGTATAGCTGAGCAACAATCATTTAAATCGTACTGTTTGCCACTGTTTCTTTCTGTTGGGCACAAGGGAGTTAACTCCATGTGCGTCACCATAACTGCACTGCAATTTCCTATCAAGTTTTCAAACTATATCTCACTACTGCATGCTTCATTTGGGAAATCTGTAGCTATAAATTTAGTCAATGTAGACTTCCTTTTGAAACTTTAATTTGCACGTTTCTACCCTGAAATGACAGGAGAAACAGAAAGTGGAGTTTGAAAGCCATGCATTACTCAGAATATGCTTTATATACAATATAATATTTTTATATTTTACAACAAGAGCTGAGGCTGCAGTACTGGATCTGGCATTACACAATGTCATAAAGACATAAAAGGTGTGAGCCATTTCATGCCATAAACATGCCAGTAATTTGCCATTGTATACCAGTAAAACTGTTTTGATATCCAGGGACCTTTTTGCACAAAACGATGTTTAGTAAGACGTGAATCTTTCTTTTCTCCTTTTACCCCAGGCTTGTGGTAGTATCGCATTAGCTGCTGCAGGGTGACCTAGGTCCATGCTTGGTTTAGGTATGGGTTTTATGCTGTGGGTGGACATTTGGCCTCAACCCGATAAGTCACCTGAGACATCTGAGCTCAGTGTGCTCCCCACATCTCCAAGAAACTCAGTTTGTTTTTATTTTTATCTTTATTTTTCATAACCTATGTCGAAAGGTAAGGTGTTTTGCCTTTTGAAGGTTTTGTTCCCTTACCTGTCTGTTGTTCAAGTTCATGCTACAAAGAATGCCGAACGCACCTGAAATCTTTGTGTGGGGCATGTGAGTCCTGGGTGGTGTTCCCTCACGATTTCTCTTTAAAGAATATATTATTAAATTGTTTAGAAGCAGCTTTGAAGCAGACATGATAACCTGGCACAGATCTCTGTGCCTCCAAGGTCATGATGACTTCCTGAGATATTGTTGATGCCTTGTAAGTATTGTCAAATATCCTTATATTGGGCTGCAGCTTGGCTTGAGGACAAAGGCCCTACAGGTGTTTGAGGAGATGAGAGTTCAAGGGGCACTGGTGAAGGTCATCTCCAAAACAACAGATTAATTTAAATTCATATATACAAATTTTTAGTGCATTGTTTCCACCAAGATGAGCTGGTGTACTAGCTTTGGCAACCTTATCTAGAGCTTCTTAGGAAAACCAACTTCAGCTACAGTTAGCAGCAGAAACCAGGAACTCTCATGGTTCATCATTTGCCGGCAGGTAGGGAATCCCCGAGACCAGCAGGGAGTTAAAGATTATCCCATTGCCTTCTGTTAATACTGCATTATAGGGGCTGATACTACAGCAGGGGAAAGGAGTGAGTGAGAGAGTTATGGTGAGAGAGCCAGGAATGCAGATTTTAGGTGAGCAGGAGGATGCTGTCACCTGAGGCAATAAACTTTTCAATGACATTTTGCGTTTTGGTATCCTTGCTTACAGGATTATTGCAGAACAAAAAAAACAACAAAAACAGAAATCATTCATGAACCATCTTCAAGGAACCTCTATCTGTTTCATGCGTATGCATTTATGGTTTAAATTCAGGTCTTATTTGCCATGTGGTTTCTGCTACATACAGTAGTTTTAAACTGTCTGAGCATCACCCAGTGTGGAGCTCATGGATTTGACTTTTGCTTTTGGGTTGGTTTGTCCTTGGAGGCGACCGGGGGAATGAAGTGGGGTGTGGTGAGCTGATTAGCCCCATGGAGGTCATGCCTGGGCTGCTGCGCCACTTTAATGGCTTCCCCTGAATGGCATGGGCAGCAAAGGAACCTTAAAGTCAGCAGCAGGAAGTCTGCAAGTCCGTCACGCTGGGCGGTTTCTCCCTGAACCGGTGTTGCCCACTGGTCCTGGTCCCACTGCTAAAGCCATTAAAAAAGAATGTAAAAAAGCGCAAACTATGTTGATCTTGGGTGATAAAAAATTCTAATTAGATGTAAAATAGTTTCTGAAATGGCACACTGGGTGCTCCTTCAACACAACTTAGATTCTTAGCAGCTCCAAGCCTCAGTTCTTGAATAGGTGACCAGCATCCAGCTGATAAGATATTTATGGTCCAAGCGTAATCATAAAAGCAATGGATGACGAGGAAAGCAAATAACATTAAAATGTTTTTGAATAAAAGCTTGAAAGCGCTGTAAAAATGCCCGAATGTGGCATGCTCCTCAGATATGTCAACAGGGTGTTTGTACGATGGGGTGGGGAAGAGGGGAAAGGTAAGGAACAGCACAGAGACCCGGAGCACCGAGGCCCCTCTCCCCCACTCCTTCTTACCATGCCCCTGTCGTATAGCTTCTCCCTTTTTGTACCTTTGTTCCACAGTTGGAAGCCACTCAGAAACACAAGTGGTATGTTCCAAATCTCAGTAGGCTGAGAACGTGTGTGTGCGTATGTGTCTATGTGTCTGTATCTGTGTTTGTGTCTGTATGTGTGTGTTGACAACCCCTACATCTTAGTTGAGGGTTAAAATATTTGTCCTGGCCCAGTCAGCAGCAAATTGTGACTCATTGTTGATGTGCAAATTTGCATCAAGAAGAGGAGGAACATTAATATGAAACATAGTCTTATTTGTTCATGGCTGTGTTAAAGAGAGAATTGTGATTAGGTATTTATGTGCATTGAGGGAAGTGGAGCTGTGTTTTGGTAACTGGGCCTAAACATGTCTGCCCCCTCACCCCTGATGTTGGTCAGGACTATGAAAGCTGTCAAATTATACTGTACCTGTATGTTTGTGACTAATATACATGAGGTATCTGTCTTTACATCAGTGCGTGGTGACCTTTTTACACCCATTCGTGATCTTTTGCACAGGATCACTTGTTGACAGTACATACTCTTAGGCTCAGCCCTTCTGCTTTCAACCTCTCTCTGTCACACTCACTATCTGAGCACTTTATGGTTCGTCATCTTGAACAGGAGACCAGTTTATTACCTTCCTTGTAAGCGGATGTCAAGGATAAGGCAATTAGCTTATCATCAGTGCATGATTTATTGGATCTTCAGGTGACAAGGGCCTCCAGGTGCTGAATGGTCCTCTTTTGGCTGGTGCAAATCTCTGCATGACCATGGCCCTGGGACCCCCACTATGTACGTAGTACTCCGCTGGAATTAGCCTGAAAGCGGACAGCATGTACCTTTTACATGCAACAGTGTGTGTGTGTGTGTGTGTGTGTGTGTGTGTGTGTGTGTGTGTGTGTGTGTGTGTGTGTGTGTGTGTGTGTGTGTGTGTGTGCGTGTGTGTGTCTGTATGTGTGTAGATATGTGTGTGTGTGTGTGTGTGTGTGTGTGTGTGTGTGTGTGTGTGTGGGTATGTGTGTGTGTGTGTGTGTGTGTGCGTGTGTGTGTCTGTATGTGTGTAGATATGTGTGTGTGTGTGTGTGTGTGTGTGTGTGTGTGTGTGTGTGTGTGTGTGTGTGTGTGCGCGTGCAGGAAGCTGCACCCCGTTAGATGTGCTGGCTTGCTGTTAAGGACACATGGGGTGGGGAACAGACGCATGTTCTAGCAAAGAATGCAGGTTTGTTGCACAACTCAAAGTGTCCTGTCTCAGGTGAGCGGCTTGGAGAGTGGCCTGCCTTGCCCTGCAGCCTTGCCAGCCCCAGTCTTATCTGAGGAAATATCCAGGCTGTGCAGGCATGTGATGTTGAGCAACAAGGCCATAAAGCAGTGTATCGCTTTACGAGGGCTGACCAGCTAGCGCCTTGCTCTGCTCCTGCTGCAACTGATGCTAGAATAACTAAGCTTTGTTAAAGCAACTACACTGTACGTGAGGGACTAGGCTGTACTGGAGGGATTAGGTTATGTTGTAGGAACTACACTCTTTAGAAATGAAAATCAAATGTTTGTAGAGTACAGAACGTCAGCACAACCAGATTATCTGAACCACTGCAATAGTCTGTTTTGGAAGTCTCTTGTTTTATGGTGTGTAGAAAATAGAGAGACGATAGCATATAGAGAGGGTTTTGTGCAGATTTTATTTACCTGAAGAAGCTCAACTTATTGAGATTTCCTGCATGTTCTTGTAAATGTTTATGCGTCTCTTTTTCTGAATAAATACTCATAGATCATACTTATGGAAGTGCTAAAATTAGTTATTTAGGCAAACATGGCTCACATTATTTACATACTGACCCCACAATTGGAAATGAATGCAAACGTATGGCTAGAGATAGCTTATGGGATGTGAATTGCACTTATAAGGTGTTGTAAAAGGGATCTTTTATCTCACAAAAAAAGCTTGTGGATCCTTGTTGGTCCTTGTCCTTTCAAGGTCTGTTTGACTTCAGGCACTCTGCAGGGGGGACTGTAATTGGGGGTGGGTGTGTGGGGCTGTGTGGCACTGTATCCCAATCCATCGAGACTGCTGCAATTGTGAGGCTCTGAGTGATGAGCAGGCAATGGAATGAAAACCAGCTGCATGTTGAAATGCAGATGGAGCGAGACCACCACGAGGGGGCCACCACAAGGGATGTGGAGGGGGTGAGGATGGGAAGGTCTCACTGATGTGATTCTGTGACTGCAGCAAGGACTCTTTTCTTTTTTTTCTTTCCCACAGGATGCCTCCCATGACTCAGGTCAACCTGGTGTTCCAGGGACAGAGATGTGCTCATGAATTAATTGAGGTGATAATCAGAGGAGCAGAGAGAGAGCAAGAGGGGAGGAGGAGCAAGTCCACGTTGTAGATGGACAGATTAGATGGGGGTTCAGGGGTGGGGTAAGAGGTGCTGATCTGGCCACTTTTCCTTGGTACTCGCTGATCTGCCACCACCCTGACTGCCCCTAACTACATTAACTGAGGACTGAGAGTAATGGACAACAACCAAACAGATAACTAACAAAACTGACACATCAAGACCAAAACGAAGGGGAACAAACACCCCAACCACATATTACTTACAAAAGCACTGACCACCTTTCTTGCTTGAGTGTATCCTATACAAATTCTAACCTTAATCACTTTGGTCTGTCTGTTAAACCCAGTGTCATGTCTGATAATGTTGGAAGCATAGAGAGTTACTGTTGACAGACTAACCTGTCTGAGATGCCATGCTTGGCTGCGTAAGAATCTTTTCTCTTTACTCATGCAACAATAGATAACCTGAGATTTAACATTAGATGGATCTGGGCCAGATCTGCACTTGGGTTAGAGACCCATGCAGAGAGACTGTAAGGAAACGTTGAACCGCACATTTACAACCATCCTGTGCTCATCCAAGACCCACACCTATGCTACGAGAACATAACAAATAGGTACCTGCTACAGTTTTCTTCAGCTCTGATCCAGCCAGTGAAAATACATGCATGTTTCTCAGTTACACAGAGACCTGCATTTGTCCTTTTTCAATCCTTTTTTCCTTCACAACAGGAAAGCTGTTATACAATTTGTTTGAAATGTACGTATTATATATTTTCTGCTATAATCAACTAATTGTAGTTTGACATATAAAGGTGGTATAAAGTATACAAGACTACATTATCCCATTATCCCATTATCCAGACTGAATATTGTGTCCCTTGAGTGATTAATAAAGACACTTCTACTTTTTTGGATTTTAGTGTTAGAAAAAACTTTACGTTTCCAAAATGGCCAGGTTACTCTAATTAGAGTCTCATTATAACCATTTCTGTTGATGATGTGATTTATAATGCACTGTGATGGAGTTCCTAACATGTGAAATTATGTACACCATCTGATGTTGGAGGGGAAGTGGGATTTTGGTGCCAGAGGAGACCATGACATTTTCCACGATGATCATCTTATACTCTCCTTTCATCCAACTCACACTAGGAGTAACCAGGCCTGTGCTGGAGGAAAATGTGCTGAGTCCTAACCAAGGCTGTTACTCATTAACACTTAACAAAAAAATAAAAATAAAAAGCTTCGAAGTCTGGACCAAATAACCTGTTACCGTTGCTGTCACACTGTGGGAAACAAATTGCTGACAAAAAAGAAATCTTGACACTAAAGGTCATTCTTTGCTACTGTTGCATTTTAAACTTACTGCTGATTTTTATAACTAAGATAAAAAGAGGCCTGAGAAGGAGCTTTGAGGTGTAAATCTTACACACCTGATGAGTAAAAACTGAATCGAGGTTCTGAGAGTCACCAACTCCATGTCTCTGTTCTGCTTCTTCTCTGCCCATCTAAAGATAAAAGAAAAAATGGCAAATTTAAAAATATTAAAGCTTTCATGTGACCTTATGGCATTTGACATCACTCCCTGGTGATACAGTGCTTGTCTTGCAGACCCGACGATGGGCGACTTGAAGCAGGTGACATCTCAGTGACACCTTAGTTTGAACTAAAGTGGGGACAGCTGTACTGCAGATGAATGCTTCCTGAAAGTTCTGGCAAAGAAATTTCACTGACTTTGTAAGATGTTGAGGACCAATTGCTAATTCAACGTGCTCAGCTGTGGGTTCCACAGACAGTGTGAGGAGCAGTCTTTTATAATGATGTTGTGTGTTGTCCCTGCTTGAAAATTCAGCTTCACGTTGACCGGCAGAGCAACACACACCTCATGCAAGGAGGCAAAGCCTCACACATAGCAGTGTGAACACACAACAAAAGGAGCATTTCCTGCTCTGAAAATGAAATAAAGTTAATAAAGACGGTCAGCAGCTATACTCTTAGTTCCTTGTTCTTCATCACACCAAGGCTGATTGTTTAAACAGGGGTCTACTTGTAAGGCAGAGTAATTAAGAGGTTTTTGTTCCGTTTCGTTCCAAGAGGAAGTGTTTCACACTGAATCGCTCTTTCCCCTGTCCGACTGAATAAGATCTGAGTGTCTCACATGTGGCCTTGGCAACTCACCTGATCTCAGTGTTTTACTTTCTACACTGCCATCTTATCGCCATGTTCTCACCTGGAAAGTTTTCCCATTCCTCCGCACTCTCCATATATTCTCATTTTTTGACTCAGCCTCAGTTAAGACTGTCAGGCTTGTGTCCTTTTTTATTCTTTAGAAGGTTTTCTTCTGAAGCAGCTTACTGGCAGATTTTTTTTTTTGCAGAGCATTCACAGGTAGAGCTCAATATGTCACTGAAGAAAGTTAGTTTGGAACCACGGTCAATGGTACTTCCATAGTTACAGGTCAACGCATGAAATGAGGCTACCTTGGAAGGAAACAGAGTACAAAAATGTAATAAAAAAGATAATAAGTAATAATCTAGGCCTTGTTATTATTCAGCTAAATTTGGGATGCTGAGTAACCCTGTGCTCTGTGTGTGGCTTGTGTGAACCTGCTGCCTTGTAGAATGTACCCCCCACAAAGCAGTGTGGTCTTTTTGTAAATACAGGCAGCAATTCACCTTACTGGCATGAGAGGAAAATGAGGTAGGAGTAGAGGTTAACATGCTGGGTCAGGATACAGGTGGGCAAGTCTGATCCTGAGGAGTTCTAACTGTAGGTATACATTATAGCTTTCTAAATATAGATTTATGCATAAGTAAACATATGACAGCAGTTATTAACGTAATGAAGTAGCTGTTTCAATGGGATAAGGAAAAACAGGAACACAAAAACAGACTATTAACAGTGGATGCTGGGGGTCCAGAGGAGGGACAGTGGAAGCCTGCTAGCTCTGAGTAAGAAACTATAATCTGCGCTGAAGTGAGGGGGGGACTTGCATTATGCTCTTTCTGCTGTGTTTCAGCATTCTGTCTTGGGGGCTGATGGCTGACCTGCGTGCTGCTGCATTAATGAGGCCGCTGCACCGCCCCAGCTCTAATCACAGAGCAAGCCAAGCAGGTAATTGCTTTTGAATTTTTAATCGTGGAAGGCAGAAGGGCAGAGGTGGGTGGGTAGTGGGGTGGGGTGTTGGGGGTGAGTCACATGCCTCACTGCCCTGTTCATGTGCACTTTGGATATATGTAGCTTCTTAGAGGGTGAAGGCAACAAGAAGGGGTTTGAAGGCAGTCAATTACCACAGCCGACACACCTGTGTGTCTTTTGAGAGAGGTGCCTGGGATGGCTACACTGAGGGGGGGGCTCTATTACATTCTGGGACACCTGTGCTGGAATCAGTTCTGGGAGAATGAGCTCCCAATGAGCCTGTGCAATTCCCTGCACCCCCCTCCTCTCCCATGGTGCACACATCCCAGGCGCATAGTCTTGTGTCCATCAGGAAATGAGACAAAAATGAACTACCTCTCAGCTCTCGTTTATCATGATTCCGCTGTGCAGCACTTGTGAAATCCTGGATAGCAAAGGATTTTACAAACATCAAAAAAACTGTTTGCAATATATTTTCCTTCACAATGATCTACACATTCCTAAAAGTCACATTGCGTGTTTTATATTTCTTTGAAGTGTGTATTTAAGACAGAGTTTGCATTTATGTTGACTTGAAATCATGCAATGAAGTATTACAGTTGCAACAAAAACAGTTATTGTGATAATAACACAGAGCCTTCCAATTCCTTTACATCTTCATGCTTTCAGTACTGGTTTTTCTGCAGCCATATTAATCAAGTGATCAAGTTCAGCAGCAAAACCACAAGAGATTTATATCTCAAACCACCACACCTTGCTTTGCACACACAAACATCAGTTAACCTTCAAACAGAGGAGATGAATGTGTGTGTCACTGTGTATTAATGTATGAGGTGTGTGGGAGGATGTTTTATGACTTTATGAACTTGGCCTGATCAGATTTTCCTTTTCATAAGCCTTCTCTGGTTTAGATTTTTGAAAATGCCGATTGGCTGATTGTACATCTCTGAGGTTGAATAAATAGCTTTAGTCCCAAACATGTCAGCTGACTAGAGTGAAAGGGGCCAGAGATGTTACGAAACAGGTTTGCATGAAGTTATAAAGGGTTATAAGAACTTTACAGAATTTTTATTGTATGATTACTGGTATAAGTGTACTTGTATAGCTATAGTGTATAAGTATGTACAGCTATATCAGTTTAATTACAGTTCTTAATGATCTTTTCAGAAACCACCATCTTAAACAGCATGTATTGCTTTTTATCACTTATCCTTTTAGCTGACACTTTTCTCCCCAAACAAATATAACATTGCATCCTAATATGCTTACAATTATTTATCCTTTTATACTGATGGATAATTGTTACTCAACCAATTTAGAGTAAGTCAGACACTATAGCAAGAGGTGGGGCCTGAACCCAGGTCTTTCAACTGAGAGCAGACAGCTCTCTCTGCTATGCTACTTGCTGCCCTGTTTCATTGCTGTTATTCTTTCTTTAGCTGATGACTCTGTTGAGGATGTTTACATGAGTCCAGAGTAGCAATACAAACCATTCTTGCAAATCTTTCAGTCTCCTCATTAAAATGACTGATACATTTTCACAGCTGATTTCTGTGGCTATATTTCACCTAAAACACACAGTACTGGTGACACTTGCCTTGTTCCTCACTAAGTGGCGCCAGTGAGCAGCCAAAATTAAACCTGCCTGAGGTTCAGGCAAGGTCGTGTGTAATGATTAATATCCAAACAAAAGCATCAGTGTCAGTCTTCATAGGACCATGGGGACATGTCATTGAGCAGGAGCCCACAAACTCCACCACACTAATGGGGGGTGTTGGGGACATGAGACTCAACATGCAAATGGCCTTGACTGTGACTCTTCAATGCAACCAACGGCCAGCCTGCTAAAACAGGTTGTCTTTTTGTTATTGAGAGAGGGGCCTGACGTTTCCTCATTCTATTAATGGTTTAGTCATGTTCTTCCACTCATGTGCAGCGTAAAGGAGAAGTTGCTTGCTACAAAGCTTTCTTTCTGCAGTGGTCGTAATGGGTACTGTAGGCTGTAATAAATATTATTGGGAATGGAGGGATGGGCTTGACATCACACAGGTTTTGTGCACGAAAGATGCAACATCATCACACCGCAAGTGGTTCTCTCCTATTCCCTTCGCTTGGTTGAATAAGTGAAACAGCATATTCAACCATCTTAATCTAGTATAACTTTATGACAGAAAAATTAGGTAAGATATTCTGGTACACTTTGCCCTTGCTTTCAAGTTACTATGTTTATGCTTCAGTAATCTTGAGCATGAAAGGTTTCTAGAATGGTTAGAATTAGCATCTGAAAAAAACTCAATATGGTTTGTCAAATTCATTAGGAACAAACCCAGAAGAGCCCAAAATATTGACCCTCATATATACTGATTGCATATATACTGTACAAGATTTTATCCCAAAAAGGATCTCTAACAGACACGTAGACCAGGGTATCAGGTTGTTTGCTGAGTTCCCATGTTAGATTTGGGATTATGAAGTTCTCTGTTAGTGGCTCCATGCAAGAGGTTGGCCTATTTCCACACTAGTTGATGTGATGCTGAGATGCGGTACATCCCAGACTGATGGCTATCAGCTGGCTGAGTCCAGTGCAAGTGTTTCCCCAGACAGAAAGAGACAGAAAGAGACACATACCTTCACTGGGCAGTTTCAGAAGCTGGAGGGTGTATCAGAGTTTTGGATAAATTCTTCATCAATAAAAAACATCAAGGAGCCTTTCTGTAGGGTATAATAAGTTCCTATTGAAAAACAGGGACCATAATGTTCCCTAGTTTTATCTTCACCTAGGGAGGTTCTGTGTCTCAAAATGGTCATGTTTTGTAAGAAGGCCACTTTGTTTTTTTCTTCATATTTTTTTCTATGTGAATAAAGCACCAACAATCTTTTGCAATGGCCTGTGTTCACCTAAGTTTTTAGCCTAATGGGGGTGATGACACACAGGGCAAAGACAGGCCATTAATAGACATGTGAGGCCACAGAGAAGAACAGCTGATGGTCTCTGTTGGGCAGAGAATACAGTCTGTGGCTAAAAGGTCTAAAATTCAAATCCTACAATGGTGTTTGAACAAGATACTGCAGTACTGTCAAATTGCCTAGGTCAACTGCTTAGATGAGGATAAAGTGTGCATTTTTGAGCTCTGCGAGTCGCATGGACAGCAGCAGTTGAAGGGGAATAAGATGGACTGCAGTAAGAAAAGAGATTGTAAGTGGATATATGAATAGAAGAAGTACAGAGTCGACAGGTGAAGTGCAGAGAAAGGAAAGGTGGTTTACTTGGACCTGTGGTACATCACTGCCAGACTTTGGTGTGACAAAGTGGCCAAGTTGTCTGTTCTTGAGTCAGTATTGATACTGGTCCGCTGCTAGGGAGTGAGGAGACAGCTAAGGGGGGGTGGAAGTTGAGGGAGGGGCACAGATTTGAAGCATACAGATTTTTCATATCTTTTTGGATGGGAAGATTTTGGATTGGTGGTTGAAAGACTTCACCCTGCTATGCAATATGCAGAAAAAGTTCTTTTAGTGTGCAACATTAACAGCTTCTCTGTTTGTCTTAAGTGCTGTGATGCACACATTGACAGGCCTGGAATCTGTAGCAATCTTTTGCTGGCTGCAGTTGAGGTGGGCTGGGTTCAGACATGGGGTCAGGCTGCCCCGGTGAGCAAGATGAAGGTTCTGGCCCTCTGCAATATACCAACTGGCTTGGAGAAAGAGAGACAGAGTAGGGCAGTTTGCTCCAGAACTCGACTGATAAACGACTGCAACCTCAAAGCCCCATGATCTGACAGGACTTGACAAAAGCAAAGAAGAAAGAGAAGGAGTACTGGAATCCCTAACCACACACATACACACCTCTTGCACTTGTGAGAGCAAACATGACCAACAGACTTAAAAGCCCTAGGTGGGATTGTGGATGAGGCAGGGGAGACACGCTCCCTCCCCGGTGGCTGTTGACAAAGCTAACACTGTCAGGCTACATCTCTGGGCCCCAGACAGGAAGACCCAGATTCCCTCAGGATCATCTACAGGTTATGTTTAAGAAATGGGTGGTTGGCCCCACCTGTAGCATTCCCCTTCACTTTTGCTGCCTGCATGTATTGAGATCAGACTGGGAAGATTGCATGTGTGGGTGGATGAGAGCTGGGGGATCATGCCTCATGTAGGTGTGCACTGGCATCCACAGCTGCATCAAGCACTGCTGATAATTCCTGTGGAAACTAATAAAATTGCAGCTTCAGCACTGCATCAAAGCTACTCTTTCCTTCACAAGAGACAGTGTCTCATTCAGTCCAGGGTATAAAATGATGATAAAAGTGATCAAATCAGAATTGCTAAAGATTTATAACTCAGTGCCTCCTACACATGCTGTCTTTCAATGCTAAGTTTAACCTAATAAAAATTGATGACATAACCCCCCAACAAAAAATTTCATCAAGAATGAAAACTGACTTAAAGAAATCACATAAATTCTATATCACTGTGTCCATTTTGTAGCATAGCAGGCTGAAATAGTGTGTTAAGCTGCATAGTGGAGCAATAGGAAGTCTTTGTACTTTATAGGTCCTTGGCTCTGGGTTTAGAAGTGGATTTGAATCCTGCTCAGTTAGTGCGGAATTAGTATGCTTTGAAAATGTACACTAAGTTCCTATTGAGGCTATGGTCTTGATGCTTTGGACACAGTCTGAAGGCATGTGTTTCAGGTGAACTGTCAGTCAGTCAGTCAGTTAGTTTTTTACCCCACTTGTTCTGGAGAGCTTTGCAGTGGGAGCATGCTGAGAAGTTGGGTTCAAACCGTCTTATTCCCCAGAGTAGTCTCCAGCTCCTCTTTGGGGATGCCCAAACACTCCTAGGCCAGCCAAGAGATATAATTCCTGCAGCATGTCCTGGGCCACCTCAA
This sequence comes from Arapaima gigas, assembly GCA_900497675.1. NCBI lineage: Eukaryota > Metazoa > Chordata > Actinopteri > Osteoglossiformes > Osteoglossidae > Arapaima > Arapaima gigas. Next base: position 161,057 of record UFQX01000112.1, read on the forward strand.
CAGGCTTCTCTCAATCCAGACAAGTAGCAGATCTACTCTGAGGCTCCTAACAAATCACAGAATTTCTCACACTGTCACAGAGGGTTAGTCCAGCAATCCAGTGTAAAAACTTCATTTTGGCCACTTTTATCCACGATAATGTTCTTTAAGTTATTACCCATAGTTCATACCTATAGGTGAGATTGGGAATGTAGATTGAGTGGTACACCGAGAGGTTTGTCAGAAAACTCAGCTGCTCAATTACCACCACAGACAGGTACAGTGCCTGCACTGTGCAGAACTGCTGAAGCTGTACCAATTTGCCTTTCAGTCTCCTATTCCCTTCTTCCATCACACATGAACAGTACCCAAAAATACTTGAACTCCTCCACTAGCAGCAGCTGCCCCCCATCACTTGAAGAAGGCATTCCACTCTTTTTCCAAAAGAGAACCATGACCTCGGACTTGGAGGTGTTGTTTATCATACCTGCTTCTTTATGCTTAGTGGTGAACCATTATATTGCACATTGAAAGTCACAATTAGAACAGGCCAAAAGGACAACATTGTCTGCAAAAAAGTAAAGATGTTACCATGAGTCTACCCAACCTAACACACTCCAAACCTCAGTTGCACTTTGATATCACAACACAAGACACAGCCTTGCTGTAGTCCCACACTCACATTGAACGGACTTGACTTAATGGCACAGTTCAAACTGTAATCATAAATGGAAGGAATAGCAGCCACCAGTGATCCTCGTACCCCATATTCTTGTAGTACTTCCCAAAGCTCATGCCAAGACCACTAGACCACTAGAATGGGGGAAGGTGAGGTAGTATAGTTAGGTGAGGACCTGTCACCTAGTAAGCTTGGAGGGGGGTGGGTCTGGGATGCCAGGCCGCACTGCTGAGCCGTCCGGAGGTGTTGTGGGCCTAAGTCAGCGAAACGCCGATGAAGGATGATGACCCCGGTGAAGAGCTTACGAGGTGGTGTGTTGGGGGGGGGTAGATAGGTAGGGCATTAGGTGGGTATGGTAGGGCTTTAAGCTACATCCCAGGCTGCAGGATATCTGTCAATTTATCCTGTATATTTGTAATTTCCAAGTCCACAAAACACATGCAGACTGAATTAGCATATGTTCACAACCAGGAAGAAGAGTAGGTCCACTGTTCCACACAGTCAGAATGAAATTCACATTGTTCCTCATGAATCTGCGGCCCAACTATGAAGATGAAAGGAGCTGGTACAGCAGAATACTAGAAAGGAGCTGTATGGAACTGTAAATGAAAATATGCTCTTCTGTAGGATGAAACGAAGTTTGGTCAGTTGTTAAAAAAGTTACCTATGTTTTTAAGTGCAGTACATTCAACTTTGATAAAGGAAGAATTAAAATACAAGAAGGAGACAACAATGAAACATCAAAGTCAGGTGCAGTCAGCAAGGACAAGTTGGGGGTAAAGTCCAGGTTATTTGTGTGGAACGGAACATCCTATTCGGTGTATGAACTTCACACTCTTGCCACAAAACTTCGGCTTCTTTACTCAGAAGAGCTCTAAAAAGTTTCTAAATGTTCCGCTTCATGCTCTGAACCCCAGTGACAGGGGGAAGTAGTGGGCTGTAGGGGGTGAGAGGCAGGAGGGCAATGTGAAGAGGTCATGGGGGATTCGGACCACAGCCAAGCACAGTCTGGGTCACTACTCATGCTTTTAGTTTAACCTCTAGCCCCTGGACTCATTAAATTTCCATTAAAGAGACAAACAGACTCAGACTAGATTGATCCAGCTGGTCTGTGACACCATCTTGTTCCTGGACTTTCTGGAGTGATTTTCAAACTCATTCATAAAAGTCTATACTAGGGAATATTATCAGACCTTCCTTTCCCCAAATTTACTTTTCCAAACACTTCAACAGAATAATTGACCAAATACCTGATCACACCAGTTACAATATTTACAGTAACACTTCCCAAACACTGGAATGTTGATTCTGAAATCAGATTCGCTCAACCATACCAGTGTCAAGAGACCAGTGGAAGTTCCATTTTTCTTAGTTTAAAGCAGTGGGTCTCAGCAAGAATGACGGAATCAAGGCATGGCCCTGTTAGTCCTTCCAGGGAAAAGAATTGTTCAAAGTTACTGTGATATTGGCATTTGTGTTGTGGACTTTGCTTATCACAGTGATTCTTTCTTATCCTTGTCGCAGAACACAATAGCCAAACAGCCATGACAGTCCATCCAGACTCTCATTCTTGGCTCTTGGCATCTGCAGATCAGGACAGGTAAAAGATAGACTGTCAGTAACCTGTGTCCTGGCTGGAATCAGTTTGCAACTGGGATGCATTTTGATGTTTTGGGGGATAACATTAGGGTTAATCTGTTAGCAGGTATCCTTGAAGGCTTGTCCACAAAAAAATGCAATGTGTACTGTATTTCTTGTTCTTGAGTGCCAGCAATTGTTTTTTCTGTGTCAACTCAAAGTACATCATGCATGTGGTTAGTCCTTCTATTGATCAATTGGCCCAGTTTCATCATCCTGGTCTGCCACCTCCGTGAAAACATTGCAGGTAGAATAACAAGAACCTTCAGTGGAAAGGGTAAGGCAGGGAAGTGGGTATATGTAATAAGCCTAATATTTCAACAGAACTGCTAGAGTGGAAAATGTGTTGCATTAAAAACCCAGTCAATTTGACAGATGTAATGACAGTGGCTCTACTGTTCTGACATGCTTTAAATTTCTGTGCATGTGGAGATTAATTTATTACTTGTATGGAAAATATAGTGTGTTTTGTAGCCTCAAATTTGTTAATGAACGAAAGTTAGAGTAGTTCCTGTTAACTGATGGAGCGTTTTTAGTCTTAAGAGTTTTGGATCAGCCAGATTTTGTATTCTTAGATTTATAAACTGGCAGAAGCTGGACGGCACGCTTCTCCACAGCGTCCCTATGTGCAGCAGGTGTTTGGTGAGCAAACGTTAACGCTGCCTTGTGGTCGTCACTGTCCACCTGTTGCTCAACCGCACCGTGCCGCTGATCCACGTGAGAATGTCCCGCGCTGTCCGTGCTCCGGATCGCTCTTCGCCACGCTCCGGCGCGCGGAACGCTTTCACAACGGGGCCCTGGGTTCGCCTTCTGGATAAATAGTTTTCACCCTTTGTTATTATTTGTTGTTAATGGTTGACAGCGCGGTCGCGTTTTAATCACTGCAAGACGGAACAGGAGGAATCACATTCGTCATTTGCGCGCAGATGACATCCACAGTGCATATCAGTATGAAAAAGCGTAAATCTTTCCACCCAAGAAAAGTCTGATTTCATTTAACCTACTCCGGTAAATAAGTGAATAATTACGCAATATAACGCCCCAAGTTTCCCGGCAGACGCATAAAGCACTGAGAACTATTGCTGATATTTTTTTATTCCCCCAATACCTGACGAGTTGTTAGGCTTGTCCTTGTATTAGAGTATATGTCTTGCCGCAATTGCTGTTTTTAATACTTAGATAACCATTTAGCTGGCATTTACGTTTTCATAATGTATTTGTAAGCACTAGGATAGAGTCTTCCATTTCAGGCGTCATTTAGCTTTACCTTAATAGCGCGTTACGACTGGTTAAGATTTACAGTATGATTGACAGAAAGAAGGAAATTGGTGGATGTTTTGGGAATAGAAAAGTGTGAAAGAGTTAAGAAACTGAAGAAAGTAATATTTGTCCCCATCTGGACCCTATAGAAACACAGCGGAGATCAATCACAACCATCCAAACCTTATTTGTACATACAGCGCATAATATGAAAGACACAGGTACAATTGAAAAGAAGATCAAGACATTCAGCTGTGATGTAGGATTCGACCACATAACCTCTTAGTTTTCAGGTTCATTCCATTTGATTTTTTATTATTTATTTACCCATTTATAACTAATTTTACTGAAGACGGATGGGCAAAATTTCTGTCAAAACTCAGCAGCCTCACTGGATGACTGGTGTCCTGATATCTGTCAAAGAAGTACAACTGACATGATTATTCTTGGAAAGATGGTGGTGGAGATACCCGATAGCAAAAGCCGATGCGCTGACTGACTAAATGAATTTGTTGCCTTTCTGTGTGGCAACAAACAGGCCTGTCAAAAGTGCCATTCGTAGAGACACACACTTAAACATGGTATTTCATTGTTCCGCAACAGTGAAGTTAATAGCGCTGCTTGATCGACTCTCAATAGAGGATTTTTAGAAGAAAGATGCATTTTAATCATAAATACATAAAAGTACAAAGTGCGTAAAAACAATAACTGCTAAGAGCGACCAGTTTCATTGTACTAAGATGGTAGATGGTAGCTCGAAATTTGATTTCACACTTTAATATATGTAACATAGTATTTGAAATATTATAAACAATGTTTTTTTACATTTACAGTGTTATATATATAATATATATAAACGTACATATACGTATATACACACATATATGTATATTTTTCATTATAGCTGTCTATATCAATGGAGAAATCAGTCTTTTTCACAAATACAGGAATGATAATCGCTTCTGCAATAAGCCAGAATTTGCCGTTTTTTAAAACACATTGTATCCCACTTCATGGACGATTTGTTTATTCGTTTTATTTTTTAACTTTTCAATACATACAATATTTTAAAAACAAAATGTTTAGCTTGCATTTTATATTTCCATAAATTAATAAAATGAGACGAAAACCCATTTTATTCGTTCAATGAACTGTGTATCTTATACCAAAATATTTTAAATTTATTTCTCTTTTTCATCCACTTAACCCACGTTTTGTTTGATTTTTTGTCAATTTTTAATTATCTTTAAATCTTATATTGCGACTCAGATTCAACACAAGAATAAGAAAATTATAAAACACTACGAAAGTAATATTTCTCCCGTTAATACTGTTATTACGCTATCACTATATTTATCTTACTTGTCCAGCGATGATAATTCTCTAATGATTTTTTTTATTGTCGATACTAAATACTACACTGTTGGTATTATTAGAATGAGAAAATTTTTCTTATCGTTTTGAAAGTAACCCGTTCACGATCGGTAGCATATGGAACAGTGGGTGTATAACTAACCCAAATCGTCTGGGCTACGTAGAACAAAGTGGATTATGATCTTAATCATTGCACTAGAAGTCACGTGAAACAACGGTGATTTTTAGGGGTGTAGCATCCTGTCGGATACTGACGAAAAAATATTTTTAATAGCCAGTCGGTGTAGCTACCCACAAGTATTATGGGGATAGATGGGGCTTGCTTGAACACTACGGGGGAAATCATCATATATGTCCTGGGGAACCCAGGTATGAAAGGACTGGTAAAAACAGCACAATGACTCGATACCCAGGATAGTTTTAGTCCAGCAATGTTACAGTTTATATCTGAGTCAAAAAGAATTGAATACTTTCATAAATGTATTAATCTAACTGTGCCCTTGTAAGAGTTTGAGAGCAAAAAACTGTGAAAGTTACTTTACAAACTGGTTTAGACTACATGTTCATATAATGCTTAATACATTTATATTATTCAGCAATTATATAATACAGTAATACATTTATACAGCAATGTGATACGGGGAAATGACAATATGTCATACATTGGGGCAAAGCAGGAATTATTGTGAATTTATACAAAGATTTTTGGGGGTTAAATTGGCATGACTTCTTGCTTTGTGCCATTCATCTGGTTTAACCCTATAGTGTAAGGCAGAGGCCCCAGCAAGACCACTGGGTGCGCATCGACAGCAGTTTGAACCCTCGTTTCTCGGGCCTGCAGGGGGCCCTGTCCTCCTCCCTCCTCCCTCCTTCCATGTGCTGCCGCGCCCCCTGAACGGTTCAAGTGGTCGAGACGGCAGCGCTGACCAGGTCCTGGACACTCAACACCAAATGGTTATTAAGATTAAAAGTTGAATTTCACCGCTCACGGCTTTTTACTTCGTGCTGCTGTTTGAAACGCGCCTTGAGCTGTGAATTAAAAATCATCATAAATTGATCACTGTTGAATGCAAAATCCCATTCATTTCCTACCTGATCGCTTGCAGAAAATGAAAATAAAACCTCAGTTTTTAAAAGTTATTCACGTGATAATCTATAGCGTTTCAGTGTCATCGCTTTTGCTTAGCCCTTAGCAATGTCATTAGGCTACTGTTTGAAATTAGAATGCATCAATTACAATAGCACTAATTACAATTACATTAATTATGTTTGTGCGCTTGGAATTACACTAACTGTTTTGAATTTGTTTTGCTTATCTGCTGTTGGCAAATCAAAACACTCGTTAATGTACTGGCGGAACCGATTTTTTGGTCCGTCTGTGCTTCACGTTGTAATTCATTATATTCTGAAAGAATGCTAGAGAAACTAGTTTTATTTTAAACTGTTATTGTATATTAAGTTTCATAAATAAAGAACTGGTAGAACTGTCTTTTCGCTTTTTTTCCCCTTGAGACCCCTTTTTATTGTATTTAAGAATTTAAAGATTTATTATCAATGGATATAAGTGGTTTGGGCAAAGGAGTTTTCGGCTAGACAGTTAATTAAATGGTAATAAATCCATTACTGAATCGTTCAAAATCCTTCAACCAGCCGGTGTTCTGGGTATGTGAGGAGCTCGCAACATATATTATTGTTTTAATGTAGGACATGCTGTTATTAACCATAATAACAAAAGGAGCCATCATGAAATAATAACAGCAATGATGGTCGCAATAAAGCACCACTAGTAGGCCTTTTAAAGAAAGCTTTTATCCAGGCTGAGTCCAAAGTTCACCTAAAGTTTGGCCGATAAGTGAAGCCAATAAAAACGCCCGAGGCCCGTGTGTAAACACCGTCTACCTGCCGCTTTCCCACCATTTGCATGTCAGCCAGCCCACTTGTTGCTGTTTTATATCGGCTGCCCTCCTTCCAGCATCATGGCACATTAGCAGCGCGTCCCGCCGCAGGAAGGCAGCCCGCTCCCGCAGGCAGGTGCCCGAATCTACAGGGCGTCGAGCACTGGACACCGCGCGCAGGACTAACCTCCCATTTTAGTTTCTTTTTAATTACATTTCACCGTCGTTTATTTTCTCACAGCTTCTCAGACATACATACAGTATATATTTTTTCGTTTTCATTAATGTTCGCGAAAATGGTGTCGAAGCTGACACCTCTGCAGCAGGAGCTGCTGAGCGCGCTGCTCGACTCCGGAGTGACCAAAGACGTGCTCGTGCAGGCGCTCGACGACATGGACCCGTCGCCCGCCGCCTTCGGAGTTAAGCTCGAGAACCTGCACATGTCCCCGCCGAGCTCGAAGGCGAACGGCAGCGATTCGGATTCCAAGCCGGTTTTCCACACGCTCACCAATGGCCACGGCAAGAGCGGAAAGCTGTCCGGCGACGAGTGCTCCGAGGACGGCGACGATTTCGACACCCCGCCGATCCTGAAGGAGCTCCAGGCCCTCAACACTGAAGAGGCGGCGGAGCAGCGAGCGGAGGTGGAGCGCATGCTGTCGTGAGTACAGTGTTCCACTCTGTTTATATGTATATTTTCAAACTATTCTGAAATTTACAGCTACACTTTTTTACTACCAGTCTCAGCGGCCATTTAAGTCATTTCCCTGAGGCTCCACATATACAGTCGTTTTAACTAGTATAAAAATTAAAGCTGCCTGATGACCCCAAAGACCCAAATCAGCGCTCCAAACGTGCGGCAATGATTTTAAACTTAAAAAAATGAGAAATTTAACCATAATTTATTATAATGAAGGACACTTTAGGTTTTCTCAAGTCATATATTAAAAAGATATTTAAAATATACTTAAAATTTGTCTGCAACTTTAGCTTACCAAGGTAATTTTAACATTCTGCCAGTTAAGATATTGTCACATCCTTTTAAGAAATTAATAGTATTTACAAAGAACTTTTTTATTTGAACCATTATTTGCATTATTTGGTGTTAGAATCTAAAAAACAAAATCTAAAAAAGGAAGTAAAAGGCCAAAAAAATGGAAAAAGAGAAAGTATTCAACTTTTTTTTTTTAAATCTAAACGGAATTAATTGGTAGAAAGATGTTTCTCAGTGTTATTATTATTTCGGAAACTTTTTGCATCTTCAAGTAGACAGCGTGCGAATTTACCGTTTAATAATCATATAATAATCATATGTGTCATTTTAATTTTCGGTAAATTATTTTTCACTTACTGAGTCGTAAAAACAGAATCATCCATCATGTAAATAAATTCGGCTGTGGTCAGGAAATCCAAATGATGTTCATGTTTACACATTTAAAACAACGCGCCAGTATTGTTCTTTTTGCATTTTCGTTACTAATTATCCACATAGTTTATTATTTCTTCAGCTTATTAAATATCAACTGAACGGAATCTATTTATTATTAACTAGTACATCTCGCGGAATACACGGAAATATCGGCTTCTATTACTGATGTGAAAGTATTTGGAGGAATTCAAGTTTTACTTTCTGACGCCATATAAGGGTGTTACAACAGTAATAGCAACCGAACTTCATAATGAAACAACAATAATATTGTCACTGTTTTTTTTGTCATTTTTATTACGTTACATTTTTTGCCTCTTTAAGCAGTTCTGTGCAATACAACTATATTATTTCTGTCCTCATCATTTTATTCATTACGTAAAATTAATATCTCTGTTATGCATTTTAAATTTATATAACTTTAATTCGGTTCATCTAAACGTTGTATGGGCAATATTTAAAACAATTTTAGATTTTATTATTATTATTGTTATTATTATTATTATTATTAATAACAAAAATAATAATAAAATAATAATAATTCTTAAAGGATGTTAATTTTTCAATTTTTTCTTTAACACTTTTCTTTTAGTATTGTCAACACGTTATTTACGTGTGATTTTTTTCACATACAATGCAAGAAACACCGAGGCACAGGGAAAACCAAAACTAAACCACGTGTAGTTGTTATTATTAATTTTATTCTATAAATCATCTACTGAAAGATACACAGTGGCGTATGATTACAGTGAATGGAGATCTGGTTATTCATTGTCAAAAGTTATAAAGGTAGATCTGAAAAGGCACACTGTTAAATGTCGGCATTCTCCAAAACAAACAACAGCAGCGCCCGTTTGCAGCCACCCATGAATTCAGTGTTTAATCTGAATTTGACATGAGTGCAGAGTGTTAGATTTACCGCCCGTTACTCCACAAGTGTCTGCTGTGTCTGCAAGAGAAGCCCTGGATGCGCAGTCATAGCAAGGAAATATTGGCGTTTACTGACGCATTCATTACTTCCTCTGAGAAAATTATTAATGTGATTTTAATGCAAGAATAGGTTCATCATCATTTTTACGTATTAGAACAGGATGGTATTTTTCATTTTAATTTATTAATTTGAGATGTCACATAAATTAACCCTTAATAAATTTATTTTTTTTTCAAGGGTTTAATTTATGTGACACCACAAATTAATTCATTACATTTAAATTTATTAGGTTACTGCAGTGGTATGCCAATTTCACCATTGTCACAGACAGGCAAACAGACGGATGATAGATAGATAGATAGATAGAAAGCCCGAAGGAAACTGCACAAGAACATTATATTTTAAAAAAAATGTACAAAGTCACAATATGTTGATTTAACTATTTTAACAAATAATGACGCTTCACTTTTCACACCTCAACACAATGTATAGTGTGATTGAATCATTTATAGGGTCAGATGATTGAAAAATCGCCCACCCAAAGTCTATAAATAATCCGTGAGCCAAAATCAATGCGGTACAAGGGAACCATTTGTTCCCAACTGTAAGAAGTTCGCACGTCTAATGAAGTGGTTACCAGCATGTCTAAAGCCCATATTTCACCAGACGAATTTTTACTGCCTGGTATTAATAACTGGGAACCTGCGATGTGAGTGTTAAATGTACGAATTAAATACACAATCAGTTTTTTTTTTTCATTTATGGAGGAAAATCACTTGTGAATTGTTCCTTGGACGCTTGTTGACACCAGTAGCCCACAGTTCACTGACCTTGAAAAAGTTTCTTGAAGAAAGCAAGGACAAGACATAATGCAGCTACAGAGAACAAGTTTACACTCTTTCTAGCTGCATTTTGAGTAATGAACGTACAGACTTTTTGACGTGATCAAGAGGACAATAAAACTGGGGAGTAATGAAGATTTACCTCGGACTGAAACTCCCTGTGTTGGATGCAATAATTCAATCAGTAACCTTTGGAAGTGTTTACAGCCTATGGGTCACAATGATTAACGACCATTTATTAGCACAGTCCGCGATTGTTCTTGCAGCCCCTTCTTTAAATCATGGGCACTTGAAACGAAGAAAGAAGTCCAATAAGTTGTTTTTCCCCTGACGTGCGATACTGGCGGAGAGAAGATCACTCAGACTGTTCGGATTAAATCAATACCTGACAAACACATGTCCCTTGAAAATGTGATAAAGCCACGATTGCATTTTAGGGTTACAGATATAATAGTGGCCAAGCCGAAATGTAGCAGTTTATCACCTTTTGGCCACACTTCAGACACGTTAAAGTGCAGTCGCGCCTTATTTGCGTGTTCTCTGCTTTAAGCTCACGACCCATAGAAATAAAAAACTTTGTGAAAAATATAAAATATGTTATTATATATAAATATATAATTTACAAGTAAGAATCTAAGCGGTAATGAAGCTTCTGAAGTCCAACTGAGCTGGTCAGGGAGCTGATGCCCTCTTCTGGGCGACTCGTGGTACCCCCACCCACTACCACAGCGTCTCCCTCTTTCTGTGTCTGCTGGTGTTTTTAATACTTTTTTTGCTATTTCGTTTTTGACTAGTTATAATTTATTTTTAAATTATTTTGTATTCTTTATTTTTTGTGTTACTCCATTGTTGCCGTAGCATGTACGGCTGACACGGTGAAGCGCCGTGTCAGTGCGCTCCATCCCATTACTCTCCCACCGCCACAGTTTGTGTCACTGTAAGCCGCAGATATTAACGGCGTTGCCGCGCGTTTGTTCGCGCTGTTCTCACCCAGCGAGGACCCGTGGCGCGCGGCGCGCATGATCAAAGGCTACATGCAGCAGCACAATATCCCGCAGCGCGAGGTGGTCGACGTCACCGGGCTCAACCAATCGCACCTGTCGCAGCATCTGAACAAGGGCACGCCCATGAAGACGCAGAAACGCGCGGCGCTCTACACCTGGTACGTCCGGAAGCAGCGCGAAATCCTCCGACGTAAGTTCAAGTCTGAGTTACTCACGATACTCGTGATACAATGATACTGAGGGAATAGCGCGAACATGTTCCTGCAAGTTTTAGTATATTATCCAAGAGCAATATTAAAATGTCTCGTGAATTTCTAGAAATAAATTACTTACAAGATATTTAAGACATAGGAATGCCACTAACTTTTTAAAATTAAAATTTATTTTTTATGGACACTAAATACAAGTTCATTATTTTTATGTATGCGTATATTTAGCATCATTATTATATTAACCGGTTTTGAATATATATTTTATATATATACATTTTTTTTCAATAATAATGAACACATTTTTAAAAATATATTTTATGTTTCTTATAAGTGCTACTGTCTTGAATTCCACATAGGAATTTAAAGTCCGTCCTTTTCTTATCCGCAATACATGGTCCTCATCCTGTGCCATTTTTGTGCAAGGTGATAGAAAAGGTTGGATTTGTTTGTGGATAAAGGTGTTTTACGGGGGCTTGTAAAACATTCCCAAGTCTCCAAAGCTTAAAAAAGTCACGTGAAGTCACTACTTAGCATTTTAGCTGTTAGTTTTGTGTGCTGACCTTTCTTGTATTTCATACTTGGCCCCTGTGACCTGGACCGAATGTGCCCTTTCTTATTTTGCAGAGTTCAACCAGGCAGTGCAAGGTTCTGGCAGCAATATGACAGACAAAGGCAATCAGGATCAGGTGCTGTTTTTTTTCCCAGAATTCAATCAGCCTGGGCAAGGGGTGGGGCCGCAGGGCGACGAGGTAGGCTCTGAGCCCTCCTGCAAGAAAATGCGCCGCAACCGATTCAAGTGGGGGCCAGCATCCCAGCAAATCCTCTACCAGGCCTATGAGCGGCAGAAGAACCCCAGCAAGGAGGAGAGGGAGACATTAGTAGAGGAGTGTAACAGGTGTGTTGGGGGGGTGTCTCTTAAATTACTATGCAAAGGTGGAGACTTTCTTTGGAACTGAACTTGCAATCTTCTGGTTTGTAGCTAGGTTCATTTCTATAAGCACCTACCTGCTGCAGTGTGACCACAATGGTTACCCTGAATTTTACCGTATTGCTTCCACAATGCTTTTTATGTGTTGCGCTTAGGCTCAGATGTTCGAAGTTTAAATTTGAACATTTGTATGTGTTTGTTCATTATGTTTAATTGGTCCTCATAATCTTGTATCTCAGAGCACAGCAAATCTGGTCCCAGTTTGAACTAATATCACCCATCATGGATTCTTAGGGCAGAGTGTATACAGAGGGGTGTGTCTCCTTCGAAAGCCCATGGTCTGGGCTCTAACCTGGTCACAGAAGTGCGCGTCTACAACTGGTTCGCCAACCGGCGCAAAGAGGAAGCCTTCCGTCAGAAGCTGGCCATGGATGCCTTCAGTGCCCCTCCTCATGGTCTCAATCCCCTCCTGTCTCACAGTTCCCCTCACCAGACACAGACCAGCACATCCCCATCGGGCAAGATGCAAGGTACTTATGGTGCTTTATGTGATGTGTTGATGGAGAATGAAGTTCAACAATGGGTTTTCCTTACAAGTGCTGTTGTCTGATTTAGCTCAAATCGTAGTTGCTGTGTTTGGTTCTCTGTTTGAGAGTAGATTAACCATTGCTTGGCTCCTTAATTAAGGACTGCTACTATTTTTTCAAGTAATGAACAAGTCAAGACAGACCAGAGTTACTGAAAGGAGAGGCAGAGAAAGGACACAGTGAGAGGCAACGGGAGATCAGTAAGAGTACTGAGTGATCTTACCAAGCGTCATTGTTATTCCAATCTGTATTCCAAAGTCAGCAGGCAGGAATGCAGCACAAAGGGCAAGCACTGCCCCAACAGGCTGGGGTCAGAACAGGGTCAGGGCCTGCCACGGGTCCAATAGCCACCATCAAGTAAACTGGTCCGATTGTTTGTTGATGAGTTGTATTTTCCAAATTAGCAGAAAACTCAGGCTCAGTGATGTTTTTAACAAGTGAGTGTCATTATCACAGGGTTTTTGTGTGGAAGACCACTTGCTTTGAAAATTATGAAAGAAATTCCCACCAATATCTGATTCTGAAATTTTCAAAAGGCCTGGTATTTTTGTATTCTGTTCTGCTCTTTTGCCATTGTTGTAGAACATTTAAACAAGGGTTGATTAGAGAGCCGTACTTTTCTTTATGTGTTTACATGAGGGGGATGGTAAGACAAGCCATATCTGGGAAATAAAAATGTTTGCAGTGAATGACATCACTGGACAGAGCAGAGCCTGTTGGCAGAGAGTTTGTTTGCTTATGCTATATTTCTAAGCACACCTGACCAGGCAGTGACCTCGTGTTTCTAAGAGGAGTGGGGGCAGTATTTTGGTGATGAAGCATGGGATTGGGGTGGGGAGTGAAAGATGCTTTGCTGTCCCACGTCCACCCCGGTCATGGACTGCTTGCTTACAAGGTGTCCTGCTGGTATCCCTCTGACGATGTCAGCTGTTTTTCAGTGTCCGACCAGAATCTGACAATGGTGCCCTGCAGGTTTCCTTCTCACGTTGCTATGGTACTGCCTCCATTATGCATGCTTAATTGACAATTAAAACCCTCAGCTATTACATCTCCCAGGCCTTTGATAAGGCACTCCTCTGGCTTCTCTTCTCTATGCCCATGCCTGCAGGGAGTCCCATTGTCTGTGGTGTATTAGAAGACAGCAGTGACTGTAACCTGGGTTCATTTATCTCTCCTAAACCTGGCTGGGGGAGGATAGGAAACTTTTTAAAGCTCCCCGCCCCATGGTCTTTATAGGATACTATATGGTGGCTTGGGAAGAGCTCAAACTAGAGCAGCAGGAGCTGTCTGCTGGGCTATTGGGTCCTTTCTGGTCAGACAGGACTGATGACCACTCCACTGCGTTCAAAAAAGAAGTTTTCGCTCAACTTTCCTTTGGTAGCTGCAGATTCCCATTTGAGCAACAGGGTCACGATAGGGTCGGATCACAGAGAGTCTCTTGCGTCAGGAGCTCTTCATTGATTCTACTCGGCCCTGTTGATAAGAGGAGTACACAGGGTAGCCACACGGGCAGGGAAGGGGATGGCAAACAAACATTGAAGATCCCTCAGAAATGTTAACATATATACAATTTACATAGTCTCAGGTAGATAGCTGTGATCTTTTAGTGTGGACACGTGAGCTCCTGTTCCCAGCATTCACCTACACTCATATGAGAACCGAAAGAAAGAGAGCAAGTTATTGACAGTGCTGTATTTCTGGCAAAAACATGAGAGAAAACGCAGGAAAACAGTTATTTTCCTCCAGGAAAGAGGAAGGGGGTCATGGGCACTTTGTCCCGTGTGATTGCCAGGTATGTTTACCCCATTTCAGGGAGACAGGGGCAGAGAGGTGGGGAATGTGTGCTGGGGTGAGGGGAGGCCTTGCCCTCATCCTGCCCTAAGCCTTGAATGACTCAGGCAAAGAGGCCAGCCCTCTTCAGCAGTGGCCCTGCAGGCTTCTGATATGCAGTGGGTCTACAATAGCCACTACCCAGGAAAAAGGACACTTGCCTTTGATACTACATGGGACCTGCAGAGAAAGAGAGGTTTTTAGAATCCAGTGCAGGTCATCTGCCTCATTTTGAAGTTTCCTGCCCGCCCACCGCTCTAGGGTAGTCCGCTTCCTGTCCTTCAAAAACCCATCTTCTGCTCTCAGTGGCTTACCAAATAGCCTTGCTGTGCTGACTGCAGTCACATGGGCCTGTGTCTTAGGATTTCAGCCAGGGTACACTTCGTCTGCAATAAAAAAAAAAAAAAAAAAAAACCTTTTTTTACTGTTATGCAATATGGTGACCATTGTGATGCATGGTGTTTGTACTGGCTTCCTGCACTAGGAAAGTATGACTTTTTCACTAAGGAAAACTGAAAATTGTTACCCACAGTAAAGTAAAAGTGACACTGGAAGAAAAACCACCAGACTCAGTTATGTAAAGGGAATTATCATGCTTTCTGGTACATTGTATTGATTTATGATATGATGATTACAATTATATATATCTGCTACTGTTCATTATACTTACATTAGATTCCTACTAGAAAATAATGGATTATATTCTGATTTTTTTTTTTTAACATAATGTATTGGTTTCCATTTCATTTCTTTGAGGTTGTGGTAGGAAACCTTTTACTGTGATGTATTGATGTTTTGTATTTAATGCACATGTTTTAATTGTATCATACTTACATGATAACAAAACTGGCTAAATTCGTATAGTTCAACACAACTACTTCAGACATATTTTATTCAATATTTTCATGTTTACTGAATGGAAAAAACAAAAAACTAAATTTATTCCTCTCGTGGTTACCAAAAAATGGAAAAGTTGCCTGTAATAATGAAAACTCAAGGAAACGTTTAACAGCCTACCTTCACGTCCAATATGAAACTTGTAGTATTGAAAAACCTAAATATACTCGGTCATCAGGGGACTTTTCATCATACAGTTTGGCAATAATCTTGTTGGTGTCCTTTGAAATTAAGTTTCTGATGCAGTAGGGACTTATTCACAGATGTTGTATTAAATGAAATTCATGATCGTTAACTCAAATATACTGTAAATGTAATACTACTACAACACAGCCTTTAATACAGTAACTGCAAGTATAGACAACCATCTATTGAAGATTAGCCATCTGGATGAAGACTGAATACAATTCAGGGCAACTACTCATAGATTCACCCTGAGTAAACTTTGATTTGATGGCTTTTAACAACAACAACGTTTAAAGTTGTGTTCTTATAGGTTAACATATAGTGTGCTAAATGTTTAATGTAATACTTTAATTTATTACACTAGTCTGCTCTGGATGGATATCAGTTAGATTTGATATCTCTGGCTAAAAGACAAATTACACACAGAAGAGGTAAAAGTGAAACAAGATCCACGATATTTTGTTAAAATATTATACAGACTACAATTCAAGATGAACTACTACACTGGTAAAGGAGATGACACATTACATTACCAGATTCTACCAGTTTTAAATTTATTTATTTATTTATTTATTTTTACATGAGGGGAAAACCTTACAAGGAATAATAGTTGTGTCCAAAGTACAGTCTATACAAAAAGGTTCTGAAATTACTCCAGAAGAGCATACATAGGGGTGACAGGGACATGCATAGTGATAGGATAGTACAACACAGAAAATTTTGTCTTTCCACTGGGCAAAGGCTGACTGTCAGTGGTGCACCATTTGCTGACCTTTGACCTTTTGACGCAGCTGACATCTGATCCCTGCTGATTTCAGACATGAAATATTTTGAAATAATACAGAAAATTACTGAATGTAGTTGTTCTTATTTCACATTCTTCGATAGTGCAGCAGCCAGTTTGAGTGTGGGGCTACACTATGCTTGCAATCTAGATAGATGTTTTTTTATATTCTCAGAACCATCTACCATGAATTTAATGTCCCAAGGAAGACTGAGCACCCAAGTAACTTTGTCTTCATCAGGCAGTCTGACAAGCCCCCCAGCAATGAACAGGGGAATCTTCTTATGGCCTTAAGCCTAGCCAAACCAAGCAACACTTTTAGTGCAGGTTATAGTTGTAAAACAGCATGTTTATGAGCCCACAGTCATTGTGTGTCCATTGGGTCGAAGGACTAGCCGAGAGGTTTATGGTCCCATGCTGCCATTGACCAGCCATAGTGGAACTGCCACCAGTACAACTGTGTCAGGGACGAGGCACTTTCTGGGGTGTGATGCTCCCGTTATCTGAAGGCAGCTGCAAACGATTTGTTAGCAGCAGTTACCTCCAGTATCATGAATCCAAAGATAACATGTAAAAGCCAAGAGATCAATGTTTATGAAAATAACTTCAGAAGACAAAAATGGGGTTCTATATTAAAAGATTTTAGTGTCTATCGCTGTGGAAACATAAAAAATATTTTTCGTGAAAGTATTTTTAACCAAAAGTGTTGTGAGACTGAAAGAGTGTGTCATTTGCACATTAGGGAATGGCTGTGCTAAGGGGTGACTTAAAGAGTGTGTCTGTGTCTGTTTCTACTAAACACAGTCACAGTGGTTGAGCTCCTAGCTGTATGAAGCCAAGACCACAGGAAAGGAATGTGTTTGACATTGGTTGTGGCAGTTTTCTGTTTGCTCTGCTGGTATCAGGACCAGTCCAGGATTGGCAAACTGCCACTTGATAGGGACACTGTGGCCATGGTTGCTCTTGGCAGGGGGATGAAGGCACAGGTCTCACTATTACACAACATCACTTAGGAATGTGACTGTATTATTGGGCCAAAAAGTTTATTTATTTTCTTTGATATTTTTTCTTTGAGTGGTAATCTAAAAGCTTTACAGTAGTTTGGTGTAGTGGTGTGTGTGCTCTAGTGAGTGACACTGCTGGCAAGTTAATGCTGACATGTGTGAGTGTATGTGTATGAAGCTGGGGGGGTTGTGTGCTTGTCTGTGTTTGTATGGGTGGGTGTACCTCCATGCTTGTGTTTGAATGTTATGAAGCAGTTTTGGCTACACGGGACCAGTATCACCCTTGCTCCTGTTTACTTTCCAAGTCATAGTGCAAGTGAGAAACAGGCTAGACTCTTTGCAGAACACAAACTTGTCTGCCGCAATTCAGCTGACAATGCTGATCTTTTGACTAAGGCACCAGACTCACCCCCTCTCTCTTTTTTTCAAAGGAGTCCGGTATAGCCAGCAGGCTAGCGAGGTCACTTCCTCCACATCTATCAGTCACCATGGAAACAACGCCATGGCAACCAGCCAGTCTGTGTTGCAGCAGGTGTCTCCAGGAGACCTGGATCCAAGCCACAGCCTGTTGTCACCTGACGCCAAGATGGTGAGCACACCTGGGCCTTCCTGGTCCAAGATAAGATAAGAAGAGGCCTGTGTGACCCACTCTGTTCAGCAGTGCTAAACAGACCTTTGAGGCACGCCTCCCATTGCCGACCAGTGGGATTCACAATTAGGCCATTGTGTGGTTCGCCAAGTCCTCTGAGGCATGGTCCAGCTTGTGCGACGAGCATGGAGGCCGAAGCTGTGCCAATAAACCTGACAAAGAAACATTCTGCTGTTATTGATTGAACACCTTGTAATGAGCCCTGTGGGTGGGACAATGCTTGGTCAGACAGAGAGGTGACCACAACCTCCGATAATGCAGGGATTTTTTTCTACTTAAAAAAATACGAAAATACAAAGAGAGGACTTGTCATTCCTGAGCTGGTTTCTGTATTTGATTTTGTAAAAAGATGTTTCTTCAGGCTTCATACTTTGGAATGGCTGTAAAGAAATGATGATAACCTACTGCCTTCATTGCCATCAGAAACTCCCCTATGACACTATTGCAGGATGTCTTCTCTGATGATGTAGTGTACTGTGTGTGAACTGTATGTCTCTGAGTGGCAGGTAGCATCTGTGAAAGATGTGATAGAAGTTGTGTAAATCCAGATATTGTCATTCTTTTCTATGGGAGTAGTTGGATTTTCACTTAGATCTTTTATCCTGTTTGTTGTACTCGAATAGAAACAGTGGTTCTCAGTTGTACACAGAATCACTAACCCAGCCCAGTGGGCTTTTGCATATCACTTTTGAGTACCTGGTAGAACAGCAAACTAACTGACGTGTAAGTGTTAAGTCCTGCTGTAGGTGACACATGAAAAATGGGTCACTGATGACCTACTTTCATAACTTAATTGCATGACCCATTTTGCTAAAATTGCTGTTAAAATTGCAGCTTTTACACTTTGAAAACTGTTCACTAACAATAGACTTAGTGACATAGGGTTTAGCACTTAAAGTGTGCTTATGAAGGTCAAGGTTCTTCGAGACAGGAATAAAACTATCATTCTGTTTCCTAGCAGCTCGCTCACCACACCCCCATTTTCACCGTTGTTTTCCTCTACAGATCTCTGTTTCAGGGGGAGGCCTGCCACCTGTCAGCACACTGACCAACATCCACAGTTCCCACCACCCCCACCAACAGCCCCAGAACCTCATTATGCCCCTGTCTGGAGTCATGGCCATTGCACAATGTGAGCTATGCTGTCCATCCTTGCTCATCCCTGCTTTCCATAGCACTGCCATTTTGCTATTTTTGTATTTCGTTTGAATAGCCAGAATTTATTGTCTTGATAGTTGCTTTTATCTAAGGGGACTTGCATGTACTCTTACTTATCTGGGTGTTTCACTGAAGGGGTTTTTTACATGTTTACTCGTTTATGTAATTCACTAAATGTTGTTATTTTTCTGAAGATTATGTTTTGTAAGGTTATGTATTGTCCTCAGCTGCTTTTCCCTTACTGATTTAAGATCTAACAATCTACTTGTCCTACCATCTTACAATATATGCAGTGCATCTGCAATATATGACCATGTCTGGTTCTTTTTTTGCTAATGTTTTTAGTCACTGGCCTAAATCTTCTCCTGGGTCTCTCTTGGCAGCTCTGAACACGTCGCAGGCGCAGACAGTACCAGTCATCAACAGCGTGGCAGGCAGCTTGGCAGCACTGCAACCGGTTCAGTTCCCGCAGCAGTTGCACAGCCCCCACCAACAGGGCCTCATGCAGCAGTCACCCAGTCACATGGCTCAGCAGCCCTTCATGGCAGCTGTGTCACACTCACACAGTCCGTACCCTTTACCTTTTCCTCCATTACTCCACCTATCCATCACAGTAGCTTATGGTATAGGACATAGAGCTGTACTTTCCTCACACTATTATATGACTGGATATTGTATTACAGCAATTTAATGTATGAAGCATGCTCAAATTATAGGAGTTAAAGATTACTTATTTGTACACACCAAATGTAGTCTGAATTCCTCCCATAAAGGCTTATTTCCTTGTTCCCTTCTCCACAGTGTACCCTCATAAACAGGAGCCACCTCAGTACTCACATCCCTCCCGCTTCCCTTCTGCCATGGTGGTGACAGATACCAACAGCCTCAGCACCCTGGGCTCCATGTCCTCCAGTAAACAGGTCAGTTCCCCCAGTCTAACACCTCTGATTGCTGCCCCAGTGGACCAACTGTTTGGCCAAAGTCAGGCTCTGGGGCTGGACCTCATAGCCTTGCCTATTGCCTGTTTATGTGGTGTCCTCCTGTCCTGTGTCATATATCTAAATACACATGCTGTTCTTGGATATTTCATGTATCTGTGTGTAATGTCAATAGGTATTAATTTCTTAGGTGTTGGTGGATTCATTTTTTTATGTTGCGCTTGCATCTGTGCTGTAGGGTGTGTGTTGCCTGTGTTGTCCCTATTTACACTCTACCAGGCCACAATTATGTTTGCGTGAATGCGTTTACCAGATTTGCTGAGTGACCAGTCTGTGGTGTACATCACAGTGTGGGAGATCTGCACAAGACTGACAACCAAAAATCAGCAGTAATAGCAAATCTCAATAAGCAAATAATTTCCTTTTTCTTAACATTGTCTTACAGTGTGTAACTTCCACCAGATTGAATTCCCAGAAATGCTACTGACTGACTTAAAAAACAATTGAAGGTCCTAATCTTGTGCAAATTCCCTTGGCTATTCCCCCAATCAGATGGCTATCTACTCATCCACCCGGTCTTTAACTCCCCATGGCTCACGTACTTAAAGAAAACTGGCACAAGAAAGCAGGGCACTGACTAACTCTAACTGCAGTATTTAGAGGGGGTTACTGGGATGGAGTTAGGAGTGTCTTGACCTTGTCTGATGACCTCTTTAATCCCTGTTGCATTAGGAAGGTCCTGTAAACAAGATGGTACAACTCGGGGGTCTTTCCTGGGTAAATACTGTCTTTAAATGATTCAGTTTTATCACAGAGCCAGGTTGACTGAAGTCCCAAATTGATTTCACAATATCAACCACAGAGTTATTTCTGAATGATTTCACTGTTCCACTGTGTCATTGCACGACTGAAAGCTGCAACAAATCAAGTGCTCAAGACACCTGACCAAATATCATTTTTATGCTGTTTCTAAGGATATTGTCACAGCTTCCTATGAAGTACATCAGCAATTTGCTTTGCACCCTGGCACAACAGGGACCTGGGTTAAAGTCTTTGCTGTGCCACTCTAACCATCTGTTATTAGGAGGCACAAATTGGCTCACATTCCTTGGGTGGGTGAGATGTATATTTCTGCAGAGTCGGTGCACAGCAGTAATCATATAACCACACTGCAACCATAGACCTGAGCTCATCAGTATTGAAATGGACTACTATAGCCCAGTATGGGATCAACCCATTACATATGACAGCTGACAAGTAGAGTCGCATAATCGCCACCACAGAGCAAAAAAAAATTGTAGGGTGACTCACCGCAGAGGTGTCCCTGTATTCATCCCTCTTGATTTGAAATAGGTATCCTGTGAACTGGGTATTTGACCTAAATGAAATTTTGAGAAACACAATGCTGAAAGTATACTCTTCAGCTGGTAAAACACAGTGTAAGAACTACTAAGTAGGAGCAGGTGAGTTTTGGGCTGTTGTCAGGTCTTCACGCTACACTGTCCACACAAAGCTTTATAAGACCAAGTCTTCACTTTCTTGTTACTGAGTCTGCTGATGTTGATGTAATGTTAAAAACAGTTCTGTTGATCTTTGTGTACATTGGCTCCAGAAAGCATGCACACCTTAGTTATATGATGGGTACCAAGGGTCTGTCTTGATCCTGAGACTAAATGCAGGCACAGTATCCAAACCAAGGTACTGTGGGAAAAGGAGTGGTTTCCTGTAGTCACAATGCTATGACTCGCCTTATTTTGTTTTCCCAGTTTTTGAATACATGTGCACCAAACGGGGCAAGCCGATTGAGCGTATCAACACTCCTCTGAATTCCCATTTCCTTTGAGTGCCATGACCGGTCAGCCAGCTATGCTGGGTTTAAACAGTGCTTCATTAACATTATCTTATTTACCCTACCCTCTCCCTTGCATTCAGTTGGCTAGGTAGGTGCTGGTCCAGAGTGCAGGATGAACCCCATTGCTCCTGCTTACATTGAATAATCACAGATTCAGTGTTTCTGTGGAGGGGATGGAAAGGGGGAGTTGATGCAAAGTAATTACAGCCCTTCCTCTTGCCTGCTGTTTCCTCCTTTCAGCGATTGCACTACCCTGAAGACCCAACCCCCATGGTTTCACTTGCTTGATTCCCCTTACTGTATGTCTGCAATGGCGGAACTACAGGCTTGATCAACCTTGTAAATTTGAGCCCATCAGTCTACTGAAAGTCTGTAGGACTGAAAGTTTTACCCTTCATCTGACCCTAGGCCCAGTGTCACATGCATATGCTAATATCTCAGTACCACCTTCCTGTACCTGTGACGATCAAATGTAAGTGAATGGACATACAGAATGAAGGTATTAGAGTGAAGTGGGGGGCAGTGTTATTGCTGTCCTGTGAAGACTTATGGATTTAAAGGTCTGACCCAGGTCCTCAGTGCCGTAGCAATATTTGCCGACATATTCTTGTAGGCTTCTGCTTATCAGAGTCTGTATTTGGCCTGGGTGGTGCAGAGGCAGCAGGGCACTCTGCTGACGACACCAAATACATGCTCCGCCTTTATTACCCTGTTGTTTGAGGAGACCCCCACCACCTGCTCAGCGAAGCTCACCTCCGCTCAGTGTTATGCTCCTAATGGCTGCGACCTCCCACCATTATCAGGTGGGGCTGTTTGCTAGCTGGTGGGTCAGCCTGGGGTCAGTTTTTTAAACAGACAAAAAAAATTACACTCTCAGACACAGTTGCACTCACAGTCACATAAATTCAGTAATAATTTCAGCAGAAAGCGAAACTTTTCAACTGGACAATGGAAAGGTATTTGGTCAGGTGTGGTGGCTGATGCATGACTCATAAATTCACCATAGCCTCTTGACTTAATCTGTAAAATGCAGAACAAGAAACATTCTGGTTCACCTGAAATTAAAGTTTCCCTCTGTGTTATTTTGGGAAAATGAGATTAGCACATCAGTAAATGCCTTCTGTAGAAATACTTAGTGCTTGAGTTGGTTTCAGTGTTAGACTTTTTTTTTCTTGTTGTTGCAGTGTCCTTTGCAAGCTTGGTGAATGCACACACCTGACCTCCTCGGCACCTAGCAACTGGAGTGCATTTTTCCACCCTCTCACTGTGGCAACCACGCCAGCTCCTAATGACTGGCAACAGCATGCTGGACGATGGGTCGGTCAATAAATCAAGAGTTGGGGTGGAAAAGCGGTCGTGACACTAATGGAGTAGAGTCATTTAGAAAGAAGAAGGAAACAGGGAAAATGTAAGCTGTGAATATGTCATCGTAACAAGCCGAGTGAAGAGGATCAGCCACTGTTTGTAGACTTCCTCTCTTGTGCTGATGAACAACATAGACGGAGGAATCTTCCTCTTTTAGTTACAGCCTGGGAAAACAGTATTCCTTTCTTTCCATTTTGAATGACAGGAACAAACAGAATTGGTGGAGCAGAAGGTGCAGTTTGTTTGCGATGGTTTGTGCCCAGAGACAATCAGAACACGTAAATGGACTATGCGTATGTCTTAATCTGTTCTTATATGGCCATGGAGGGTGCTGTACAATGGACTGCTTTCTTGCAGCCCACTTAAGCAACCCCAGTTCATCAGCGGAACCTGTGAGAGTCAAACTACTGTTATCCCCCACCCTCAATGAGAACTGTGACAATGACTGGTGTTATATCATATGACAATCATTATAATATCTCTGTGTCACTGGAGACTTCCCACATGCCTGATCTATTGTGAAGTGTCTTCCGTGATTTTTTTTTTTTTTTTTTTTTTTTACTGTTATGCTCTCTGCAGTCAAGCTTGGGATAATTCCCCTTGCTTGTTGATTTAAAATTGTCACCAGTTTTATGTGTGTCTAAAATTTCAAGAACAGCGTGAATACATGGCCTCAGTCCTTGTGAAAAACAATTCACAGAGGTTACCAACAAACCTGTAGATGCCAGAATCAGAGCAGGTCACAAAGGAGGAAGTTCAGCACATTTATGTTTGCTTCCTGGTCAACTTCTCATACTCCTCAAGGCTGCAGACAGAGTACCACCCCCTGTCCAGAAATACAGACTTCGTGAGTTAACCTAATGCAACTGTGTCACAACAAGTTTCCATGCTAAAATGTCTTTTAGGCATTTAGTGGTATCACTTTTAATTCTTCTTATATATACTTATCTTTTAAGTAGTTTCATGCATTTAATAAGAATCTATCAGTGACAACTCCTACAAAACAACTAAACAAAAGATTAAAGTGGCTCAGTATGCTAAAGAAATTGAGACTTCTCAGCTTTTTGGGCCCAGTGCTGCACTTCGCTGCTTTAGGTAGGTTTGTTTGTATGCGGGTGTTGGCAGGTTAGGAGCATGGTGGGAATGACTTCTGATAGGTGGCCATCTTGGACCATCTGGTGTGACTTCTCCCTAACCCCTGCCCAAGTTTTAAAAACAAAACAGTAAGGCTGTAAAGTGCGACAAAGACAAATTTGGTGATGGGAGCATTTTAATTTTCTCTAGCACAGAGCTCTGCTGCTCTACAACAACGGTTATAGTTATTTTCAAGCAAAACAAGTAATTAAATTCTCATTATATGCTGAAGGTAAGAAATGAAAGAGTACCTCACTAGGGTACTGGTCACTGAATCTGTCAGAAAATTGAGAAATGAGAGGGGGATGACTCTGCCCATCACAAACAGTGTTTCTTATGCAATACTTAGCTACCAGGAACCTTTGCATGGAAAAAGAAACTGTGGGAGGTTATTTTAAGAGACTTTTTTGAGGCAGTATTTATTCACCTGTTATAGGACAGTGAGTTGGGTCATACAGTGTACATTCCCTGAGGGCAATGTAAATAGAGGTTCCTTCGGATGCTTGGTTTGTTATGGGTTGTTTTTTTTTTTTTTTTATTTTTTTTTTTTTTTACTTTGAACTCACCTCCCTATTTCACCTTAATACCCTGACGTCACCTGCTGAGGGATTTTTTGCTCCAAAGAGGCCACTGGGATGCTGTTATGCTGTAATCCTCCTTGTTCATCTGTAAAGACATACCCACTGCCAATCAGAGGGGACACCAGTTAATACTGTAAATGACCAAAAAACGACCAATGATTTTCTTCCTGATGTACTATTTTTGTATATAAATGGAAATTAATCTTTAAAATCATTATTTATACTTTGTTGAAAAGTTCGTACTGCAAGTAAAAGTAACCTTTTCATAATGATGTGTGAATGCTGTTTATTTTCATTTCTGCCTTTGTCAAATCATGTGTTTATCTACAATCATGGTTCAACTCAGTGGGTTTTGACTTGTACAGTGAGGCCCTGCAGCCTACAGTCAGGCCCTCAGAACATGGAGTAGTGCAGTAACTCTTAAGCACTAGCTTTTTTCTGGCTGGTTGCTTCCTCATGAAGAGGGCCTTAGGAATTTCATTTATTGACTAGGTGACCTATCAACCTCCCAACTCTTACAAATACTGTTTATTTAAGTCATCTGATGGACATATAGAGAACAAAAAGGGACTAAGGGACACTGTGTGTGACTGCATGTATGTGCTTATGTACATGTGTCAAAAGAGTAGGAATGAAGTTAGGGTGTGTACATTCAAATTTGAAATTGTTCTTATGTCTGTAGAAACAAGGACCAGAATGCTGGCAAAAGTGCCCTTATCAGTGTTGTACCCCATTTGCTGTGAGGATCACAGTCGTGGGCCACATCACTTTCTGCACCTTGCTTGTTCCCCTTACAAAGTAGTGCAGAGTGCTCTGGCATCCATCCATGAATCCCTGTCACCTCAATTCTCCAGTCCCTCCAAGCTGGGTAATACTGTTGATTTCCTTGACTGAGCAGGTGATGTGATTTATATGAGAACTTTAGAAGTCCACCCAAGGGCATGCATGACTCTCATGCCGTGAGGGGTGGAGATGGGAGTAGATAGGGGGATGGCGTGGGAGTGGGAGGAGATGAACCACACACAGGCCCCTAGCATGCTGCTGCTATTCCAGCCTCCTTGTTCAAGCATGCGTGTACCCGTGTTCACATGAACCAATTTCCTCTGCTTGGCAGATGGGTGAGGGCAGCAGGGCATTCATACTCCTCCTCAGGTCAAAGGTACGAAGACATTCACCTGCTAAATGAGTCCAAATACTACATGTCTGAATACACATTCCCTATCCATTTCTTTATTTATGTGTTTCTATCCAGTGATAAGTCAGTTAACAGCAGGTATTTCAGTATATTATTCAATATGGACTTTTCTGTCAGCAGTGAGTGTCCTTATTTGATTCCTGAGAGACAACACATTTCTTAAAATATGTTCAGTGAAGCATGTAGGTGTATTATGTGCTTCATAAACAATAATTCCATTTCACGTTAAATTATGTTTGATAGATTAAAACATTTTGCTTGATTTTAGATAACAGAACTCTGTGGCCTTCATTAATTCGGTCAGTGGAAGTATTAAGGCCCACACAGGTGTGTGACACCAAAAAGCTTTTTATATGTTAGGTATAACATTTCTAAGGAAGTATGAATATTCAAATTATAAAACAAATGTGAAAAATAGTCAAACTGTTATGGAAACTTGTCATTGAAGGAATGAATGTTTGCTGAATAGGGTTTCAAAGTTACCCCTGACATGGGTACAAGTTTGCATATTATTTGCCTGTATCTGAGGTATTTCAAGGTTCTGTCCAAGTGGAACAAATGCACCACACTCAAAACAGTTAATGTTAATCTGCTTGTGTGTATCGATCATTCAGATCTGTTTTGTTCTAGAAGTTCTCGTGCAGTGCATGAGATATTTTGGCCTTTCAAGCACAAACCTCTAAATTTATTACTCAGTGTTTTTTCTCTGCATGAAAGGATTATGATAAATGCAGTTGTGGAAGAAGTAGTGTGGTGCCTCACAGCCCCTGGTCAGGCGTTTTAAATGGAGGTTCAAATCCAGCTCAGTGAGTGTGGAGTTTGCATGTTCTACTTATGTTCATTGGGGTACTCTGGGGCTCCAGTTTTCTTGTAATAGTGCAAACACTTGGGTTTCAGGTAAATTTCTAATTACATTGCCCTTAGAGTGCATATGTATGTATGTCTGATCACCCATCAATGGACTGACATCTCATCCTGCCTGTGACCTGACTTGTGCCCAGAATAACCACCTTTGCCCTGACTTGGACAACTAGATATTGATGAGTGATGAATGAACCAATGGATTCTATATATTTTGATCATACTGCTGTTTTAGTTGTCACTATTACTGACTATTATAAGTTCATAGACACATTAAGGGAAGAAATAATTATTTACACCATGACCCACACTGAAACTTCCACATCCAGATATAATGAAGTGTTTCTCTCTGTGAGGTTGGGTCAAATCATTGATGTTCTCACTTTGACCCAGCGCACACATTTTTAAAAGCAAGCACCTCCAGTAAACCCCAGACTTGTTAGAAAGGGTCAAAGGTCACAAGGTCAAGGCAGCGCTGTGCTGCAACTGCAGTGAATCAAAGGGATCTGCACTCTTTTCAGAAGCACAGGAATCTGTTTATGTGCACAACACTGCTGATAGCAAAGACACAGAAAGTACATCGGGATGTCTGTGTCGGTTATTTTAAATTGCGTTTGTTTTTTGAGTTAATATCGTTTAACACTCACCCTAGTGAAGAATAATGGGGAGAGATGCCAGTTAGCTATTATGTCACCAACAGAGGCTGATGGTCTCTATTCTTTGGCTTCTTAGATAGTATTTTTTGAGCATCCAGATGAAAACGATTCGTTTACTGACTGTGACCCTGACTCAAACCACAAAAAAGTATTTCAAAAAAGACCTGTATGTTTTTAATATAACATTTACTATATTTGTACCTTTGGATTTATTATTACTAGCAGCATTATCCTACTTTGTTTGAGTTTTCTTTACACATAAAGTTATTAGATACACTAATTTTTTTCTTGCCAAACATTTTCAGAAATTAAATTCAATTTAAAAATTCAAATTCAGTATTTCCAAAATCAAGTTCATCACAAAATACTTATTGAACTGCTTCTTGAAAAATCATTTTCTTTGTCTTTTTCTTTGGGACACACACAAAGAGGTGCCTGCTTCTGCTCACCCTGGAGCAGGACAGGCCACATAGAGCTGCCAGTGTGAGATGCAGCTGGATCCCAATTCAATGCCTGCAACCTTCAGTGTTCCTGTGACTATTTAATAGTCATTACAAAATATATGTTGACTGGGAATTGCAGGCATTTAAATTCAAAAGGGTATTTTGAAGGTGTAAGGGGAAGTCACTGAATCCACTTTAATGCTTACCTTAAGAATGGTTGCCTCTATCAAATTTTGATGGAATCTTTTCAAGCAAAAATAAAGAAGTTCTAGAAAGCAAAAAAAGTAACTTTTTTTCTCTTGCACTCTTGCTTTTTCTTTTTGGGAGGTGGGTTTGGTAGGGCTATATTATTAAACAAATTCACTTACATGCTGCACTCTCTTCTCTCTGCCGATTTTGTCACAGTACTAATGCTATGGCATCCAAGGGACAGAGGGATTAATAACCAGCCACGTACTGTCCAATACCCCCTTATCCCCTGACACCAAGAATCTCCTAAAATGAACAAAGACAAAAAGACAGACAGAGAAAGGGGATGAGAAAAGGAATAAGAAGAAGGAAAGGAAAGGAAGGAAAAGAAAAAGAACAGCAGGTGATATACTAAATAAGTACTAGTCATCAGAAACAGTTGATAAGTAAAGGCTTGCCAGCAAATGGTGTCAATTTTGGCCCAATTCCCAGCATCAAAGTGGGCCCTGTACCTTGTATGTTTGCAAGACTGACTCACACTATGCAAGCTGACAAACTACAGTATGTGAAGAGGCAGTACAGTTTCAGTTCAAAAGTGCAGTGCAACTGTGGGAAAATGATGCAAAAACCATGTTTATGCTAGCTAATCACTTAAAGAGGTATGTTTGCATGTACTTTGGGGATAGTAGAATAGTGTTAAAAACCAGCAGAAATGTACAAAAGTGTAACTGAATTTAGTGTTATAGGTGAATGGCATGTAAATGGTGGCGACTGGAGGTGGAGCAAGGGGAACTGTGAGCTGAAGTTGGGAATGAGGTCAACAGGAGGAGCACACGTGACATGCAAGGAACAGAAGGACAGCACAGAGGGACAGAAAGTGGAAGCTACGAGGTGAATGGAGCCGTGTGTTTAGCACAAGCTGGAAGAATGAGCACTACATCAACTCCAGCTGAGCCCCAAGGGGCCTACTCATAGAGTCAACCAGTGGGGGTTTGAGGTCGGCAGGCCAAGCTCCGCTGGGGCTAATTGGTCACTCTGCCACAGACAAAGTTGGATCTGGCCCTGCTCGGGGGCTTGGTGTCACACTGCAATGTAACCACTTTGATAGTCACTGTGCCACTTCACCAGAGATGCCACCATCCTGGCTTTCAAACCAAGCGACCATGTGCTACATTGCTTGTCCCTTTGAAATTTCCCCAGTGAAGGTGCACAGGTAGCTCACTTCATGTAAATGTCAGAATACGGACATAGGGTTATCTTCCCAGGACTATAACTAACCTTTTGAGAGTAAGCTGGGTACAGGGGATTCTATTAATTATTTTACAAGCAGAGGTGTAAACATATTTCAGTTATATTAATGCACAAATATAGTTGAAGTGAAATAGCAAGACAAAAAATGTAATTTAAAAAAAAAATAAATCAAAGACAGCATAAAGCAGTCTAATTGTTATACAGTAAATTGTTTGAAGCCAAATGAAGACTAATGGGGTTCCTTTTCATAGTCTGAGGAATCAATCTTGTCAGTGTGCCCTCACAGTGAAAGACAGAAAGAGAATGGTCCTATTTGAGCATTGTCCCTAAACAGGAGCAAATGAGTTGGGTCTCCTCTGGTCTTTTCATAAGCCTGAAGACTGATCATGCAGTGTGCAGCGGCTCCCAGCAGACAGTAGTTCTCATGATGGTGCTGTCTCGAGGGCTGGCACTGAAGAGGTTAATGATTTATGGCACAGAGATGCCCCTAGTGGAACTGGGTTAATGTTCACCTCACCCGTAGGACCTCAGTCAAGCCCGTCAGAGGCTCACACTAGTTCTGTCGCTATGGATGTCATCAGCAGTACTGGCCTCCAGCTAAACCCCTGGCCATCACCTTTAGTGGGCTTTGTGTATCGGAATACACACACTAACTGTTGCTTACTGAATGTTACTGAGCAGTGGTGCAGTGATGGGGTGGCTGAAAGAATACCAGTGCAATAATTTTAATTAATTAAATTATTAATTAAATTTGCTGTTTGGACATTGGTCTGACTCTAACTTAGTCTGTGTGGAGTTTGTATGTTGTCTCCTTGCCTGAATTGATTTTCTGGGTGTGCTCTGGTTCACTGTGACTCTGACTAGAATAAAGCAGTTGATGGTAATGGATGGATGGATGGATGAACAGAATGAACTGCACATGCAAATTTTTAGCTATACTGATACATAAAAGCCTTGCTGCTACACTCCTGAGTAAACTAGTTTTGTATATTGTGCCCCTTTCTGCACATTTCATCCCCCTGATTACCAGAAGTATAGGTTCATTTCCAGTTGTACAATTCTTAGGTCCCCCCTTCAAAGTACAACTAGCTCTGAAGGTGAATATCTTCTTTTCACTGTAGCTTTGATGTATTACACTTGGGGGAAATTACTATTTGCCTGATTCCACCTGTAGCTTAGTATACTACCAGCTACCCAAAGAGCAAAAAGGGAAGAGAACCCCAACATCACATTTACCTATTGGCCAAAGCCATTTAGTGTTGGGTCTAGAAAGACTGGTATAGCATGGCAGGGAGTGTGTTGCACCACTGGGGACACCCCAAGTATCTAATCTGAATAACTTCAGTAAAATATTAAGCTGTATAAATGTTTTCAAATGAAGTATGAATGAGCAGTTTGGAGGATGGGCTTGACCCACATTGTTGCTTCTCTTAGCTCAGAATGTGTCTGTGAGACCAGAGGCAGAAAAGGGAGTGAGATGGCTCAGGTGATGGATAGAAGCACAGACCCTCCTCTTGTGTCCAGGATTGTGTTCATTAAGCTGTAAATCTCTTTTTGACAAGACACAGGGGAACAAAGGGCTGTGCAGGGGCACCCACCTTATCACAGACCCCACAATAGGCAGGGGGGGGCAGATGAAGCAGTTGGTGTACCCATCCACACAATGGATTCAATGCTCCCATCAGCCTGTAAAAGTGTAGAACAAATTCAAAGGGGAAAGGGCAGCAGTGATTTCACACAACCAGGGCAGAACCCATTCAGTGGACAGTCTGCCAGCAGTGTTAAAAAACATAAAGGTCAGTCTTAGGTGTTACACTCATCCTTCACAGGCCAACAACATGAAGAGACTGATCAATAACAGTATCTGGGCTGGGTTTCACTACTAATCTTAATTCACTTCTCAAACATTGTAATGGCTCCTGTGATTCTCAGAACCAGCCTAAAGAAACAGGCTTGTAATTGTCCCTCAACCATGCATCAGATATATTTAGGTGAACCCTTATCTTGGTAGGTCACATCAGCCATAATTCGTGTATTGATTTCAGTGGGTGTGAGTCACTGTTTTCTTGTTGGTTTTGACTGAACTCCAGACATTCATTTTTCCTTTTCTTGTCTTAACATAGGGGAACCAGCTTTTCCAAGGTCTCAGCACTCACTTGTCAAATTTGTTAAATAACTACATCAGCTTGAGTATCGACTTTATTTTAATCAAACAAAAGGTTCCTTTACAAAGCAAATAAAACACATAGTGAACGTTCATTGACCCCAATAGTATTTTCCGCATTAACTGGACGGGTCCGTAATCGTTTGTCCTTCTGTTGTGTATGTTAATAAAATTAGGATACTCCACTGTTTATGGTAAAATGTGTACACTATTCCGGGCAGTGTGGAACTCCCAAGGCAGAGTAGTCATTGCATTGTAACAAATTTATCGATATATTTACAAAATAATTGTTCCTTTTAACCGAAAAAAAGCGAACGAGCAGTCAAAAATAGCGACCAAAGCAATTGCGACATCATGTGGGACAATAGTGACACTGCAAACATATGACTGGATGAAATCCAAATCTTTTTAATCTGGGTTCTGTAATTCAAATCAATATATATATATAATTAAGGCTTTGTTAACATGTCACCATATTAACAATCCAAGATGATTAGTTCACAAAGACTAATTTAATTTTGTTTCTCATTTTTAAATTAATTGGACTGTGCAAAGACTGTGGACATGTCTCACCTGTAAATACATGGTGAAGCGTAGACAAACGGTAATTTCACGGATCTCTTGCTCACTAGTGACAGTTACAGCTTTTACCACCGTCCACAAATCATTCAGAACTGAATAACCAACCAGTGTCATTATTTACGCAGCCTACCAATAACTGTGTTTCATAATTCAAAAGTAGCATTTTAGTTTGGTAATTATTTAGCATTGATATTGTAAATGAGTTTGAGTTCTTCGTCATCATAGAGTGAGACATTATTCAGGTGGCAATTCGGTATAGGTCATAAATAAAGCAGTTTACGATGGCATGAAAACATATAGCTATAAATCCGATTTTCGGCAGACTTGCGGCAGGTGGCAGCCTTGTCAAACTTTTATACCGTCGCTATTATCTAGCAAAATTTTATTTCTAAATTTATTTCTAAATTGTCGTGGTGAGGGACTATTTGTAAAATTCCGAGAAACAGACGATGAACTAAGAAACCAGATCTTAAAAATTCCTGCAGTTGGATTCTTTTTTCGTTACAGTCCATCGTAGGAACTGAAAACCTTAGATAAGGTCACTGCAGAACATGCGACCCGGAAGTTTCCGCTTGCGTCTATTTGCGTCTTCGTGCGTCTGTGTGCTTCGTCTGCGATGACGTCTTTGTCAGGCTAGCACTGTTAAGATGGCGCTGCGGCCGGGAGCTGGGGGAGGTGGCAGGTACATTTTCTTACAGTCTTACAGTTTGAGACTGTGTTTCTTTGTGAACAGTTGGTGGGTTACGCAGCAATACCGGGTTTTATCTTTCGCGTGCTGTGTTTTAGTGCCCGTTGCCCATAATAAAGCACAATAGTACGGAGGCAAGTAGCTGCTAGCTAGGGCTGACAACAGATTTAGTAAAGCAGCCTAAGCTGGGGAATGCACGCACTCTGAAGTTTGAATGAAAGGCACATATTGTTTACCCGTTGATAGCTAACTGTTGCAGTTCATCTTTAAGGTGCGAGGATTTTAAACATGATCCACCCTAAGGGGCGCTGGTCGTTACCTGTGTGCTCTGTTAGCTGTAGCCCGCTAGCCGTGTGCTGTCGTCTAGACAACATCCGTGAGCGCGTATTCGAGGGCCTCTGTGTGTGTGGGCCTGAGGGGCTCGGTTACTGGCGCGCTTTGACAGAAGGGGGACACGGGCTGTCACTGTAGCTTTGAGTTTAACTGTGACTTTTTGGTGACTTGCTCAGCGTCGCCTTCCATGTTGAGAGCTGACAACGGACTGGAACCTCTCGTCCTGACAGCCGGCCCTGCTAAATGCCAACAGACGCAAATGAGTGTGTTGAGTTGAATAGTCAGAGTTGTGCTTCTAATACCTTCCTAAAAGAGAAGGGGCCCATTTTCTTGAAAACACAAATAATTATGCTAAAGAGGCAGTTATCCTGCTAAACAGGTCTTAGTGGTGTCTTAGTGCATCAAGAGCAATAATATAGCAGCGGGATTTAAGCCAACACCAAGAAAAACACTGTAAACACTGGCCCTGTGGTTTGTGATATCAAGTGATTAGAGGATTCTACTGGAGGTTTTTGTGGTCAGATGAAAGGTGACCCACCTCATGATTGTTTTAGTATCTGAGCTTTAACAGGACCTCAGGACTTTTAATAATAAATTACATTCCTGTCAAAATGGTGACATCAAGTACTCTTAGTACAAATTACAAATCTGTACTATTACAAATTAGTACATATAATTACAAATTAAGTTAAAAAATAATGTATTAAGTATTATTTATATGCTAATAAATGTAATAATTGAACATTGCAAGCTTATTGATTTTGATTGTTGATTTGTTGAATTTGAAAATGTACCATAAAATGTAATTTTAAATAACTTAGAAATGTATTGAAATTATTCCTTGTTTACTTTTGCAATACAAGCATATTTGTTCTTGAAGTGTTTGGTTACTTACAGGTGTAATGTCATCATCTATTTTAGTCTGTATAGGCAGAATCACACACGTTGTTTGGCATCGTGCTACCAAGAGCCCATGCCAGCGTATTCAGAAACTGCTGAGGACAGCTTGTATGACAACAGCCAGCCAACTGTTTTTACAGATGGATTAAGCATTCTCACAAGGAGAACGGCATCTTTCACTTATCATGCTACATAAATGAAACTTGTTATGGGTAGCTTTTGGTGGTACAGTATCTGGATTGTTTTGTGATCATGCCTTAGATAAGTCCCAATGTGCAGAAAATGTAGGCTGATGATATCTGAAATCAGCAATGATCAATTTTCACTTATTTCAACTAAGTATGATATGGATGAAATGCTGATTTTCTTTTGATATTCTGTCCTATCAGTCAGTTGTTACTTTCTTTATCAAGGTTACATCACATTATATTTTTGCTTTGTAGAAACATAACTAAGTTGGCAAACATGGTTGGTATTGAATTCCTTTTGATGCATCCACAAGTTTTCCTGAAGCAGTTTAGATCTACATGTGTTAAAAAAGCAGGGGCCACCAGGTGCATAGTTCAGCATTCTTGAAGTGACATGTTCAGGTCCTTGATTACTG
The DNA here is from genome assembly GCA_900497675.1 of Arapaima gigas. Classification (NCBI taxonomy): domain Eukaryota; kingdom Metazoa; phylum Chordata; class Actinopteri; order Osteoglossiformes; family Osteoglossidae; genus Arapaima; species Arapaima gigas. Next base: position 196,053 of record UFQX01000112.1, read on the forward strand.
TGTTGTGTACTTGACTATATTTTGCACTTTTATATTTCAAGTCTTGAGATTTAAAGTGGTGTCCTGCCCTGGTGGTTTGCTGGACCAATACTGGTTGTCCTGTATGTGGTCTCCTGCCAGGGGAGCAGTGGTGCCAATAGAGCATGAAACGTGGAGTGCTGGAATGCTGGCTGATTGCAGTGGTCATGCTTGGCAGGGAACCATTGAATTAATGAACTTGATCCCAGACTGGCGGCAGAAGCCTCTCGCATGGCTCTCTGTTGGCATCACCACCTGGCTTAACCAGATGACACATAACGGGGTGCAGACACACTTAGCCAGTAGTATGAGGGATCGGTGTGTGCACTCAGATGGGCCTGTATGGGGTTTTTCCTCCGCTGTGAATGAATAGTCTCGACTGCATGAAGATTTAAAGGAGACTGATTTTTAAAGGAATGCTGTGGGTTTTTAGGAAGATTGCCATGTATCAGTGGTAATTTAAATAAACATTACAAAGGCACACCATAATGAGCCAGTTGCAGCTGGGTATGCCACACAGTATTCATTATAAGGATAACCTTTTCCTGTCTTGTTTTTTAAAAAACTTTTTTGTACACAAAACTAGGTTTTCTGAATTTGATGTTGGTAACCTTTCTCTTAAGGTGACTCATTCGAGAATCTGATGAATAATTTATGCTTCTTTAGATTGGGAAGACAAGAGTTTATAAATGTTTGATGCTGTGGGCTTCTGTTTACAGATGTAATGCTGAGTGCATCTTTAAATAGAGGGAAGAGTCTAACATAATAATTGTTATCAGTATGCTGGTTGACTGCGCTAATTAAACGTCATGTCAAGTGTCCAAGATAAGTATTTCTCTATGACTTGTAATCTACCATAGATTTTTTGAATTTGTCCTGAGAAGGAGTTTGGTTGAGGCAGTAGCTTTCTGCATTGTGGTATTTGGCATTTGGACATGGCCAGTGACTGCCGTTGGTGTTCATGTAGTGCTGGTCATTTAATCCTCATTTTCATGATGGCCACACAACTTGCAAAGGTGTAATTCTGAAAACAGTCACAGTTGAAGTGTCTCTGTGCTGAGACTGGCCATGTGAGTGCCTGGACATACTGCTGTGAACGATCTTACCAAAATAACAGAAATTTCTCATTAAGTGCTCAAAATGGAAGTGAGCTGAACACAGTGGAAAGCAAAATATAAGTCCGTTAACAATACACCCTTATTGTGAGAGAAGATCATAGACCCCTCCCTGTTCACTTAACAGCTTATGTTCATAATCGATCTGAGTAGAACCAGTTTTTGGAAATTTTGGGCAAGACTTCTGACTGACTCAGGAACACCTCATATTAGAGAGGTATAAAACAAGCTCAGCAATACCCCCAGCCATTTCAGCACAGGCCCCAAACATCATCAAATCCAAGAACACACCAAAAGAGGAATTAAAAAGCCTCTAAATTTTTCATACATACAGCACACTTAATTGGTAACATTTGGAGCTGTATGATGCGTTGAATGTTGCTGAACAGCTGCCATTGTTTGTGTATTTTGATGCGTATTATGCAGTGACATAAGTTTTAAAGCAATAGTGCTTCAAAGTAATATTTTAGACAGAAAAGCTAAAATGTTGCTTAAGAAATTGTTCATCCATTTCACTGAGTCAGTAGGCAAATATACATTAAAGTTTGTTTGCTACATTCCATCAATACATGAGGGAACGGAAGAAAATGAGACATGAGCCATGAGAGAAAGGGGTGATTGGGGGGGCAACACATACACATCACTTTGTCCCTTCCCTGTTCCTCTCTTCCTGCTTTTCGCCTGACTGCTGCTCAGTCTTTGTAATCTCTTGCATGTCATGGTGGACCTTCCTTCTACTCTGTTTCATCCTCATTGCTTCTTGTTACTTATCTGCATTTTCTGAGATACTGCTCCTCCTGCCATACCTGCTTTCTGCCATCTCCCTCACTTGTTTCTGAGTCCTAGTCTCTGTCTTTCACCCTTCACTCCCAGAGAGCAACCAGGTCCTGCAGACTTAAGATCCCTAGCGGAAGCATTCTGATTATGTGATTGAGCTTCAGCTTTGTTGGAGTTCTGGTTTCACTGGCCTATTTGAACATACTGTGAGACTGGGCTAATTGTGTTTCTTTCAGGGAGTTTTTGCCTTATCAGTAATGTTGCTCCAAGAAGTAGCCAAGCAAATTAGTCCCAGCACTGTGAGTTTAGTCTCTTGATTTTGATTCAGTATTTTTGTGTGCTGTATTTGAACCCAGAAATCAGCAAGGGGAGGAGGGTAAAAGGCAACAGTTCAAGCAAATAAGGAATATAATGTCTGGGTTACAATTTAATGACATTGCAAGGATATGTACATAGTAAACAATCAACAAAAGTAAAATGTGGCATAGTGCATGTTTTGTGTTTCATTAGCATCTCATTTTTCTCTACTGTCTGCGTATGGTTCTGAATGTCTGTATAAGTTCCTTTTTAAACACTAAAGGGACCTATGAAATGTCCTCTCATATAGATGTGATGCATAAACAAAAATTGTGTCATGCTGAAATAATGTGTTACAGGAGGAAAGGAAATGCAAAAAGTCATGCCATACCAGTTCTCCTATTGTTTGTGGAAAGTGAATATGGTCTGATTGCAATGGCTGTGGATAAAATGGCTCTGACTTTCTCAAGGAAAAGGGAGAAAGAGAAAGAAGAAACATTCACTGTTTTATTCTGTTCCTGATCTTAATTAATCATCATGGTAGCTGGTTGACTTCCAGGCTTGGAAAGCACCCAGTAGTTATTGTATTTTATGAACTTTGTCTTAATTCCAATAAAGGGATTCAAAGAAAATAGCAGAGAATCTTAAAGGGCTGTAATGTCCAGAACCATTGATTTTATTTTAGCTGGTTTAAACATTCAGGGGTACAGGCATCTTCACTATTGACTGACACTGATTTTGAATAAAATATGAAATGAAACTGCACTGCCTGTGCAGAAGTGACTTGTGTTTTTCATTCTTTCCTCTAGCTTCATGTACCCAGTTGGAGGGGGCCTGGGGCCTCCGCAAGGTGAGTAACTTCTCTCTTACATAAAAAATGAAACTAGCCCTGTCTTCCTTTGTGCATCTGCCCAGTGTGGACTATTTTGGTGTTTACATTTTAGTCCCTCCAGGCCTTCAAAGTCAATTCAGTTCTTTTATGTTTAGCTGACATTCTATACTTGCGCAAAAGTCATTCCTGCGGGCACCATGGCAACATGTAATGAGATGCAGCAGAAAGGGCTTTGGCTACTGGCTGACCCTCTGTATGAGGAGAAAATAATGCCTTTGGAGGTCTGGAAGGTCAGTGGTTTGACCAGCCTCTGATATGAGAAAGGGATGTTATCTGAACAAAGCAGAGTCTCAGTGGAGCACCAGGTGCACAGATGCCAATGTGATTTGGTACAAATGCTCATCTTCTTTTTCATTGGGGTTCATTTGCAGTGCTGGAAATGGTAGAAGTGATAATAAAGTGTAAAATTGTAAGTCACAGTTGTGAAGAGAGGGAGTACAAAGTATGAGCTGTTTTCAGACTTTAAATTAGTATGAGCAGGTACAACATTGAAAGGAAAATAAATTGATTGTTTTTTTTTGAGAGGCTATTGCAGAAAGATGGAAGGAAGTTGTTTAAAAGACAATTCACTGCTCTCTGCCACCAACAGTCTACATCTTTACAAACCTTTCATAACAAAAACAGCCTCTCTATATCACAGTTCCACTACAGTGCTTATCTTTGACTCCCCACAGTTTGTATGTTTACAGAATAGCAGTAACAGCCCACAAAACATTTCTTTTCAAGATGCTGAGAAGATGCCTGGCAAATAATTAGCAACATTTATCGAGGCGTGCTGTATTTCTCCCGCAGCTGATGTTTTCAGATATAGGCAATTTAAAGCACGAGTAATGTGTCTAATTAGCATAACAATAATTAGAAATAAACACAGCAGCAGGTTGCAAATGGTTTTTTCAGCTCTGGCTTTGGTTTAAATTCTAAATTAAGATCTTAACACTCTGCTTAATTGTGTGCCCTGTGAATCCATCTGTATTGTTTTAAATGTTTTGCTGTTTATTTTTTGGTTGAAATAATAGGGTAAATAAATGTGTGCCCTGCCATCACTTGATCCTCAGACAAATGTTACCAACCAGAATGTGTCCTGTAAAGCATGATTTAGAAGTAGTCTTTGCCATACTTGCAAACAGAATTGTACAGAGGCTGACTGAAGTTCTGCGAAAGTGCACTGATGTGTTTGTAGAGATGCAGCAGCCAGCTTGTTCCCTATTCAACACACCAAGTCATCTGAAGCCTCAAGGGAGTCATGGAGGTTGGAGGGAGTTAAACAGGGTTAGGTTAGGCGCTTGCTGACAGCTGCTACATCTGTGCTCTTAGTAGGTTTTTTCCCTCCTAATGTCAGAGCTGTCACAATAGGGGGAGAAATTATCTGATCTGCAGCATTGATTTTACAGACATTCAGTCACTTTCTTTGCTAAAGAAATTTGTGTTTAAGAATCTGAAGTTTAAGTGTTTTGCAACCTTCTTACTATAAATCTTAAATCACTTATAACAGTGATCCCACATAATTAAGAAGCATATTTCTGTGACACTGTTGAACAGTCAATTTTTGTTTGTTTTTTGTGAATCATATGCTAATGAAATTTTTAAAAATCCACATACAAAATTCTCTAGATATTAATTTTTGTATGTAATGGATTAATGGCCCAATTTTTTTCAGTGAGAATTTTTGAAGAACAAAACAACCAAAGGTTGTGTCTGTCTTTCTGATTCAGGCATGATGCCCATGCAGCCACAGCAGCAGCAGGGATTCCCCATGGTGCCAGTCATGCAGCCCAATATGCAGGGGATGATGGGAATGAATTTTGGTGCCCAAATGCCTCCAGGTGCTATGCCAATGCAGGTTTGTACAGGTGTTTCTCATTGTAACTCTGTGAGTTGTTACTTTTGTAGCCAACAACAATTTATGCACATTTTTGTTATTGCGTTTAAGATTAAAATATCTACTCCAAGCTAGAAAACTTGCAACATCTACAGCTTTCTGATTTTATTTTTATTAGGTTTTTTTTTTGCACAAAATATTTGGCATTTTTAAAAGAACAATTTCTGGGTTTATTTTTACAAAACACAAGCAATAAAACAGTGTTGCACCCTTATTATTATTTAGCTTTGCTTTTATCAAAATCCGTAACTGCATTGCTCATTGCATCTGTATGTAAATGATCATTGTTTACTATCATTAGCAACAACTAATGTAGTAATATCAGTGATTTTCATACTTTTGTGGAAAATGATCATTTTGAACTTTGTCAAAACAACTTTGATTTAGTTATTTACATCAGTTGGACCTTGTAGATGGAAACAAGGTGGGAGGTGCTTTACTATCCTCTAATATCTTTGCAAAAGGTGTTAATACCATGAAATACCATAGTGCTCTGCAAAGAGATACTTGTTGCAGTAAGCAGTTTGTTGCCTCCATTGGTTTCCCACTTTGTTGTAATCAGAAAAAATCCACAAATTCTTAATTTAAATCTGTCTTCTTTGCAAGTTACAAATATATTTCTGTTACTAATACAATCCCAGTGGCACTGAGTAGAGAGCATCAAACCCAGAAAAGGCTGCACACTGGAGCTGCATTGATTAATACAAAAGATCCTCATGTGTTTCAGTGAAAAGACCCAGTATACAGCGCAGTTGCTTTCTGGTGTTGGGTTCTGCTGTCAGATTGCAAGGGCAACTACTGTGAAGCGTCTGGTCTAGCTGACATGAGGTCTCTAAGGACTGGCTGGGGACAGTCTTGCATTTGCTTCTCAAAACATCAACAGGTCCTTAACTTTATCAGTAGACAGTCCACTGACAAGGGGTGTAGCATTGAAGATGTTCACTGCTTCTAAAAGGAAAATTTGCCTCCAGCCAGCATCATGGAGTCATTTGTTGGTTGGACAGTGTTTGTCACTGTGATGCCTGCCTGTGGGAAGTCTGTCCCTCTTCAGTCTGGCTTTCTGTGCATTATTGCATGAACAGGGTAGCAAGTGCTAGTGAGGAATGTCTTTTAATGGAGAAGTTCTGTAGTACAGGAAACAACAACACAGTGGGGCAAGTTAGATGATGTTAGGTTCTTAACATACAATAGCAGTGCAGTTACCTACAGAAGCAGAAAGTTTGCCAAGGTGACAGTGGGCTGTATTTGCTGTGTGGCTATAACAGTGGTGCTGCTTTTGTGTGTACTTATAGGGTGCAATGCCCATGGGGATGCAGGCAGCAGCAATGCCATTTATGGGACAGCCTCAGTTTATGGGCATGCGGCAACCAGGACCCCAGTATGCTGTGGACATGCAGAAGCAGATGGCTGAGGAGCATCAGTAAGCCATCTTGCTTTTAACCTCTTTGTTACTCTGTTCCCGCCCCACCCTGCTTTTGGGCTCCTCACACCACTCTGACCTCTTGTGTTGTGCTCCATTGCAGGAAGCGATTGGAACAACAACAGCGCATGCTTGAGGAGGACCGCAAGAGGAGGCAGTTTGAGGAACAGAAACAGAAGTTGCGTCTGCTTAGCAGCGTCAAACCCAAGGTACTCTCTACCCACCCCTATCAATTTTCACTTTCCTGCCACATCTGCTCAACATTTCATGGGTTGTATATTTTTCTCAGACAGGAGAGAAGAGCAGGGATGATGCACTGGAGGCCATCAAGGGAAATTTGGATGGCTTTAGCAGGGATGCAAAGATGCACCCCACTCCCTCCTCACACCCCAAGAAACCAGGTATGTGACCTGCAGGTGTTCCTCAGTAGGTGCCCTTATATCCTGAATTTTCCCCTGGTAGCTCCACAATGGTGCTCTGCCCTGTGCCTCTCTATTGGGTTACCCCTGAATCAGACTGCTGTGATGATATTCCATGCAGTTCATTTGAAGTGCTATCTAAGCAGCTTTAGGGTCACTGTCTCCCCCAGTTTCTTTTCCTCCCCTTAAGTAAACACCCAGTGAGTGGTGGAGTTTTACGTGATGATCTCATTCCAGAATACTTTGAGGAACACTTATTTACTTGGAGCTGGACCATGTCATTTCACTGCATTTTTACATACATCAGTATGAAGGCTTCTTTTCTAGCCCTTCTGATAATAGATATCTCATATTCATGCAGTTTTTTAATTTTGTTACTAACTCATGTAATTAAATGTAATTGGTTGTTTTTAACTTTTCTAGTACCTCACTTTGTTCACCTCAGATGTTTAATTTGTGATCTCAAGAACTAAATGTGCTCTTATATAACACCTATAGTGTAAATTAGATTCCATATCTCATCTTGCATTGGGTTTTGTGCAGTAAGCATCTGTCTGTTGTGCCATCATTTATATTTCTCCATTTTTACAGACTCATCACCATCCCACCCTTCTGTCACCCCCTCTCATTCCCTTCCCCTTACTCTCTCAGAGGAGGAGGATGAGTTCAGTGACTTTGTGCAGGGCCCTGTTGAAGCCCCTCCTTCTTCATTCCCACTCCCATCCTCTCTGCCCCCCACTCAGCCTTCGTCCCCTTCTCACCGCCCCCCCCACCCTCTTCCTCAGTCTGTGCCAATCCCTTCGGCTGCCCACCACTCTACTGTCACCTCCAGCTCCCAATCTGCATTTAAAGGTAACTGTCTCCTTCTCTGCATCACTCCCAGTGTTTGTTTTTTTTCTAGCTCCTGGTCCCAGTTATAAACATTATGATGTACTAGAGGAAGAACTCAAATTGGCAGCAGAGAGGGATAATAAATGATACATGGCACCACACATATTACTAATATAAGAGTACATTTCTCCTTTCCATTTTTCTACTTGACTATGACCAGTGTGTCACTCTCTGTGATGCTACCCGTTCAACAGCACAATACTTACGTACTAAACAATACTTATGTACTAAAGGCACCACTTTCAGGGTAATACAGTTTGGTGATGTATAGAGTGTTACTACTCTTTATCCTTCTACTTTGACATGGGGAGCACTGGGTAACTCCGCTAGAATCCATTACAGTTGGAGGCTCGGTAGACCTCGGCAGATTTGCACAACAATAATTTAACTGTGCATTGCCATTGGGTTTATCTGCAGAGGGACTCTTTGAAGGAAATTGCGTAGTCAGTGCACATTGTGAAATGAGTAAATTTACACTGAAATGCTTATTCACTGCTTGGCCCCCTACTCCATGGAAAATTTTTTGAATATTACTGATTTTACCAACTTCTGGGGGTCTTATGTATGTATGCCAGTTGCTGTCCCCAGGGTTTGAAGGGAAAGATGAATGTTAGACCAGGTTTAATTCCACATTGCCCTCTTGTGTCCTTCATCGACCATGCTTCTCAGGCCCCTCTCTGGAAGAAAAGCTCTTCTCTTCCTGTGATCTCACTGCTGAAAAGCAGGCACAACTTAGCTTTAAGTCGTGCCTGCCTCTGGCCAAGATGGGCCCAAGGGATCAGGTTGTGGCCCAGTTTCAGCCTAGTGCAAGGGCTCGGAACTGGGCCTCCACTTCCGAGGACTTGAGCGATGCTTTCACTACGGAACCACCAGCAACCCAAAGCCCCCCAACAGGGGCTAGCAACAGTGGTGAGACAGACAACAACCTTTTAATGGCTGCTCTTCCTCTGTGTCTTCAGTATTAACCCATATGCTACTCTGGGCAAGACATTCTGCCTCAGGTTCCCGCTAACACAAATGCAAAAGATTAGTTAACCCAAATCATTAACAAGGGTCTATTTACTAAAGAGAATGATCATATAGACTGATGCACAAAGCATGATTTAACCTTCATTTGCCTGGTTTTCCTTCTTTTGCTGAAATGAAGCTCCTTTCAGATTTGTGTAATTGTGACCATCAATTGGCTGAGATAGTTTCTCTTTTTGAGTCCAAAGGCATGCAGGCTTTTTGTGATTACAGAATGAGGCAACAATATACTGTGATTCTCATTTTATATCAGTGCACAGAAAATATGTTGAGCAAGTTGGCAAGCCCCTTGTACCTTTGCTGTCTTTTAAACTTGTGCTTCATTTATCTTGGTCATTCTGAGTCATTCACTGACCTAGTGGGCACAGTCCAGCAGATTTTACCCTGGGTAATTGCACCATGAGCCCATTGACATGGTGAGGGATGACTTTGTCTGGGCTGTGGTCTGTGTCATGTTTCTCAGTACCAATATGATGAGTGAAACCTCAAAGTCTAATCTCGTTAGAGGACTATACACATCTGGCTGCACATCGAACATGTCACTGCCTTTCTCAACAAGCTGTGGTTTGTAACATCTTGCTGGTCACACTGTAGCTGTCTGGGAGGGTGGTCTCTGCTATGCTTGCAATATTCTTGTTCTTTCATAGTCGGGTTTGGTGCATGCTGCCCTTTTATTGGGCACTTCAACATGGTCTGTTTTTTTTTTTTTTTTTTTTTTTGCTCTGTTGATGTCTTTTTACCCTCTGCTGTGATGGAAAACTGAAGATTTGCAGACCTAACAGGCTCCATCTGCTTGGTTGGAGAACCGGGGCCAGTATGGATGGTTGACTAGAGCTAATGGAACAATTATTGTCCATGAGCTCTGTAAAATAGTATTGATGCACACTGTGTAGTGGCTCGATCTACCTGTAACTCTCCACAGAATTTCTTTTTATCAGAATGCATACAAAATGTCAGCAGTTATAACACTTTCTGATATATAGTTTTTAACTAAAACTCAAGGACTTATGGAATTTTCTCACCAGATCCATGGTAGTTGTTAGATATATGCATTTTGTTTTTATATCTGCAAGCCAGCCTGCTCTGCCCTTCACAGCGAGAAGAGCCAAGATAACCAAGTACTTGATTTTGAACAGATGGTTTCATGTCTGGAGCAACTGAGTTCTGAGGAAGCTGAAGCGTTTTGTGGTGCTCTCCCTTCAGTAACCTTGTTAAACAGAGTGGTTTGCCCATCACCCCTGAATTACCTTGCTCATTGCTGCAACTTTTGCAGGCGTTGGTGTCTACCCCCCACAGGAGCATATCCAGCCCATGATGCCTGCCTGGGTCTACAGTGACAGCCTTGTGCCAGGTAAACATAGCTCTTCAGCACACAAGACAACTATTGGCAAGCTACAGACTTCTGTCTGATAGTTGTACTTGATATCATGGAGGTTGCATTCATTACTGGAGGAGTAATTGTACTCTTGAGAAATTTCTTATTGTAGTCAGTTTGCCAGGCAAGTTCTGTTGATCCTCAATACTGTGCAGTCTGAGTTATGGGAGAAGCCATTGTTCATTTACCTTTTGGGCACCTGCTCTGTTTGATTTCTGCAGAATTGTACAAGAAGGTTCTGGAATTCGCCATGACTCCAGCGGGTATTGACACAACCAAGCTGTATCCAATCTTGATGTCATCAGGACTGCCCCGTGAGGCACTGGGGCAAATTTGGGCCTTAGCCAATCGCACCACACCGGGAAAGCTGACCAAAGAGGAGCTCTATACCGTCCTGGCCATGATTGGAGTAACACAGGTAAGGCCTATGCTCCTGCTATTGACATTAACCACATATTGTCATCCAGATTGTCAGTTTTGCAGCTTGCTTACAGAAAAGTATTAAGGTTTAATTGATTGAAGTTAATTTTGTAATGTAAGCATTTTCCTGGAGTTATTTGTACATCTAATTGCAATATGACAGAAGAGATCTTTGCCTTATGCTGTACTGATTTTGTCAGGGCAAAGAAAATTATTTCTGTGAAATCTTTTACAGAGTAGAGATTACAGTGGGGAGTTCTCACCACCCAGTTAATTTATATTTCACCCTCAGTATTGGTGGCATTTTTGGTGCCCTATATATAAATCTATAGATCTGAGGGATGTCTGTATTAGAGAAGTTTATGCACTTCAAAGAGTGCATTTAATATTGTATAATTGTTACTGTGTGTTTATCACAGCCCTTCATAAATAGATTCAATTTATTAGCATCAGTTTTTTTATTTGTAAGCAACACTGCTCAGTAGGTTACAGCAGATGAGTTGCATCTTTGACAGTACATTGAGCACTGATTTTTTTTTTTTTGTTTTTTGCAGTCTAACAAATCACAGGTGTTTCAGCAGATCACACTGTGATCACCCCTCATCATCATCAGGGGATATAGTGTCTGTCATCCACCATTGTAGCCACTTGCCATGAACAATGTTTTAGATAAGCAGTTCACTTCTAATGCTAAGTCCTCTTACCACTGCACTTCTTTACTGTTTCTGTTTTGTGTCAGAGTGGACTTCCAGCGATAAGTCTCGACATCCTCAGCCAGTTTCCCTCCCCGCCAGTGCCCAGCCTGCCCGCTATGGCTATGGCTGTCCCTCCTGTCCTGCCTCAGCACCCAACAGCCATGATAGCACAGCCACCTGTTTCCATAGCTATGCCCACTGCTGTGCCCACGGCAGTCTCAGCTGCAATGGGTGTATCCCCAGGCAGCAGTGCACAACCAGCTGCCAGCTTTGTTGCCAACTTCCCACCTGTACAGGTAGTGTGACCCAGTTGGTGACTACTTACCTATTGTTACATATTCCCTGGCTAGAGAAGCAGTGACATCCAGATCTGCTGTCAGTTAGTTTATCATCCTTGTAAGAAGATGGCAGAGCCCTTTAGTGCAGCTTTGTATAGGCCTCTGATTATTGTGTTTTAAAGATATCATTATCTGGAAACCAGCCCTTGCTGTTCCCGCCCGGGTCGACAGCTTTCATTTCCGCTGACTTAATCTCATTTTCTTAGCCCTGTTAGTCCTGTGTACAAGAAGCTCTGTGCCCAGTTCCTATCTGCTTTTGCACACTGTTGTATGTTTTGCAGGGGTCTAAATCGGAAGATGATGATTTCCAAGACTTCCAGGAGGCACCCAAAGTAGGCACAGCAGAGGACTCTTTCACTGACTTCCAAGGAGAGTCAGGATCTGCCTTTGCAGCTACCACTCAAAAGAGGTATGGACACTGGGCCTGGTGTTCTCATAACAGTATAAGAGTATGGACAGAGCTGACATCTGTTCAACACCTTGTTGCTTTCCTGACTGGGTTTAGGAAATGGTCGGCAAAAAGGAATAGTCCTCCAACAACCTCTTCCCTGACTCCCAATTAATAGTTTCAAAGTTCACTTGAAGTATATGTGAGCCCTGGAAATTGAAGAATTGTTCCAGTCAAAGTTGTCTAGAAAGAATTGGAATGTATTTTTGTTGCATGAGAAAGTCCTTCATAACATATCTGCATAAACTCAGTATAAATCTTACTGTTTCAGACATGTACTTTTAATATTTTGGGTTGACTATGAGTTGTTGGAAGGTTGTGATAAATAATCTGGGTGCAGACATTTTTTTCCAAGTATAATTTACTGTTGATGACCTTTGTGTGCCTTTCTGCCAATAGCGGTCCACCCCTGCTCACACCTGTGTCTGGAACATCCTCATCATCCTCCTCTGACAAATATGCTGTGTTCAAGCAGTTGTCTGTGGAGCAAGCTGCTGAAGTAACCCCTCCTTCTTCAGGTACCACTCTTTCTCTCCTACGCTCATTGCCCTCAGTTGCTGCCTTATCAGTTTAAGGCCCAGCCCTCTCTTTCTTGGTTCATGTTTTTGTCAAGACCACCTCCTATCCTGTTTCCAGGAACAAGCAAGGGCAGTAAGCTAGGAGAATTTAAAAGTACATGCATGTTAGTGGTACAAATCTGTTAAGAGGCTTCATGTTGAGGCTTTGTTGAGTTCTGTCAATGATTGCTTTATTTTTATCCACTTTAATCCAGACTTTGGAGACAAATACAGTGTGTTCAGACAGCTTGAGCAGCCGTCAGATCGGAAACCAGTTGGTAAGCGAGAAAATTCATCCACTTTCTGGCACCTACTACACACCCAGGTTCCTTGAGATTACTGCCTTGCTTATTGGTGTGGAAGGTAGATATTACAAGCACAAGCCAAAAGTAGCTGAGCGTGTGCATGGACTGTCTGGTTTGTGAGGTCTAGAAGGTAGTATGACCCTTTTGAATAAAGAATGAACATTGTCATGAAGATATAGAAAAATATAAATGGAACATCACTGTGTTCTACATTTGGTTAGTCAATTCCTAGAAGCCCCAATGCACAGTTAACATAGGTGTATTTACTATCCCTATTCCACTAGTGCAGCATCAGGGGGGAATGGCCTTCTCGGTACCTGTAAGTCTGGTGTGCAGTGCCTTCTTTGTGGTTTCTTCCCTTTTGGTTTTGTTTCTAAACCAGCCAATGCTAGTGAAGTTTCCAAAGCACATGCATCTGGTCCTCAAGTGATTGTGTGACTTTCTTGCTGTTTACACAGTTTCTGAGTCCATGGGTCTCAACAACTGCTTTTGTCTCGTTATATATAACCAAAATACTTTTCTATGCCTTTGTATTGCATATGGCATCTTAAATGTTTAAAAAGTAGAAATAGTCCTGACTTATAAATCTGTGCTGGAATCCACTATGAAGTTGGAAAAATGCTCAGATGGATCGAGTAGGTTTTTTGTAATTTATCTGTATTTGTTTTCCAGGTGAAGGATTTGCTGATTTCAAGTCTACCAGTGCTGATGATGGATTCACAGACTTTAAAACCGCAGACAGCATTTCCCCACTAGATCCCCCTGACCAGACTAAGATGTTTCAGCCCTCCTTTCCTCCTGCTTTTTCTAAATCTCAATCACTACAGCCACAGCTCTCAGCCTCCCTCTCACAGCCCAGAAACCCTCTCAATATGGCTGATCTTGATCTCTTCTCCTCCATGACTCCTTCTGGCCCTACAGTGGATGCCAAGCCCTCCTCATTCCCATTGGTTGCCCCACCTGCAGGAGCCAAGCCTCCTGGAGCAGCAGCAGATGATTTTGGTGACTTTGCACTTTTTGGTTCCTCTTCCTCATCCACAGCAGTGGCTCCCAATGCTGGGGTCCAAGATGACTTTGCAGATTTCATGGCATTTGGAGGCTCTGGGGAGCCCAAGCATGAGGGCAGGTCTTGTGAGGGCAGTGGGGGAGGGCTGGGAGAGGAGCCACTGCCACAGCAACAGCAGCAGCAGCAACAACAACAACATTCATCTGACAAGTATGATGTGTTCAAGCAGCTTTCCCTGGAGGGTGGCCTGGGCTACGATGATGCCAAGGAGAGTGGTGGTGGCTCTTTCTCCTCGCTTAGGAGTGATACTGATGACTTTGCAGAATTCCAGTCCTCTAAGTTCTGCACGGCACTCGGTGCCTCTGAGAAGAGCCTGGTGGACAAAGTTGCTGCCTTTAGGCAGGCTAAGGAAGACTCGTCTTCTGTGAAGTCGCTGGACCTCCCATCCATTGGGGGCAGCAGTGCAGGCAAGGAAGACTCAGAGGATGCACTCTCTGTGCAGCTAGACATGAAGTTGTCAGACATGGGTGGGGACCTGAAGCATGTCATGTCGGACAGCTCCCTGGACTTGCCGGGCCTGTCCTCCCACCAGCCCCCTGCTGCAGGTGAGGAACTAGTACGCTTGCTCTGGTGAGGCCTTCCCCAGCTTGTCCCCCTACTTGGGGTCAAAGGGCATAGAACATGCCCTTCCCCATCATTTTTTTTTCTCGGTTGTCTTAAAATGCTGAAACTTGGCACACTCCATATCATTCCATGAAACCTACCTAAATCCATGCATTTCCATCAGTGTTCACAGTTTATCATTATTTATTTGTCTGTGTGTATGTCTATTTATTTCTTTATTTATGAATCAAGATATGTTAGTCAAGATTTATTTATTTCATTTTGTACTGACTTCAGGATTCCAAGGGAAAAAGGCGTCAAGTGTTCAGTGTTGCCATAGTATTAACATATTCAAAAGTGAGGCGTTGCTGATGTTTCTGTACACTCAAGTGTTATTTATCTTCAATTACAAAAAGCACACTATTTATCTGCTTATGCTCGCCTAGCTTTGAACACTAAAATTGACTAAAGCAATACTGGCTGTGGTTGTGACATGTTCAGCCGCAGCAATTTGGGTTGCATGTTGCTGCTCCCTGTTCTATGAGCTGTTGCCTGTCTGCATAATGCATGACCTGTGCAGGCAGGGTGTGTTCACACTTCATAAAGGTGCCATGTGGATCACAAGGGGAATGTAGGAATGTGATTAAACTTGGTACCCATTGGAAAACTCTGACTGGACAGTTTGCCAGAGCATTTTTGCTGTGCTACTCATGTGCTGTTGTGACCATCTGTGTCATTTCAGTCAGGAAATTACATACTTCCTGTGGCACAGGTCAAGTCTATCAAACAGCTTGTCAAAAACCTCACAGTGTTTCCACTGCTTGCCTCTTATAACTTCATGCTTCACAATCATGCGGCAGTATCAGCTAAAGTAAAATCAAGCTTGCCAGTCAGATTGGCATTTTTCTGAAAGCAGGGTTTCAGACAGGCATAGATACTGTCTCAGTTTCCCACTGTTGCATTGGCCGTAGACAAAGCATCTATCTGTTTATTTCCTCCTTTTACCCTCTTCTGCTGTATTTAATTCACTGCCTTTAAATGCTGAATATACTTCTCTTTATGCTTCACAGTAGTCACTGTGACATTTTCTTCTTGGTAGAATATTTTACAAATAGAAAGTTACTTAGATGTTGTCAGACCTGTTTACTAATTAATGTTCATACTGAACCCTTAATTAAGTATACCTGATTGAGCTGTAGATGGGATTTCACCTATTGTTTCACTTTGGATTGATATTTCTATTTTACTGAGAATGTGTTTTTACTGATAAAGCATCTTTGCTGCTTTAGATTCAGTAAAATGAACAACTTCGTGGTTGGTTTAATTAGCAGTTAGCAGTGCTCAAATCCTGATCATTGGTTAGGATTAAATTAAATTGAATGAATGAATTCTAAATTGTTCCAGTTTACCTGTGGGTGCAAAAAAACCATATCGCATCAGGAGAGCATGAGTTGTGATCATGTTGGACATGTTAAGCTGAGTGCCTGTCAGTGTGTCTGTGCACTGCGGTTCTGTCTGATCTCTGTTAATGAAAGCAGGTCCTGGAATAGTAGCTTGCAGATGTCCACAAGTGTTAAGAAGATTCCCCCCCTCTTAATCCATAGAAGCCCCAGCTCCCTGTGCCTCATGCTCTCTTTGCTTGTTAAGCTGCTGTACTGTAGTGAGGTACCGACGTGCAAGCCATCACACTGGCAGCTTCACTGCTACATGACATACAACATATTATGATTTGCCTTAGTCCCCCCCCTTCATGCCCTATTTCTGTAATTTGTGTATTGTTCATTTTTTTCCATTTCATCATTTTCAAGTCTTGTGGTGGTAAATGTACCTGTCAAGGCCTTCCCTTAAACTTTGTGTGTTTGTTTTCAAGTGTTTCCAGCTCTTTTTTTAGCTGGACCTGGTTTGTGTTCTCATTTGCTTTTACTGAGGTCAGTGTTTTAAAAGGAGCAATGGTTGTTCCTGGCGGGTGATTGGAGATCCACAAGAAGGTACCAGGAATCAGATCTATGGGTTGCCCAGAGTTAAACCTCATGCGCACCCAGCTGTGAGCTTGTATACCAAAATCAACATAACATTTAGCCTAATAGGTGGATTTTTAGTGTCTTTTGAGTAGGGAGCTCTTCAAGTACAGTACCACAGAAAAAGCAAAAACCTACTTTGGTTTCTGCTTTAAATGAGCCGATTTGATGCCAGAAGGAGGACAGATCATCAGTGAGGGCTGAACTGATGTCCTAATGATAGTACACTGACTTTATTGTTTAGCACCCAGCTGGGACCTGGAACTTGTTTCAAACAAGGTTCAGTTCTGCTCTTTTGTCTATCCTGGTTCCTTCCTGAGAGCTCCAGAAACTCTGGACTCTGATGGAGAGCCCTTGGGTGGTCCAAGGGGAACCTCACCCATGCTTTGCTCCTGTGTTTGTAAGCTTAAAGAGACAGTATCTCTTTTTTCTGGCTCATTCTCTTGGGACTTGAACCTCCAAATGAAGTATTGTGTTCAACTATACTTGGCATTCCAGCATGGCAGAATTTGAAAATGCATTCTGAGATCACGTCAGAAAAATAACCAGTCCAGAACCTTGCTTTTTGGCTGCGTTGTATCTGTGGTGTTCGATTTGTGAAATTGACAAGAATGTTATGGGACTTTTACCTGCACAACTAACCACAGTCTGGGTTATTTACTCTAGAAATATCTGCACATATATGAAATTGTATAAATTAGCAGTATTTTTAAGACATGAAATATTTAGTTTTATTTTAAATACATTATTTAATTTCTCTTCATGTAGAGTATATATTTATTAAAAACTTTATGCACATTGAGAGCTTCAGGAAGTTAATATAAAAGTTATCTCATGGAAAAACATGTGGTTTGCCAAATAAGTTATTTTTAGGAATTCTTGGCAAGGTGGCGAAATTTTAGGCTGAAAAAGGGATACTGTCTCTTTAAATATGATACGCACCTGTAATAGTAGGGATACCACCTTACTGAGATGTTTTGTATTGAGATTGACCCCTTTGTGGGTTTTTAACCCTTTGAGTGCTTGTGTTAGGATCCATGTTTAGAAGACATTATTTTTGCCCAGGTAATGTTTTGAAACTTTTAGTAACTGCACTTTATGACTGAGTAAATATTAGACAATTAGATTAAAACTGAAGCATTAACTTTGCAATTCTGCCATCTAAGTTACTGTATGCTGAGTGTAGTGTCTATAACTCTCAGTAGGGTTTGTTAACTTTAAATAAAAGATGCCATTTTATTACTTCATTAATGCTACTAGTATTAAAAAGTAGGCTTTTTGGTCCTCAAAGGGTTAAAAGCACCTAGCCAAAGACCTGTGTTTAGAATTATTTCAGGCTTGGCTTTCTAATTGTTCTTCTGATTAAGTTATCTTTCTATAAGCTTACTGATCCCCCCCCCCTTCCCCTGCCTATTAGTATGACTACCTTGTGTGTCCTCCAATACTAATTTCAGTCTGTGAATGTGCCTTCTCAATTCTGGACTCTGGTTTCTGCTTCTGGTTTATTCGGGATGTCTTCTACATTGACTTCTCAAATTTCTTGCTGTTTGTTTCCTTTTGCATGCTCTTGTATACTTTATTAATAATATAAAAGGAAATTTTACAAGTGTTAGTTTTGCAAATCTCTCTTGTAACAAGTAGCCACCTTCTCAGTATTTTGTGACTTCTCTCTTTCTCTCTATATATTCTTTGTTGTGGAAATAAATATTAATCTTGGTATAGCTGAAATGCGTACCGTCTTGATTTTTCTCTTTTCATCAAATCTTTTGAACCCAAATCAAGCAGCAGTTGCATTAGGTGCGTTGACCCAATGCTTAATATTTTCCTTGTCAATTTCACAAATTACCCATTTCTGTGATGTATTACGTGTGCACTCATACAGGGAAGTAGGTTCCATGATGGTGATAAAAAGTAGGTGTGCACATCTGTTTGTATATGTGTTTTTGAGTGTTGCTACTGAGTGTGTGGGATGTTTGTACTTTGTGTATTTTGGTATTTTGTAGTGTGCATGAGAATTTAATTAGAGTGAAAAAATCATTGCGAATGCCAAACCCGCTGTTGGGAAGAAAGAAGACAATCAATTCATTGCAGAGACCATGATTCCCCTCTCACTGATGTTGTCATGACAACCTGTTGGCCATACTAGATTCTTGAGGCTTATTTATTAGATGTGTGTTTTATTTTTGATTTTAAGCTAATTTATTGACAGGAAGTGTGGAAGTAAAACCATCTATCATTCTTTAACCAGTTGCTTTTTGCAACTGTGCCTCTTCATATTAAAAGCTGTAGTAGACCTGCCCTATCCTCTGATAACATGGCCAGGTCCTTCAACACATTCAGTTCTTCAGATCATGAGTGTGATGTGACATTTGTGAAATTTCAAGTCATTCAGTGCTTCTCCGGATATAAATTTTTTTTGTATGCTTCCCATTTTTAACAGTTATCATAGCAGAAAATGGTAGTCATGCTACCAATATTAAAATAAAAAGTGACAAATGTTTTAATGAGTTATTTGTGTGTGTGTGGGCAAGTTATGAGGATGGAACACTGTCAGAGGTATAGCTGAGTGTGTCCCCTGATTTTTTTATGACTGCTAACTACAAATGTTCCAATAATGCTCACTAATGTATACACAAACTCATAGTTGGACTATGCCAGTACAGCAGCACTACGAAAGGACTGTGAGTAGATGCAAAATGTGCATTATCCATTTTTACCCAGGACAGTCTGACCTCTCAGTAAATGCCTGCATGATGTGTGAACAGAACAGAATGGCTTTAATCCCTCTATAAATGCCATGTTTAGACATGCAGATTGGGTTTACAGACCCCTTTCCTCTTGATCCTTCCCAAATGGTGGGCAGTCCCTGGGTGTGCTTTAAAGGAGGTATTAAACACAGACTGCACTGGCACAAGATACAGCACAATATGAAGGAAGCAGTTTGGGTTGCTGTCCAGCTCTGGCAGCTGTGAACCCAACCTTTAGGCCTCCTGTTATATGCTCAATGCATTTTCATTTTTCAACAGACTATATTGAAGATAGTTTTAAACGTAGTATACTGGTTAAGGTACCCGACCATTACCAGAGTTTGAGGGTTCCAAATCCCAAGACTGACCAAGGTACAGTAGTACATGATGAAGTTTTCTTTGCACACAGGTCTGCTGAATTAGTAAATGATGTATAAAGTTATTTGTGCTAAATTTCTTTGATACACTGACAGATATCTTCAAGACTTTAGTTCCAGATCATTCTCATCGTGTATGCCCCCAATACCTGTTGTTACAGAGACAGACGACTCGAGGTTTGACCCATTCGGTACCCTTGCAGTTGGAAGCTCGACCAGCTATGATTGGACACACAAGGAGGATACCTCAACCATTCAGGGCAAGAAAGTGTTGCCAGGTACCCTGGGCACAGACAGCTCCGGAGTGCCATCTTCTGTTGTCATGCACCGGAAGGAGACCTCCTTCGGGAGCTCAGAAAATGTCACCCACACTACCATTGCCACAGTTACCACTTTCCCCACCGAGGTCTTCACTGACTTTGGATCCCAGGACCAAAAGCCGGCTAATGAGGAGGATGACTTTGGGGACTTTGCCAGTACTGTGTCGGAGAAATCGGACTCTCCTGCAGCTTCGGCTGAACTAGGCTCTGATGGCACCCAGGCAGAGCCGGTTGATGAGTTCGGTGCCTTCCAGGGAGACAAACCTAAATTTGGCAAGTCTGACTTTCTCAAGGCCAGCTCCCAGACCAAGGTCAAGTCTAGTGAAGAAATGATCCAGAGTGAGCTGGCTACTTTTGACCTCTCTGTTCAAGGTTAGAGTTCTCGGTCTTATAAATATATCAGCATGTTGATAATATTGACTATGTCTTGTAAATTATGGGAATTATTGCACTATATTCAGATAGCAATATTAAAATGGTACTGTAAAATTTTAACTGAAATGCACCCTGAAAGTCCGTCTAATCATCCTGAAAAACATCCAGCTTGTATGTGACAGGTGGCTGCAGTTCTGCTACAGGACAACAGATGGCAGTGTGATTACTGCACAGTGTAGTCAAACGCTAGATGAATTAACGTAGACCGCTAAAGCAATGAGCAGAATATGACTGCATCTGCTTCTGAAGTGTGCATTTTTTTAAATCTCCACTGCTGGTTTGATTTTTTTTTCTTTTTTTTTTTCCTTTTTTGCCACACAATTTATTCACACTTCCACACACACAGTGACAAAATCTCATTAGCCTGATATTGACTCTTTCCTGATTTAAATCTAATTTGTCTGAATGGAAGTCTATCTCTGATTTCCCCTTGTCCTGTTTGAATGATAATCGGATTGGGGTTGGGATTGTCAGGGTGAGTTTCACTGGGGAGTGTGAGGGGTGAAGGTACTTTTTCTCTCCAGGGGGTTGATGTTGCCTGACATGGATGCTGACTAGATTTGATCCATATTCACCCAACTGAGCTGAATCTGTGTTGGGATGCTGTAGCAATTCCACTAATTGCCTGTAACATCTGAATACTTGGTTTATCCCTGCAGTATTTTACCTCTTTGTTAGACATTAAATAAATGTACAATCTAATATTAATCACCTTTTGCTGCTTTTTAAGTAAAGACCTTGGGAGAAAGAGATACAGTTTCAGTTTACAGAATTGCTATTGCAGTGCTTCCTTCATATTACCCTCGTTTTTGAGACAGATATATGACAGTCCTTGTCTACCTTTCCACTTCCTACCCAGGCTCACACAAGCGCAGCCACAGCTTAGGGGAGAAGGAGCTAGGCCGGTCCAGCTTGTCTTTGGCCCCAGAGCCAACCTTCCGGGACCGCTCCAGCACACTGAGTGAGAAGCCTGCACTGCCCATTATCCGAGACAAGTACAAGGACCTTACTGGGGAGGTGGAGGTGAGGCCAGGAGGGTGTCAATGGCTGCAGGACCTGTCTAATGTATCGGGGGGTGACAAACAGCCGAAACAATAATCCTGTGTCCTTCTATTACTTGTCCTTCTGGGAGTTCTGTGATCTGTTTAGTGTGTAATGGAATGGGGAGTTAAGTGTAATCAGAGCTTCCCTCACCCTTTGCATAGCTTCCTATTTGGGGTTTTTGAATACGTCTTATCCGCCAGTGGGTGAGTATAACCTGTCCTTTCAGGAGAGTGAGCGGTATGCATATGAGTGGCAGAGGTGCTTGGAGAGTGCACTGCAGGTGAGGTGATCTTTGACTTCTGACAAATTACCAACATACCTCTTGTATCCATGTATTGTGACTAATATCTTCTTGTTGCTGTCCTACGGTCTGCATCTTTTGCGCCCTGCTCTTCTCAGGTGATCAGCAAAGCCAACAGTATTTTGAATAGCATCAGCAGCTCAGCAGTGTGCACAGAGGTGATCCAGTCTGCCCAGGGCATGGAGTACCTCCTGGGTATGAGTTTCCGGGTGCAGCTGGGTTGGGTGGCAAGTGTCTAGTTTGGTCTCACTGCTCCACACATGCTTATCCAGTAGGCTGGATGGATGCAGGCTTCTATGACAATGCTGCTTATATACAGCTACTGGTGTAATGTATACTGGTAGAAATAATGGTATTGGACTAATTGTGCTTCAAGAGTTGCAGATCTCTGTCTGTTTCTCTTTGTTGTTGAAATACAAATTTGTTTACTCTGAGTTGTACTTTGGATTTGGAGAAAAACATCACCTAAATGAATAAATGTAAATTACAAAAAAGTCTTTATTTCCCTTTAATCTGTATGTATCTATAGCTAAAATAATTTTGTCATATGTAAGTCTAAAATTATCCACATTTTTAAAATTCTCTTGGCTGCAGTAGAAGTTGCAGATACTTTTTCACTTTCCCTCATTTATTAAGTGGTATTTTGTAGTGCTGGTCCTGGTAAAAGGTATAGCAGGTGTTTCAGTCTTATCTACCCTGAGCCCTCCCATTTCTTCCAGGTGTGGTGGAGGTTTACCGAGTAACCAGGCGAGTAGAGCTGGGTATTAAGGCTACGGCAGTGTGCTCAGAGAAGCTTCAGCAGTTGCTGAAGGACATCAGCCGCGTGTGGAACAACCTGATGGGCTTCATGTCCCTGGCCAACCTGACAGTGAGTGATGGACAGGACAGCATTATGTGGTCACACCATGCAGTGCCTCAACCTACCTATACTGCTGGACTGACCATTTTATTTTATTTGACTTCTTGATGCTTGTTCACTGTTACATGAGGGCGCGTGTACTAAAGTTTCTCCCTCTACAGCCAGATGAGAGTTCGCTTGACTTCTCTTCCTGCATCCTGAGGCACGGCATCCGGAACGCGAAGGAGCTTGCATGTGGCGTGTGCCTGCTGAATGTGGAATCCCGCAGCAAGGTACACACTTTGACGCCATTACGCAGCCTCTGTTTCATACACATTGTTTTTTATTCGTGGCTCATTTGTAGACTAACCTCTTGATGGTATTACAGAACACAGTAATATCTCTGGTTTTGGACACTTTACAGAAAACAGAAGAAAAGACTTTTGGACGTCTGTTTAAAAGAGTATGGCATGAATGGGGTCCTCCGTAAACCTGGTGGTACCCCCACATTCAGATTCCTTCCTAATGGGGTGCCACAATGACCAGATCTAAACCCTCAACTTTCCACTGGAGTTTTAACCCATATTATGGGCTTGACCTTGAGGAGGTTGTCCTTTTCACCCTGGCTCTAGAAGAGAGTAGTATTCACATGTTAGCCTTGCTCTCTTCAAACCAGCTATTTTTAGGAATGAAAAAGGTATCTGTTTATATAGATACACACAAATGAGTGCTATCCACTGCTACAGTGGTGTAGGGCTGGAAGTTCCTGTGTCATTTTGGCATCACAAGGTGGAATTTCTGTTGGTGAGCTGCTGCACATGGGAGGGAGAGTCCTGGTTAATATCTCATCTCCTGAGGCTAGAAGTTGCTATCACCATGGGGTCACCTGCTGCTCCTCTCATCCACACACCTGGCTGTTGATATTGTTGAAACATGTTGGCTGCAGTTGGCACTGCTGTAGTTGGCTGTGGGAAGCTCAGTTTGGCATTCCCAGTTTATTGCTGAACATGGAAAAAAAAAACTGAGAGGACATTATGCCATTAAATACAAATTAGGAATCAAGGCATCTTCCAATATCTTTATAAATTATGCACACTGATGTTGACAGATTACAGGAAAGCGCCGTTTTTTGAGCTGCGATCAGCGGTTATTTCTGCATGGCCTTACTGCTAGATTAATATTCCAATTTGTTACTACATTTTTATTTATTTATTTTTTTACAGATTCACATATGGTAAAAAGTTAAAAATCTAGACTCAATTTGATAAGTTGAGAGCAAAAGATTTTGAGTTTTAAAAAAGCAGTTTTTTTCTTTAAGCTGCTTTGCTTTTTTTTTTTTTTTTTTTTTTAAGTGAGACCTACACGCTTGCCAAGCTGGACTGTGGATGAGATGTGCAGTGAAACAGTGATTGATTGATTGAACACTGAATCCTGCACTTCACCGGGGCCTGGGCCACTGATTCTCTAAATTCTTAGCTCAGTTTGGGTTATGGGTTCTGGGTTTGTTGTCTGCCTCCATCGTCCTCTTCTTCAGCATTATCTTCATCTGCTTAGCAAGGGATGGGCAAACCCTGCTGTTCAGAAGCAGCTTCTGGTTCTCGGGTCTGAGTATACACAATAAACCACTGGGCTTCTGCTTGGTGTGCAGGCTCTTTTGAAATGTGGCTGCATATTGTACCATAGCTTATTCTTTCAGCCTTAACCTACATGTACACATTCCTCCTTACAAAGTAATAGATTCTTTTTTTTTAACTTAGGCAGAAAAGTTCAAATTTGTTTTTTATGATTCAAAAGACCAACACTACTTCACTGCTGGGGAAAATATAGTTCTGATAAATATTGTCTTTCTAAGTCATACAGAAGACTAAAATGCATTTTTTTTCTGGTAAAATAAGTAACTTTATAATGTGCAGCCCCACACAGTGGTATCTACCCCTGGAGCCTCACTGCCCATCCCTGCAATGCATATGATTGTCTGGAAGGCAAGATGTGAGATGGTGCCTTGTGCAGGCAGATTCTTCACTTGGGCTTTGGCTTTGAGATGATATCCTGTAGGGAAGTGGGGTGTTGGCTTACGCTCCGCTGAGTAAGGGCTGCTGAATGCCAGCTCAGGACAATGCAGGAGACTGGGAGGAAAAATTGCTGACGGATCTTGTGCTACTTGCAGGCACTGGCCAAAGACAGTGACAAGAAGTTGAGGGTAAATATCCTACCTTTTTATTTCGCCCCAGCTTGGAAATGACCGATCCACCTGCTGTAGATATGTCCAATCGCATCCACCCATTCAATGCACCCTGAACCTGTGATTTAACAAATTATGTCTGGAGGTAACGGGGTGATACTTGACCCAGGAGTAATCAGTTTTGGTCACGTTTGCTCCTAAGCAACCTGTCCAAAGCATCATGCAGGTTGGATCAGGCTTTCTTAGCCCCTCCCTTTCTTCCTACCCCACCATTTTGACTTTGCTTGGGTGTCACTGCAGAGTGGCTAACTGTATAACTGCTACCAGGGTAGACCAAACATTGCTTTCACAGGTCCTCCATGTGAACGGATGTGGTCCAGTACATGGATGAATAACGTGATTAAATCCACTATATGAGTGAGAGGAGTAGGAGCTGTTTCTTTCAGGTTCTTCAGTGTTCACTCCCCATGGATAGTGAGCCCTATGCTGTTAGCATTTGAAAGTGCAGGTTTGAAAATATGAGAGGAGCTGAGGCAGGGGAACAGTGTTGACCTTTATACAGGGCAGATAGTGGTTTTGTGTGTTTATGCACTTGGTTCAGTATGTGTATGTGTGTGTGAGATTACTCTCCTGCTGCCATACTCTCCATGTGGGAGGACATGATTCACCACTCATGACTCATTCCTTTTTCCATCCGCTCCAGTCTTTCAGAAAGAAGACACGCTTCTGCACCACATATAACATGCGTACGTTAGTTTCTTTGTGGTTAATGTAGGTCGAGTGCTGTATGTTTTGTAATGTGAGAATCCCTCCCAGCGTTAAGCTTGTGTTTATTTCATGCAGTTATTGATCATGGCTACACACACATACACACAAACATGTACACACTCTTACAAATGGACACAAGGAAGGGAATGTACTTTAAAACTCCTTTCCTCATTTAGGTTATTTTCTTACAATCTTTGTGTGCGCATAGCTAAGTGTCAGTATGGAGTACTCTTCTTTTTACGGTTGGTTCTGTAGATTAATAATGTATTTGCTAGAGGTTTATGAATGTATTCATGTGCTCTGTAATAAGTGTTCTGGCGTTCTGTTTATCTGACCCACCAGCTCTAGTGGTGTGTTAATTTGATGTTTCATTCCCCCCTTTTCCTACTGGGAAGGCCTTCAACTCTGAGACAGATAACTTCAGGCTGCTGTATGGGGGGCACCAGTACCATGCCAGCTGTGCTAACTTCTGGATCAACTGTGTGGAGCCCAAACCACCAGGACTCATTCTACCTGACCTGCTCTGAGCTACATCCCACCAGCCTGCTCATCACTGCTACCATAGCAACAAACCCATGGCTGTCAACACAGTAGAGGTGCTAATTTTGCACATGGAGGCTTGGCCTAGCCTGTAAGCAAATACCAGGACTGTGACGTCCACTCTGAAGAGAAAGTATACAAAAGCCCCCACCCCTTTGGTTTCTTAAACTAATGCTGTATATGGGAGTAATTCCACTAAATGTGTTTTATACCAGATCTTGCAGAGAGTGATCTCTGTGTTGTGCTGTAATGTTATACTGTATAAGTGGTCAAATTGTACCTTTTCCTCCATGTTTCAACCTGTTGAGATGCACTGGGCAAACCTTTTAAGAAATATTTATTCAGATTAGCCGCTGGGCAAACTGTTATTTTTATTTCCTCTTATTGTTATTCAGCTCGTGTGCAGGGGCACAAATGAGTTCAGATCATTTTTTTAGATACACAAACAGTGGGGGAACTAGGAAAGAGCATCACACTGCACATTTGGTGAAACACTGTCTTGTTTTCTTTTTAAAGGAAGGTGAAAATATCTTAGGGCTGTGATATACTGTTGCAGTGTACTCCTTTGGGTATTTGGGTGCTTAACATATGGCTGTAAAATTCTTAATTGATATTTAAATATGTATATTTAACTTTGAGAACTGCAAGTTCTGTTTCAAGGGAGTGATGTTTACTCATTTGAATGCAGTGTTGAATTTGAAAT
Organism: Arapaima gigas; assembly: GCA_900497675.1. Lineage (NCBI taxonomy): Eukaryota > Metazoa > Chordata > Actinopteri > Osteoglossiformes > Osteoglossidae > Arapaima > Arapaima gigas. The sequence continues at coordinate 222,807 of UFQX01000112.1, forward strand.
GTTGACGCGTGATGGGTTGTTTGTGATGACACTGTTTGCTGTGTTGTTAGGGTGGCACCTGGTATTTGATAAGCACTTTTCTTTTTGACAGATTTTGGCATGTTTTGGACTTGTACATGTTTATATTCACCATTTGATTAGCGTCAGCTGTGAATAGAAGCTATAATTTTGCAGCATTTTGAATGTAGATTAGTTAAGCATTGTAAATGGTTAAAAGTGATGCTGGGTGGTGATATACACATGATCAATAAATAATACACCAAAAATTATGTTGTCATTGTCTTTGATTAGTGTTATTGTTTAATTTTCTGCAGTGGTAACTGTCTAGCAAGGCTTTCATGGAGAAGACTGTTAGGATTTAATCTCCTGTTGGGAGCACAATGGATGGTATAAATAGGCTGGACTTTGAAAACACAGAGTTTGAACTGTACTGAGTGTAATAGATAACATCCGAGTTTTTTTTTAAAAACACTATTTAGGTTTGTAAAGTTGTTTTAGAAACCTCACTACATGGCAGTTACTGCAAATCTAAAAGTGGTGAAAGGAGGTGGTAGTGCTTTACTGAAGGTCAGGGTTAGATTTTGAAATGAGTTTTTTCAAATTCTCCATTATTTATTCTTTCTCTAATTGCTTAAATATTGTTAAATTGTCTGTGTCCCAGTAAAATGAGTCTTATTTCAGCATCTAAAAATTTTTACTTAAATTGAATGTATCAGAGATGGGCGGATGAGAACTTATTTTTGCATGTATTCAATAAAAACTTAATTTTGCTGTATACAATTTTTCACATTAATTTATAAATTGCACAGCAAAGATATATAAAGGAGTTGAATAATAAAGTATACTGATTCTCTGATGCTGTAAATATGCAACTAAGCTGGCTAGTAGAGAACATAATTGAGACCAGAAGTTTTGTAGAAAAACATGAAGCCCGTATCGTCTGCCAACCTTATTCCTCTAATATGTGTTGATTGATAGTGGAGTAGCTGTGCTATCTTCAAAAAATGGTGTCCACAGCTGTAACAGAAGTGTGGTTTGCCACCTGTTGGCAACCTGGGTAACCTAAAGTAGCATGTGTGCTTAGACTTGTGAATGAACATTTCCCAGTTGTTTGTTTACTATAATGGTGCCACATCTGTTTTGGCAGCTAGATGCATCTCCAGAGTGGACAGGCTGTGGCCTCAGTCCCATTTTTGGTGAGAATGAATAAAGCCTTTTTTATCAGGTGGTTGAAATGCTGTGATTAGGAATGTCATTAATCAAAGTATTTTTTCCCACTCAATGGCCGCCACTGTTCACACACCTCCTTGAGGGCCTGCAGTGGTATTTTCACACTGATGTTGCCCAGCATCTGCTCCAACACAGTGTAAAGTCCTGCTCAGACTCTTTTTCTCTGTCTGCAGGCACTAAGAAATTAAAACTGTATATTCTCCTCCTTGCCCAGTATTCAGAGCAAATGGATCAACATCTGCAGTTTGAATGTGTAAATATAGTATTGTAAAAAGCATCAACTGGAGAAAACGCAAAGGCTGAGCAGTTACTGAAGTGTTGTGGGCGTGGTTCTGAATCTGTGCAGAGTCAGCTCCTGACAATGATTACACAAACCAGACTCTGTCACTATGGGGAATGGGGACATTTTTGCTAGAGCTCCTCTGTTCTGACTCCCCTGAATTATGGCAGCCTCTCTTCTGTCTCATGAACCACCAGCATTCCTGGCTTTTGCCATTTGTATGGTTTTTATTTTTCTGTCTACTCCTTAACTACCTTCTTGTTGCTATGAGGACTTTAAACCCTGAGGTGAAGAAACTCATCTATGAAATGGGGGGATTCTGATAATTGTGTTGCTATTGTCTTTGCTGTTTTTTCTTTCCATATGAAGTATCGTTAGGTAAAGTAAAGTATACTATTTGCAACCACTCATAGGATCTTGCTAACCATTATTTTCTTACACCTGTATCTTTGGTCTGTAGGCAAAAACCCTAGAAGGAAAACGTGTAAACTCCAAACAGATTTAGCCAGATTTGAATCAGTGTAAAAACCTACAGCTCAGCAATTGTAAGGAACCAACATTAAACACTATGTCTGTGAAGTATCTTTCATACAATAAATTAAATAGCTTACATTTTGCACAGAATATTTACTCAAACAATATGATGCTAGACACCCTGCTAAAAAATAGCATTACAGTTTGTGAACCGGTTTCCCACTGCCCCTTGGAGAAACATTGATGTTTCTCTGATTTTGACTGCTGATTTTGTGCCCCAGAACTCTGTTCTGGGTAGGTCCAGCCTTGGGCAATTGGGTCACTGTAGAGTCCTGAGTCCTTGAGGTTGAGTTGGAAAATGAAAGATTGAGATTATCGGAAAGGCTATGGCAGCTTTGTGTTGAGTCATGCCCCCGTAACTCCGTAAGAGGTTTTTCAGTTAAAGTTGTATCTAAACCTTGGAATAATTTCCCCTCCTTGCCATTTTCCTTCAAAGGAAGTGTATGACCCTCATTCAGTTTACAATTTTGATCTTGTGTGTGAGGCAGTAGTGAGTTTAGTGGTGTACTCTTGGGGGTTTAACTGTTTCTTGAATAATTTTTGTGTACCTACCCATTTTTAAACAGAATTCCTGGAAATTCTAACATGGGTATGTTGTTTCAGATGAATGCAACTCCCAAATGCAATATATGCCATTTGTATTATTTACATTTAGACAGTCCAAAGACTGATTGCATTGGGGGCATCCTTCTGTGCTGGAGTCATTCATTTTCACAGGATAAACATGAGGGGAATGCAAAACATGAACTAACTGGAGCTCATGCCCTCATTATGGAAGGGTGATTTATTCCAGCTTGGTGTGAATTGCAGCACCAAGGCCACACATTCTGGACCTGCTGGAGCTTTGCCACTACATCACATTCTCTGACAGCAGTCAGAGAAAACGAGAGAGACTGACATACAGTGTCTTTTGGTGCCTTGTGTTTAGTTCTCACTTTCCAGAAAGCAGGGGTGACAATCACAGTTTGATCTGCAGTATTACAGGCACCATTATGGTGCATAAGGAAAAAGTATAATTCAATTCAAACATGAATGTGCTGACGGTTCCATCAGGACAGGCTTATCTGTCATGCTTTTTCAGTGGAAAGGTCATGCTCATCAATGCATTGTTCACCAAATGGAACTGCATGCATATGCAACATTAAAGAAAAACATATTTCCATCTGGACTCAGTGAATGCCCATTGGTCTGGAAGGCAGGCAATGCTTCCTATGGAACTTGTGTTATTATATGGAATTTTCCTAGAATTGTCATTATTATTTCCCTGAATAACCTCTGACTCGATCCAAAATCGTATGGGAGACTCAGAGAATTACACACGTGTGTGTGTGTGTGGGGGGGGGGGGGGGGGGGGGGGGGGGCCCCGACGTGCGGCCCCGGGGCTCCANGGGGGGGGGGGGGGGGGGGGGGGGGGTCAACAGGCAGTGACAAAGAAAGATACAACTTATAGTTGTCATACAGAGAGGCAGCTTTCTATAGCCTGGCAGCAAAAGTGAAGAGTGTTGGTTTGGAGGTGGTCATCTGACCAGGATGTGGCCTGTGACTTGGTTGCCAGGTCATTCAGCCCAGCAGTTTATCTCTGTTACTGTATCTTCCTCTGTCACTGCCAGTTGATTCCCACAACTAGGCACTGATTCGGTGTTAATATTCATCGCTATCAGCACCACTGTCCTTGGTGACGGTTACCAAGGTTACTGTACTTTTCATTCACTGTTGAGATTATTGTCACACAGTGCATCTTCTGTCCCTCTTTCTCTCTCCCCATGTGGATATTGATCATTTAAAAAATATGACACTTTTTCTTTCCTTTGTTCGCCTTCTGGCTTGACCCATCACCTTTGCCTTCTCACGCTCACAGTTCCTCTTTCCTTGTTACCCTCACAAGATTTCACCTCTTACAGAGTGGGAGTCTGTCAGCAGCAGTGCTAATGAGGGCGATGACGGTGATGGTAAAAATACATTTCCATTGGAGAGCCCTAGTTCTGAACACAGAAATGTGTGAATCCTGTCAACATTATTTCTGCAGCCGTCATCCACAGATGCCTACTGATGGACCGTCTCATCTAGGTGAAACTACTGGTGCGTCATTTTGACTGCTTGGTCTCACACTGTAATATTAATTGACTCCAACAACTAGTTTGATGGTGTTCATTGTTTCTTTGAGAGGTGTGTCGTAGCTAATAGGGGAGATAAGGGTTTATGGAGGGGGGTGGAGTTGGAAAAGGAGGTACACATTTGATGAAGCCTACAGTGATGGCCAGGGTTAAGGACCGTCACCCCAGAACAGTTCTGTTGCACACTGCTCTGACCCTAAAGGTGCTTACCTTTTGTTCTCTTCTCAGGTTACTCAGAAGCCAAAGAATGTTTGAAAGACAGTTTTCACCATTTTTTATTTCAAAGGGAGTATAATGCACCTGTCTCCAAGTAGTGTGCCAATTTAAATGTTTTGATCAAAATTACACTGTGAGCCAAAGGATTTTTCCTGCACCTGCTCAGTTTTGTGTTTATCACATATTTCCTGAATGGGTTTTTTGTAGAATATTGTCTCATAACCAGTATATGAGCAATATTATTTAACTTTAAGTATTTTTAAAAGATATTTTTATTTTCTATATTAGCATATTTTATTTTTTGTGGACCCTTTATTCTTCTTTGACTGAAAACCTGCCATAGATCCTCAGACAGATTGGATTGAAGCCTTTTGATCTGTTTTCACTGTGCCACTTCACTGAATGTTTATTTCTCCTTGCTTCCTATCTTAACCTTATTGGGGATTAGATGAAAGTCTGAGGCCTTCTCTAATTGAGTTTCTTGATCTTGACAATCCAACAATTTAAGAACTGGTAGAAAGCTTTTTCATTATTTTATGTAGTCATGAGTCTCAGCAAAGAGATGACATGTAGGTGCTCCAAACATTTTTTGCCATAAGGATGGAATAATATAATGGATTTTTAAGGGTAGCTGCTCCACTTTTAAACTGGCTTACCTCTCAGACACAAGGTCTGCACAGGGATCGAGATTCAGCTGGCACACCCACTCATTCACCTCCCGTCACACCCACTTGTTTAGCTTTCTGCTCCATTCTTTCATCTTGATCATTTCTATTCAGTTTTATGGGTACACTGTAGTCTTGAAGTTTGAAGTAATGCATTTTGTTATTTTTTGAAGATTATTCATTAATGATTTCAAATGATAAATAACACTTTTTTGGTTTTTCTCTGTTCTTTTTTCCGAGTTGTACCAGAACTGTGGATTGACTTACAGAAGAAAAATGGATTTACGCAATTTTCAGATTTGTATCATAAAAATGCTTGATATTCAACTGACATAAAATACTGTGTTGGATACATGCATGATTGTGTCATTTAGCCCGTTTTAGGTATCTGGTGGATTCCTATGTTGGCTTGTCAGAGATGAGTGAGCAGCCCACTTATACCTTAATTCATTTTGTGTTCTGACAATAACCCACCTGATAGACATTAGTTACCAGTGTCAAGAACCATTGATCTCTGCTCAGCTTAAAAGATGTTACTTATTGTACAGCCAGCACCATCTGTGATAGACAAACTTATCCATTGTGTGCACTATGTGTTTGCAAACCATCATAACTATTTAAACAACTGGCATCCTATTGTTTAGTCTGCTTGATGCATCGAATTTTGAAGCCAAAAATTGATTGATAAAACATAATCTTCATTTACACCAATAAACAGATTCAGATGATAAGAATGGAGGCAGATGCAGACCACTGGTTCTAGTTATAGAAGCCCACATATAAAGGGGTAGATAACTTTTCAGATCTTTGTCTCAGCCCATGTGATTTCCATGACAACTTTTTTATGTAAAAAATTAAATTAAAAATGCTAAATTTGACAGCACTAATGCATGCATATATCTGTGTGTGTATATATAGTCATCCCTTGATTTATGGGTTTCACTAGAATGATTTGATTTTTAATAACACTTGATTTACATGCTGATCTGATAAATACAATGTGCTCCAGTGAAAAAAAGTCAATCAAAAAATTAAAAATTCCATAATAATTTCATCCAAAAGTTTAAAAATTGTTAAAAAAACAACTTACATACAAATCCCTGTGTGCCCTGCATCCGTGCTGTGCAGCAGAATCACCACGCCTGTGTGTTGTTATAAATGTGAAGGTATGGCTCTAAGGGAGTGGGGCATGGTAGGAGGGGTGTGTCCACCTTGTAGTGGGTGTGTAGGAGCAGTTAATGGAGATAAATAAAATAGTTGTATTTTCAAGCAATACATGCCTTAGAAAAATGGTCCACCACTGGAGTCCATACAATAAACTAGTGGTGCTCAGCATATTCTTGTGTTGAGTTATTTTCTCACCCTTTGGAAGAAATTATCGTGGAGTTTTGGTGTGGAATTCTACTGGATTTCTGACCTTGGTCTGAAGAACACCGGCAATGGTAACAGCACGATCCCCTGTATATGTGTGTGTGTGTGTGTGTGTGTGTGTGTGTGTGTGTGTGTGTGTGTGTGTGTGTGTGTGTGTGTGTGCGCATCTGGTGTGTGGGGTGTGCTGTGCTGCTCGTGCCATGAGGTGTTTTACAGCGTTTTAGTGATATTTAGGAAAGTTGGTTTGGGGGCTTCATTACTTTTCCCATACAAAATAATGGAAACAGTTGTCTCGATTTCTGCATTTTCAATTTAAATGGCCTTTTCAGACACCAATTCGGTATGTACATTGACAGTATACACACAGAGCTTCAGTCCTTAGAATGCTGAGACACAAATCCCAAATTGTGTGTAGGGGTTATCGTAACATTATTCAAGAAGAAAAGCCTCCAGTTCTTTGAGGGATAAAAAAGTGAAAATCTCAATGACACTCTGTGCTCCAGTACTTCCCATTAAGTTTCAGTTATGTTTAGATCTGGTGAACAGAGAGGCCATAGAATGTGTTTGATTTCACATTGGTGTTCAGGAATATGGGAAAATTATGAAGGATCAGTGTTTGCACTGTTTGGTACACCTGGTCCTGTAGAATGACTTCCTACTCCTTGGCTGTTATATAACCATGCAGAGCAATCATCTGACCTAATAACCCCCACAATACGGCTGCCCATTAAAGATCCCCCACCATGTTTAACAGTTGACAAAAGACAATGTTAGTTGAAGGCATCCTTTAACTTTAAACATAAAACTGTCTGGATTAAGGAAACGGGGTGAAAGATCACTCATCAGACCATATTACTTCTTTCATATTGATCAGAGTTCTGGATTTTGTGTTTTTTTACATCGGATGACATCCCTTCCATAAATTTCAGCTTTGTGAAGCTCCTAATGTACAGTTTTGCTTGAGCCTCAGTCAACAGGTGCCAATTCGATTATGTGCTCATTTTTGAAGCTGAACTTTTGTTGCATGTAACAACTATCCTTGTTGGTGAACTTTGGCTTACAACCACAGTTCCGCTTTTCCAGTGCAGTTTTTTCATGTTTGGGATGTGCCGTCATCGTTTTGAAACTATTCTCTTTACCACATCACATAATTTTGCAGCTTTTGTGACTGAAGCACTTGCAGTTTGGGCACTGATCATTTAGCCTCTCTTACAGTTGCCTTATGGTGCACTGAAAACTTACACATCAAAGGACTGATTTTTCAGACAGTGACACATGCTTCTAACTGGCAGTCAACCTAATACGATGCAACTGTGTTGGTTAATTTGCTTTAGATACTTCAAATTTCAGCTCCTTTTTCTTGTGGTGTTTGTTATTTTGTTCACCTCCCCATTTAAATTTTTGTGTTGTTGAAAAATTGAGTTGTCCATTTGTTGCAACATTGCAATTAGGTAAAAACTTATGACTTGAAGCCTTACAAATGTAGCCTTCATTTTTTTTTGTATAGTTCTAATTTTACAAAGTACTAAGTCTGTAAAATTAAATTTCTGTTGTCTAGGGAATGTACTATATGCTTAACATATAAGTATTGAGTATTAATATTGATTTTTTTAAATTGGTGATAGTTAAACTTCATCCCAACAGTACTTTCTGGACACAATATTGTGTATATAGATATAGCTAAAATGCATACATTTTATTAAGTCTTTTTATTGTGCAATAAACCGTTATCACAGATATCTGATTAGACACACTCATACATAGTCATAGTATCAGTGGTTTTCCCAAACTGATCAATTTGTTACTCGTAATTCTGATATCATTTGGGTAACAGTGTTTTCTTACTATTGTAATTACACCAATGGAAGTATTTTTTGTGTTAATCATATTTGATCTTCTAGTTAAGCTAGGATAAATAAGATCGTAGAGCTTAAAAGAACAGTGCTTGTCTTTTGCTTAAAATAGGGGTGGCCAATCATGCAGATGGCCAGATGGATTTTTCCATTTGTGCCAGAACTTATGATAATCAAGTCATCATTTATATAATGACGTGGGTTGTTTGGAAACATAACATCAGATACTGAATGGAAAATTACTTTCATACCTGAAATACTTAAGGTAATAATAATAATACCTTTTTTCAGATAATTTCACAACTGAGCTTATTACCATTCAACTGCTTACCTAAAGGAATCTTCTTTCAGGTAGAGAAAGGCACATAGGATGCACCAAGTCTACCACTTTATGGTTTAAGTCAGTGATTATCAACCCTGGTCCTGGTGAATCACAGCCCCTCGCCAAGCTGGTTTTGGTTTGAATTGAACTCATTATTGACTGATTAAATAACTTATTGATTATTTAGTGATTAAATCATACAACTTGCATCCTACACACTGATGAAGTAGGGGTAGGGATGCCAGCTGCTGGTTAAGTGATGCAATTAAGTAAACCAGCATGGGAAATGATGCACGAGCAGGACGGCAGGGTCCGAGTGCGCTTACATGGCACCCTATCCCTCATCAAATTAATGAATTGAATTATTTGCATAAAAACTTCACATGGCTTTTGCAAGTGTGATTAAATTTCAGAACTGGGCCATTTTTAATGCCACAATCGATTCTAACCCGTAGAAGCCAAGTGCTGTTCTCTGTTCAAAAGTTATCGTTACAACACTACAATCCTTGCCAGTTCCTCCAGTGCACATCTACATAGAGGCTTTCTGCCTTAGTTTTCCCCAGTCTTGATGGCCTACTCTGTGCTGTTCTTTTTCACTTAAGCATTTAGTTACATCTAACTTAGCTGTAGAATAAAATATGTGATTTGACAAAAGACAGTCTTGTGAAACATTTTGCTTGAGGTATGTCTGTAATGATGAAAGGATAAATGTATAAGACTTGCCCCTTTAAAGAAATGCGGTTCCTAACTAACCAGTACTAAAATAATTGTTTTTATGCTGGTAGCTGTAAAAAAGAATTTTTTTCCAGAATATTTTAGGGGCATATATTAAATTTAGTTACTTTCTTATTAGAATCTTTAAGCACACATGATAAAAATGCTTGTTGTAGGCTGTAGCAGATACCAATGTTAGCTAGAATGATAACACCATATTGCACAGTGGGGCCCCCAGGACTGTTACCTGCTGCTGTGAAAAACAAAATCCCTCTCATGGATTTAAAAAATGTGCTCACTGAAAAGTTTGTCTCTACTGTCCACCCTAACCAGGCAGATGAAGTATGCTTCCATTTGCAGATGAAATGTCACTGCAACCCTCTGTGAAGAAACTCACTTACCAAAAAGTCTTCACACACATACAACTTCACACTTTTTTCAAGGTGCATTATTGTTTTCTGTTAGGTCTTGACTGATGGGGATCTGTCTGTGCCATAAACATGATTCTTTGCATGCTTCTTAACAGAATAAAATCTCTTGAATACTACCAATAATTTGAGGCAGACTGCTTTGATCCAAATCCAATTCTTGTAGCTTGTGCATTAGAAGACAACAGCAGAAATGGCACAGTACCATCACATGACGTTTAGAAAGAGTTGCTTCCACGTTTACTGGTTTCAGGTTCATCGACACCAGCTTGGATTCCAGTGTGTTTTTAACATCCTTAGTGTGTGACTATTATTTGATACTGAGATAGGTGGGGCCCCAATCTGGGATCAAGTTTAAGTGGCTCATTCTGTTTTGAAGGCAGGCAGTTGGGAAGCAGCCAGGCTGCGGTGTGGCAAAAGGGCCCATTCTTGGCTACAGTGGTCCCAATTTCATTAGTTGATGCTTTGTACACACACACACACACACACACACCTTCAACTGGAGGAAGAGGGAGGTGGGAAACTGTAGGCCACATGATTTGTCCTGTTATCTCACGCCTGGCTCCCTCCTTTTACATGCACCAGTAGGGGGCCAGGTTCCTACGGTCACGTTCATAAACATCCGGGATGACCCCATAGGGTGTCTGCACCATCTTCACAGAGTTCCTGCCAAAAAGCTTGCGCTCATACTCAATGAGCTGGCGCCAGAAGCCACCGTTAGGCCGGATAACAGGGCGCCGGGCTTTGACCCAGGCATGGGCCTCAGCCAGTGACACACGGTGGTACTTCATAAGGTAGGCCAGGCACAGTGAGGCGGAGCGGCTCACACCAGCTGCACAGTGCACTAGCACTGCTCCACGCTTGCGGCCCACGCTGTGGATTTTGTCGGCTACACTGTCGAAGTACAGCGAGATGGGAGAGTGCGGCATGTCGGCCAACGGCACCTTGACGTATTCCACATGAGGCCAGTTGAAATTGGGCAGCTCAATAGTAGCGTTGACCACACAGGTAATGCCCTTGGACAGTAAGAGGCTGCGGTTGGATGCCACATTGCCACGGCTGAGGAACAGTGAGGGTGTGATCTGGGCAATGCCCCCTAGCAAGCCTCCACCTGTTTCTGGAACCAGCCTGGGAACAGCTGTGGGAACAACTGAACTGCGGTGGTGATGGTGGTGATTGTGGTGATGGTGATGATGGAAGAAGCTTTGGCTACGGGAACCCATTGGGGGGATAGACAGGAATGGAGCAATTGGATGTGGGAAGGAGAGAATGAGCTGGACAATCAGCAGCGCTCCCCTTCAGCACACAGCCAGCATGATGGAACAGCAGGGCCGAATGTGCCTGAGGGGCTGTCAACCGAGTCTCCTGAAATAAAGCAGAGAGAGGTTATGTTATTGCTGAAAAGGGGTCGTATTTCAAAACCACAGTCCTAATATGTCAAAGTCTAGATATTTAAACTAAATGTAACCAGTTTGTCTTTCTGGCATGAATAAATTTGTGATATACAAAGGTGTCTGTGACATGTTTTATGTTGTAGCTCCTTGCTGCAGTCCAGTACCCTTCTTTGTCAGTATCAATATAGACCTCAACAGAACAGGAGTTGGCAGGGTGGTTTTTGCACATACCACGCAAACTCAGCTCACCTCATGTGCTCCACTGGTGCAAAAACCTGCACCAATGTCTACCTGTATGAAAAAGTTTGGAAATGTTCTTGTGTGGCTAAAAGGTGATGGGGCTTTGCAACCAGCTCATTGTTAAAACAACACATGGAGACATCAAGATACACATACAAATACCAATTAGAGACCATAACATAGTGCTTGGATTGCATGGTTAGCAACCCTCTTGTGTTCCTTACAGCTCTGAAGATATTTGTGGCATGGCACCGTTTCAGAACAGCACAAGGAAACCCACATTTGGTTAACAACTGCTTGGTTTATGTGTGTATGAGCAAATAGTGATGGACCAACAGTGTATGTGGGGACACAGAGGGTGGCCTATGGAACCCATTTCACACAGCTGGACCCCCACTGTGCAGCTGATCCTCCAACCACGTCGGATGCCAAAGTAGCTTCCTGCAGGCATGGAAGAACCCCCCAGACTGCCTCTTGCTTCACAGTCCCTCATATCCCCAGCTGTACCTATACTCATCACACTAAATGAATTCAATGTGAACTGAGCCTGAAATGCACAGACAAAGTACACATTTTCCTCCCCTAAACTCACTCCACATTGCCCCCTCCCATGAAGTGTGCCAAATCCTGTCTGACACACCCACATCAAAAAGGGATACAGGCAAATACACACAGTCTGCAGTTTCATAATGTTCACTGTTTCTTGTTAGGAAAATTGAATTTAACGGCAAACTGACATACACAGATCGAAGCCCTGAGGGAGTCCCAGAAGACCAAGAGTGCCTTTGTCGATAAATCAATCTGCATAAGCACAATCAATTTCATTTTGGACCAGGGGTCTTAAACCAGCTCAGAACTGGGCCGTGCCTTCATTCCCGATGGCCTCAGAGATTCACTCCACATCACTCTGACAGGTCCGGGTGGTCCCAGCCTGCTCCCTGTGCGCCACAACGCACCCCTCTATTGAGACAACGAAACGGTTGCTATGAAACCCACACAAAAAGAGCGCAGCAGTGCCCGGTCTGCTGACGGCTACGTTACATCAACTCACCTAATTTAGCAGCTCCATCTAAAGCAGTGTGCATAGTGTTCCTGTGGAACTGGACCAGGGAAGAAATGCTCTCCCTTTGATGTTATTTATTTGGACTTTACATTAAGTATTTCATGTACAGAAAAAAAATCTGTACATCAAAATTACAGACAGCATTTTAACTGGAGTTCTCAGGATCTGGACTCCAGCTTTCCCAGACACACCTGGGCCTTGATTCAACATCCTTTAGTACACAACTTCACACCAGGTTACTATAGCTTGCAGGCAAAGTTACTTTTTTGCAAATCTATTTACCCAACCAAGATCTCCACTTATTCTCAGGGGTACCAGTTCTATTCTGTTATTTGAACAGACAACCTTAGAGAGTATTTTGTAACTGCCATGCCCCTGGCTGCAGTGATAATAGAGCAATACCCGTCATCCACGCAAAACCTGAATTTACAAAAGGATAACTTCCTGTGGGAACTCAAACAGGGAAAGGTTAGCCTAGTAAACTAAATGCAACAATATGAGTCACTGTTAACATGTCCCATAACAGAAACACACTCTGGAGAGGTGGAGACTGTCTTTGACACCCATTTTGTTTCTTTCTCAGACCTGTTGCAAGTCATTTTGGCAGAATTTAGTCACAAACGTTTTCTATAATACTGCTGATTGCTTAGTTCAATGCAAAAAAGTGTCACAGATGCCAAATAAAGGAGAGCTCACCTATATGTTGCCGTTTCTTTTTTTAAATGTGAACTGCCCTTTCTTCTCAAGACCTTTTAAAAGGGCCCTTATTGTCCTTGGTGTAGTGACCTATTGACCAGTACAGGATGATGGCAGCAGCATGCAGCTGTCAGGGAGGGGGGGAATGCAGGAATTAAGTAAGCACCCCCCACCATCAGACTGAACTGCTGATGTGCTGCATCTTTGAGGGGCTATAAATACCTGGCTGGTCGAGGAGGTGCAGAGATGTACAGAGGAGGGAGGCCAGACAGGTCCTGTGTCAGCTGTCCATGCAGACCAGGCTTCCTCTGCTTAACTCTTAGGAGATTTTAGTCTGATTTTGTTTTACCCTCAAGTTTACTTGGGACCTTAAAAAAAACTAAAAAACCAAAGGTCAAGCTTTTGTGATCTGCTGGTGCAGCAATTACTCTTACCCTTACCACCATGTACAGTGACCCCCCCCCCCCCTTAAGCATATTCAATGTCACAGCTCATGCTAAGCTAAAGATGGCTTCCACCCCCCCCCATGAACTGCCACATTTTATTCCCTCCAAATTTGCTGGGTAGATAAAATGCAGCTACTGACTCATGCTTGTGTCCCTCTGACTCCCTGCTTCGAGTATGGACCTTGGCCCAACCCTGTATACCCTCACAGAGCGCTCACTAGAGTTCGGTTGCAGTGGCATGCACAACTGGTAACAGTATATACCTGGCAAGGAAACCTGAGTCCCAGCAGCAATGTCTGCTGCACCATGGCAGCGTCACAGTTCCCAGAACCCAGACCACTCTACACTGCGCAGCTCAGCTTAACAGCTCATCCCTGAGCCGCAGGACACATCTGAACACCTCTTGAAATGCACATATCTGGCATACCGTGGCACTTGGTGATGAATGTATTAAAAATAGCACTGGAATTCATCAGATGGAAGGTGACCAGAAACAGCCGTGAGCCAAAAATGGCAGCATTCACAGCATCCTTCTACTAATGTAACATGGCCTTCCCACCTCATTTTCCTCAACACTTCCTCCATCATTTATTTGCTTAACAGGTGTTTGTATCCTAGAAAGTAACAGTAGCTTACAATTTGGCACATCCATCCAAATATCCATATTCAGTAACCACTCATCCAGTAGTTTTGTGGTGGTTCACTGTGTACAGAGCATAAGGCAGCAAACACCTCAGTCAGGATACCAGCACACTGCAGGACACTTGGCAAATTCATATAACATAACTGGCAACTTTCTCTGATCCAGTTTAGGTTAGGTAGCAGAATTTGACTCAAGTATTAAAATTCACAACTTTTTGGTCCCAAGCAGGACCACTGATAATCAGCAGTGTAGGTTAAGCACTCTGCCATTAGTGCTCCTCTGTGATCAAATGGTAACTTCCAGCAGCTGCAGGGCACCCATTCAGCCTCAACAACTGTTGTACTCATAGTCTAGACCTCACCTCTCCTCCAACCGCCCCTCCTTCACACCACCTCCTCCTTTCTCTCCTCTTCTGGCAGTAAACCAATGGTATCATCAATACCTAGCAATTTTTTTGGCCATTCATGGATTTTTAGCACAGTGAGCATGCTGTCCATGGCTTTGATTGGACACTGTCCCCTGAGAAAGACAGGAGTCACACAGAAGGGTATTGGCGTTTTAACTTGATCCAACCCTGCTCACCTACTACCTCCTTACACCGCTAGTTTGGGTTTCAAACGGACCTCAACAACCCCTGTCTGTTCTGATTTCCATTTTCTTCTCTCTCTCACACGCACACACACTTCTGTTGTGCTGCAAAGCCAGCCAATCCCTGATGGTTACTGTGTGATTTCCTCAGAAGCAGGCTGTTAATTTGAAAACCCTGGGGAGTTTAATGAGACAATTAAGTTCTCCAGATAAGCTGGAGCAGAGGAGCCCAGAGAGGGAGAGGGGCAGAGTGTCTAGTTGGATGCTGCCTCTGCCTGCTGTGACCTGGGCATTTACCGTGTGCCTCTGAGGTTGTCTGTGTGAACAGGCACAAAGCCACAAGCAACTGTGTGTGTTGGCAAGAGAGATCCAGACAAGAACATGCAAAACAGGTGGTGTAGAATTAGTCTCATCCTCACTTTTGTCCAAACCTTTTTTCAAATGCTGAAACACAGCTAATGTACAGGGAAGTGCTGATAGTTGCAGTGAGACACACAAAGCCAAAGCTGGACTACAAGCTAGTTTGTTGACACAAATACTACCCAGTGAAGAAATCCCTTCTTCTCTCCCTTTTATGAATCTGTTACACTAAAAACTGCCTTTGTGATTCACAACCCAGAACTCTTGTGACCGTTTCCCATGACCACATCACACCTACTTCATCTTTCTGTCAGGTTTAAAAAAACTTAACCTCGCAAAATCCATCTGACAAGAGCAGGGCAACCCCACATTTGAACGGGCAGAGCGCGACGAGCTACACACAGATCATCATCTCAGATCATCACTCCAGCTCCACTGATCTGCTGCACTGTTAACACTGGACGTGTGCGTGGGTCCCATACGTGGCCCGTGTATAGCGTACGGGTTCCCGTGAGATCGGGCACCGCGCTCCTGCGCTTTCAACAATTCACATACTTTGAAAAAATGAATTAAAACTAACAAGATCCGCTGAGAATGGGTTCCGATTATTGGGCAGAACCCACGGTTAGAAGAGGACAGAGTGAAGAGGGGCCCCAACTTACCGGTCACTTTACTTCGGCTCTCGAGCTTCACCGCCGATGCGTTGCCAAGGAATCAAAACAAGGCACGGAAATTCGAAGTGTTTCTGCTGCGCGTTCCTAAGCCGACAGCGACACGCTCACCGCACCGCTCTGTTTACGGCGAAATAGCAGCACGCGTGGCGGACTGAATGAAACGTTAACTGGGTGACGGACTGATCCGTGCAGCTCCGGCGATGAAGGACCCTCCGTTCCCGGCGGCTGTGTGACGGGTGCGCGGCGGCGCGCAGGCGCGTCCTCTCCCGTTTGACACGGGCGCGCGTTTCCGAAACACGCGCCCGCTGCCAGATCATTTCCCAGCGACGATGAAGAGGTGAATAAGGCCAATGTGGAATTCACGTATCATAACAAATTTAACACATTATAAAAGGGACTTTACTGCCGTTGTACTGTGAAAATCAAGTTTTAGTGGGTATTTAATCTTTTAAAATTACTTCCATTGTGAGTAAGCAATATGTAATATATTTATTATAGGTTATTACTCATCACAGCTCTCCTTTTTTTCAGATTAATTTCATGCCAAACATAAGCTTTGTGGGTGTACATTTAATTTTATTTCGCTAAATATTCAACACAGTCTGTATAGAACAGTATTTATCAGCAGGTAAACTGCGCCTCGCCCGTTTCGCTGACAACAGGGACACGTTACAATAAATACTCCGAGGGTACGAGGACGGATGATATGATTCTACGTCACGTTTGTTCTGCCCGCCCCCACGCTGACACCCGTGTCGAAGATGTTTCAGCAATAAAGGAGAGGAGGCGCCCACATTACAACGTGAAAATTGGAGGCGGGGGTCAGACCGAAGTGACTGAAAGGTAAGTTAGGTGGTTGAAAAATGAAAAACGAAAAAAGAAAGAGTCGTCTATGAGAAAAGCGCGGAGGAGTGATGCTCCTTACAGCCGCCTTTCAGTGAAGTAAAAAACTACACTGCGCTTTCGAACAAGGGGGTCATTTGAACTCGGGGAACCAGCTGTAGTTGAGGAGTGAGACTGTTATAGAACTCGAGACTCGTTAATATTACTACAGTATATCTATCTATCTGTCTATCCATTCCTTCCTTCCTTAAACACTAAGCTGGTCAGTGTCTTAGGGGTCAGGTGGCTATCCCAAAATCAATGGACTGTACCCCATTTGATATGACAGTCCAACACAGCATGGTTGCAGACATACACTAAAATACATGTCTTAGTACTGTGGGAGGAAACCAGTGCAGCCACAGGTAGAACATGCAAACTTAGACAATTAGATATGCAATAATTTACCTCTTTCCTGGGAACTGCAGCCAGAAGGGGTTTCAAACTAGAGAGACTCTCAGTTACAAAGCAGTCCAAATCACTACTTGGTAGTTACCCATAGTGTTCCATAGCCGTGCTACTGTTAATAAGAGAAGATTAATATCAGAGCGTTTATGACCCTGCACTGAACAAGCAGTTAGTGAAAATGGAAAAAAGTAAAAGTACCTGCAAACCGCTGTATAATTACCTAGGCATTTTAGCTGCTGTGATAAAGGCTGCTTACAAACAGGAATTATAATTCAGTTTTACAGCTTCAGTTCTCTAATGGTGGATCAGAAACCTGTAATTATTTTTTTTCCTACATAAAAAACTGGCATTGAGTGCACAGATTAAAACAGCAATTGTCTGAGAAAAGCAGAGTACACACTTGAAGCTGGACAGTGAAGGAGGCACTTGTAAGAAGTTCTCAGCATTACTTCTAAAGAGCCCTGCTGGTCCCTGTTGTGTTAATTCACACATTATTAGTTTCCACTTTTTAAGTATGTCACTGACCTGGGTTTGCCATCCATAAACAAGTTCTTCTGAACACAGATCACAGTCCATCACTACTAGAATATGGTCCTAATAGACTCTGCAGGGATTCCATGGTGCCATACAATTTTGAAGTAAATGCCCAGATCATCAAGGGAAAAACCAAAAAGGAGTCATATTTCAGTATGTCACAGATTAAAGGTGATTGTCATCAGCAGAAAGAGCCAAGGAATGACATCATTCATACAGCGTTTAACAAGACCAGTGGTTAAAACTAAAGTACAACTTTTTACTATACCAGGCTCAGTCTTTTTCATTGTACTGGGACATACAGATGGTGCTAATCTCTCTCCCTCTCTGTCACTCCTTCTCTGTCACGCTCTTACTCACAGACAGACAGAGTGAAGGTCAGCAGAACACCTGATATCCCTTACCCCACCAATGGCAGGGCTTAGTGACCATTGCTGCATTGTAATCCATCCATGGAGGTAGTTTAAAAACTCACATTTCACTTCTCTCACTTTCTACTGAGATGTGATACATTGGCCAGAGACTAAGACAGGAGAATGCAAAGAGGCTAGAAAATGACTAAATCATTTAAAGTAGAAGAAAAAAACTGAAACGTCAGGTGGAATTATGGTTCCCGTCATACTTTGCTTGTACATAGTTAATGTGTCCAACCGTGGTACGAAGTCCAGGGCTTCGCAACAACCCTGAGGTTGTGTGGGTGTTTGCAGGAGTTCTGTGGGTGGGTGTCTTATTAAACCATGCAGCCGCAAAATAAAATTTTGCTCGTGTTAAATCTGTGTTCGTAAAACTCTGCTTTCTGAGCCCTCTGTCCGTCACACTGCTGACAGATTGCTACAGTGGTGTCAGAGTGGGATGGGCAACAAGGCGGACTTGTGTGGTGCATCCGAAAGGGACGGCTCACAGGAGAGCAAAATCCGTTTCCTGTGGGAACGAGGGGTGGACAATACGTGAAAGTATTAAGTGGTTCCAAGAGAAGTCGCGGGAGTATGAAGAGTGTCTGGAGGAGATGGCAAGTAAAAGTGGAGCGCCCCCACAGGACCGGCGGAGTGGTGTGGCAGATTTGCCAGCTTCGCAGGATGGCGAAGTGCTGCGGCAACTGTGTGCAGAGGAGCTTCATCAGGTCTGCTTGCTGCAATATTCTGGCAGCAAACCCTGGGAGCTGTTCAATGCGCAGCTCCGGTTGGCAGCGCGGCACAATGGGTGGAGAAACTCCACCACGGCGGTACAGCTGGGATTGGTGCTGGAGGGACGGGTGCTTCTCAGCCTTTTAGCTAAGATCACGTGTGGGTTTTAATTGTCAGGCAGGTGCTAGATTTTAGCGGGAGTGGAGGGGAGCCTAATGTGTGGCTAGTGGGTGGCTTGACCGCTGCTGCCACGGGGTGAACCTTCGCTCCCTTGAAGGATTTTATTCCTTGTTTTTAGCCCGGTGAGCCTAAGGCATGACCAGCAGGTAGCTTGTCTGTTGCTGCCGGGATTTTATTTTTTTAGCACTTTTTATTAGATTTAGGGCCTTTAGTTGAGGGCCCCTTAAAGCCTTTGTAAAGGCTACGCTGGGGATGTCTAGTACATCTTTGAAGACGTCGGCGGAGAGGAGGAGGACGACGATGTCAATGACTATGGAGAGTAGGAAGGCCTCGAAGATGATGGGCTCGGTGGGGACGAAGACTTCTTCAGCAGAGGTGAGGACTGTGGTGGTGAGGAAGACAGCTGGGGGGAAGGTGGGGCCGCATAGGTCCCCTGCCAAGAAGAATCTACTTCCAGAAGAGCAGCAGGAGACTGAAGAAGCAACTTCTTCTACGGCGCTGAGGCCAGTCAGTGGAGGACTGGTGGTGGAGGTGGTGGCCAAAGCAGCTGACGTATTGGTGGCAGCGGCGGCGGTCCCACCTGTGGTGGTTGGGCCCTACCATGGAACCCCTGTTGCCCAGGCCCGAGGCGGGGATGAGGTACAGGATCTTTTGTCCTCCACCAAGCTGGACATACCGCCCGGTTTTGGTGGAGGAGAACTGAGGCAGCAGTGGACTTCCTGGGCCGTTCTGACTTCATCCGGGAAGTCGTTTTCAGAATGTTGGGCCTGGTCGCAGGACACATTGTGTGTGTCCAACGGAATGGACCCCAGCGCTTCGTCAACCTGACAGTCCTTGCCGAAGATACGTATCGGAGAGTGGTGGAGGTCTGCAAGCTGGAGAAAGAGAAGGGGTTGAAGAAGTTCCAGGTGGAGCAACTGTGGTGGACGCACCAAAGGATCATCACAGTCCATGTCTTCAACCCCTTTGTCCCTGCTAAAGTGGTCGAGACCTTCCTGAAGGAGCATGTCGACCTCCTCCTGGGCCGCAGGGAATTATGGGATGAATTCGGAATCTGGAATGGAAAGAGGCAATATCAGGTTTGCCTGCGTCCTGACCCTGCGGCCCCTGACGGACTTCACCTTCCCCCAGTGTACTTCCATATAGGAAGTGATAAGGGATACCTTATACCTTTTTTACCCACAGTAGCCTCCCTTCTGCCAGATCTGCCAGGGTAGAGGGCATACTAGTGACGTGTGCAAAAACATGAAGTGCTGCAACTGCCTGGACACTGGCCACTTTGCCAGGGATTGTAAGGGCTCCCACCGTTGCAACATTTGTAGAAGTGAACATCATTTGGCCCACCTCTGCCCACAGTATAGGCCTTCTTACGCTGATGCCCTGTCAGGTAACGGGGTCTCTGACCGAAATGTTACAAGATCTCACTTTAAGAAGGGGAGAAGAGGCTGAGGCGGACCCAGAAGCGAAGGCAGGGGCTGAAGAGGACCCTGTCGTGGTTGGGGAGATCCAGGCCTTTAGTCCTGCCCCTACCCTGGGAGATCTCTTGAAAAGGAAAAAAGAAGATTCCCAATCTGGGAAAATGAAGAAAAAGAAAAGGAATGGCAGAAGGGGGGCCAAACAGCCCAAGGGAGAGTCTTCATTGGCTAACTCCTTGGATGAAGGCCAGGAGCGATTGCCCCTCCCAGCAGCAGCTGAACAACGTCTGGGTCACAAGGCAGCCCCCTTCGATGTCCCCTAGTCAGGGTTACAGAGGGGGATCGCTCTCATCCCACTCAGAGATATACATGGATGATGGCAGGATGGCGATGGATAGTGTGGCTGGGGCAAATTTCTCTGGAAAGAGGCTTTTTTAATGGCTGATTTTTGCTATCTTAGTGGTTTTAATTTTTTAATGTCGTACTCCAATGGCTAATTTTAAAGTTTTTACTCTTAACGTGAGGGGTCTTAAAAATTTAGTTAAGAGAACTGCTAACTGCTTTGTTTAATCAGCTTTCGTCCTGTGCCTTTAACCTATATTTTTTGCAGGAAGTTCACCTCTGGGACCAGTGGGACGTGATTCTCTTCTCTTGGGAATGGAGGAAGGGTGAGTCCTACTGGAGCGTAGGTGGCGTCCACTCTACAGGCGTAGGGATGCTTTTTGGGGAGCACGCCTTTTATTGTTAATCCTGGCTGGATTTTGGGGTTGGATGTCACGTGGAGAGGTCTGCACATTCGAGTACTGTGCGTCTATGCTCCAGTAGAGGTCAGGTCCCGTGTTGCTCTGCTAGAGGAGTTGGTCCCTCATTGTGTAATGGATAGGCATTTGGTACAAGGAGGTGACTTCAACATCTTTTTAGAAGGCAAGAGTGACGCTAGTGTTAAACATTTCAAACATTTTATTCACTGTTTTAGCCTCACTGATGGTTTTAAAAAGTGTAACCCCAGCGATCTGGGCATTACCTGGCGCAACAGCCATGGGGCTTGTAGTTGTTTGGACTACATTTTAGCATCTCCCTCTGTTGCTTTTAAGGGTATAACTTTGTCCCCCCAGTGGCCATCGGATCGTGTAATGGTTGAGGTCACGATCTCCATCGTGGCCCCGAGTCACAGGTGGGGCTACTGGAAGCTCAACCTGGAGGTTCTCCAGGAGAAAGAGTATAGGGACTTGTTTTATGACAGTTTTTCTATGTGGCAGGAGGCCGTGGATGATTACTTCTTGTTAGCTGAGTGGTGGGAGGGGGTCAAGGCTAAGGCCCTCACCATTAATTATTGTGTCTGCAAGGCCGCTTGGCCCCCCCATCGGGGGAAGAGACGTGCCAGGTATGCCCTTGAAACTGGATTGCCTCTTCTATTCCCAGGTTTGTAACTGTCTGGTAGCTTCGTTGGAACATCCCCATCAGCACTTTGTGTGTCCTTGGCTGAGCCTTCTGATACATCACTTGGTGAAGTCCTGGACCAACATTGGGGCGAATGCCAAGACCCAGCCTGCTCATTACAGGCACGCTGTCAAGTGGGGTAAGACCACTGCAGCGGGGATCGAGGCAGGTACCCTCCTCAAACACAGGGCCTTGTACAAGGCTCTGTTAGGCCTTGAGGATGGCACCTGGGCCAGGATTCAACCCAAGAGGCTCAACTACCACCTGCAGCACCTGAACTGGTGCTGCCTTTTGGGTAAGTTGCCACTGAGGGACACACTGTACAGGCACCATCTGTCCAACCACCCACACTGTCCATGGACTGTTCGTGGTGTCCGTGGCAAGAGGGAAACCCTCGCTCACGCCTTTTGGGACTGCGAGCAGGTGAAGGAGGTCTGGCTCTTGGTAAGTCGCCTGTGCAGAAAGATTGAACCGCAGATGGTATTGACGTATGATAAAGTGTTGAAGGGGTGGAACCCTGGCGTTCAGAAGGCCAAGGCTGCCCGGGCGTGGCTGTTGATAGGTGTGACCAAGCAGATGCTTTGGAACACAAAATGCCAGCTGGTCCAAACAGGGTCCAAACAGGGTGTGTTTGCAAAAATCCAGGCCAACCTCAAGTTTAGGATGGAGATGGATGCAGTGGGGCTACACTAGGTGGAAAGGCCTCTTTTGGCTGTAGCCTCGAGGTTTTGTGGCATCCTCTCCATCTTGCGTAAGTAACACACATCTGTCTTTCGCATACAAGGACCTGCAATGCCTATTTTTGGTCAGTGTATGCGTTTACTTTTTTTGCGTTCATGTTTTATGTTAGGTATAAGCTTTTACGTATTTATTCACTTTTATATATTTAGTTGTTTCTTTTTAGTACTTATTAATACATATTGTGTATGTATTTTACTGCCATATTTTGGCAGCTTTATTTATTTGTTTATTTGTCTATTTATTTATTTTTTTATTCGTTTATTTATTTATTCATTCATCTATCTATGTATATTTAGATTTTAGTTATTGCAGTGTAGTTTAGTGTTTCACTGAGGTGGGTGTTAATATAATGTGTGGCCTTTTTGTCTACGTATATTTATCATTTATTTATATACTTATTTATTATTTAGTTGTTGTTCCCTGTTTTTGAGTGTTTGTCCTTAATAATTTTAATTTAAAAGGGGAAGACGTGTGTGCACCCACAAAGGTAGGTTGAGTTTGGCAGTACCCTGGAACAGGCCAGGGGACTGCCCATCTTCTGCGGTGGAGTCTGCTGATAAGTTTTCTTTAACTTTTTAGCTTGAGCCTTGGGGTATGTTTGTTAACTGTCTTAGATTTTTACCGTCATGTTTTGTTTGAATATTTGTTGGTTTTAAACCATGGTTTTATAATTTAGTTTTATTTTTTTACATGATGGGTTCAATTATTTTTTGGTGTGGTTTTGTTAGTAGTTTTAAAGTCGGAGATGATGAATGGAGAGATTATGACTGTCGAGTGGGACAGTTTGGTGGTGCTTGACACTATGTGTCAATGCATGTCCATTCTGATCTGGGGAGGGGAGGAAGAATTAGCTCAAGTGTTAGAGTGCTCGCTTAGCATACAAGAAGTAGCAGGATTGATGCCTGCATTCTCTGCCTTCCGAGCCCTCTGTCCATAACACGGTCAACTCAAATTGTTACAATACGCTGCAGTGTCTAATGGCAGAAAAGGAACATGCACTTTGACCTCTGTCAATAGACTATAGTGTCAGATTCAAATTACATAAAAGTACAAAGTTCCATATGGATAGTGCAATTACTTATTATATTAATGAATGGCTGTACATTACATTTCCCTGTATAAAGTACTTTATCGATGTAAAATACTTAAATATATGTTATGCCTGTCTAAAGAATGTACCTTTTTCTACAAGGTTTTATCCCCTTTATACAGCTGGGTAGTTAGCCTTGCTCAAGGGTTCTACAACAGGATTAATACTCGAGTTTTCTGATTACAAGGTAATGGCTGTAACCACTGCCTGCTGCCCCTTTCAGGTTATTAGTTATTTACAAGTGCACAAGTTTTATTCAGCAGGCAAACCAGACTGTCCAACTGAATTCCTAGCAGCTGAAAGAATATGAAACTGGTATCATTTGCTGACAGTTATATACCCTTTAGCAAACAATTCAACTGCTATGATTTGTAGATCCTAAAAAAATGTAATATAAAATAAGATGAGAATTTTGAGACAGTGTTCCCAAAATGGCAGTGTTGGGCTCCTCTGGGCTTAGGACATGACTGTAACTGTGGTTGTCAAACAAAGTGCCTGGGTGGCTGCCATAGCCTGCTGTGATGAGGTCCAGATGGGAGGAGACCGCAATAGACCAGTAACTAAAGCACCTAGTCTGATAGTACATTCCTTTTGTGGTGATGCAGTCTAAAGTAATGCTTCACTGTAACATCTGAAGATTCTGCTGCAATGCTGTTAGAAACCATTTGGTTACCTGGGACTGTTGCATAGACAGTACTCACGTGACCAGTCAGGGCTGACATAATGTACTTTCATAGAGTAAAAGGACAATGTTAAAGTGGGGAAGGAGACCATGTGCTGCAGGCTGTGTGGATGAGTAAAGAGTAAAGTTGAAATGTCAGGTGAGTCACTGGTGAGTCAGAGAAATGGTGCTCCACATCATGAATCCAGAGCCTGGGGCAGAGGCTCAATGTTTACAGTGACACAGCAGTCAGACAAGGCCAGGGCCAGCAGTGATCAGATTGGAACTTGAATGTATGAACACCACCAGCAGCACAATGAGAAAAAGTGGGATTACCATAATAGGCAGGAAATCTATCTGTGCCTTTGGGGCCAAATGCTAATTGGACCCTTTGCCAGGAATGCTGAGCGGGACTGCTAACCCATTTTAGTATCTCTGCATGAGCTGGCCCAGAAATAACAGCACTGACCCAGACAGGTTGGCACAAAGCAGAAGAGGAACCTCATCCCCCATTTGGCCAGAACACCAAGCCTAGTGCTTCTATTGAGAGCCCTGATGATGACCAACAGAACAGCAGACATACCGTTGGTCCTGAAAGCGTTAGGATCGACTTCAGAACTTCAAATGCACGGAAACTATAGAAAACTAAAACGCCTACTTTGTGGCTAATCTGAGAACTACAATGGGTCACATTAGTGTTTATTTTTGTGGCCTAATAGCTTTGTCCGTACCTCCCCCTTCAGCCTTCCAGAGGAAAGACAAGGCACATAGAAAACACTTTTTGGTCAGCAGTGGAGAAGCTGAACTCTGGCAGAGAAGGAAGAAGCTAAATTAGGAGCCAGTAAATCCCACTGTTGGCCCACTGAGGTGCTGGCAGTCCCTCCAGCTGCGATGGCAGCAAACAGATCTGAGATACAAGCAGTTGCTGTGGCAGCACATGGACTGGAACAGCAGGGAGGAGTGGTGGTTTACTCACACTGAGGTCTTCTCAAAGCCTTATGGTGCAACGGCATGTAATTAGCTGCTGTGCTTAGAGCCCAGAAACAGTATCAGCTCTAAAGGAAATGAACAAAATGGACTAAGAAATAGAGCACTGGAGAGTGAGACAGTGTGTTTTCTGTAGTGGGCTTCCAGTTAATAAGTGTAATCGAGATTTATCAATAAGCTTCACCAGTGATCACAGATGACTTACAGCGAGTGAGATGTGGGGTATTATAAGCCCTGTTGCTTGTCTGTTTGGCAAACTGGGATTTAATGCACGTTTGGGTTTTGATGAGCTTCAGCATGACTCAGAGGGGTTGCTCGTGCGTGTTTGCATTTGTTGGAAGGGGTGGGTGTGGAGGGGGAGGTCAGTGGCGCAGCAGGCTTCACTCTGGAGTGCTGCCCTGTTTAGTCACGACTCCTCAGCCAGGCGGACGATCGGGAGCAGAGGGACAGTCTACACAGCTCCTCATCACCCTTCTTCTCCTCTCCTCTCACCTTCCCTTGGCAAACCCTGTCTTCAGCCTTCAGCTTTAGAATGACAGGGTCCTGGTTGCCAGGGGAACACAGCATGTTGACAACAGGAGAGGAATTCATCTCTGTGTTAATCACTGCCTAGCAATAAGGGCTGGAAGTTGGAGAGTGGGGGGTGTGCTGTTGGGGGGAGCTTGTCCCTTGAAACAGCAGAAAAAAATGTTGTGGCTGACTTAGGTGAATGGGCAAGCCATTCGAAAGAATGAATCTTTTTCCTCCCTATTTCACTACTGTATTGTGTGGACAGAATAAATTGGAGGATGAAGGACTAAAATATTTTATACCTCTGATTAGTTCATTGTAATTAGTTCATGGCTCTCCAATTCTAACTGCTGTCCAAATAATAGAAATGGAGAGTCTTATGTCGGCTATATAAACGGCTAGTCTTATGTTGGATATATAAACATTACCATCCAAATCCCTGCAGCACAGTAGCTAGACTAGATTAAATTATTGATAGTTTGAAAAAATAAAACGGGTTTAGAGAGATGTAACGAGGCTTTACCAGACCCTTATTTCAGAGGGGCACTGCAGAACTGAATGAAATTGAAGTTCCTCCTACAGGGCCAAGGCCAACAAACACAGAGCAGAGATTGTTCTTCTCACTCACTGACAGACACACTCTGTTTCTCCTGGGTTCACATTACCCTGTGCCTGAATGGAGGGCCTTTGTGTGTCTTCTCATTGTTTTTTTTTTTTTTTTTTTTTTTTTTTTATGAGAATGGGTAACAGTCACCCTAACAGCCAACTAGCCCTGGGAAAAGTCCACTGATCCTTCATCATGTCCATTATCAGATAACTGTGGATAACTTGTGAGCAGTGTCACTGAATAGATCCATTCTTTGCATAATGGGGTTGTTTCGTTCTGTGAAATTACCTTGTTAGGCTAGATCCTGTTTTGAGGGGATCAAATTAGCTTTGTTCTTATGGGAAAAAATAATCAGTTCCTGGACAAAATATGGGTCTGTGACATGCCCAGTCAGCAGGGAGAGGCCCTGCACACCTAATGACCTTTTAACCCCCCCAGTAGACAGAAGAGAACGAGTGAGCAAACAAACCATCCAACCAACTAATCATTCATCCCAACTGAGGAGCACAGCCGTCTGACCTGTGCGCCCAATATATCCTGTTCTGTGTACCACTGTCCCTTCGCTTGGACTCATGTTTCCCGGTGTCTGTCCTCCATCTTGTCTACTGGTGTAGTCAACTGTTACAAGGTGATGTAAAGTTTAATTAAAACCAAAATAAACACATTTTTAGACACAGCAGTGAAGGAGCATTAATGTTTTACAGCAGATGATCATTGGATTGCAAGTTTAATGCTTTGTTTACACTGGTGTGAGGGTATCCATGTTGTTTGCATCCATCACGTCACGTGTATTTATTTTTGTTTATTTGATCCTGAAAAGGGAGACCAGAGAGCCCATCCCTTTCAGAAAGATTCTGCTTCCCAGATCTTCCTCTATAAGTAAAACACAAGTTTGACACACCATGAGTCTGTCCTTCAGCATTGCTTCTTGGAAGAACCCTTTGTGTCACATTTCAAGTAACTGAGATCATAGTTATATGTTTAACATATTTCTCCAAGGAATCCACTGGGGATGTAGCTCAGTGGTAGGGTGCATGTATGTGGTCCTTGGTTCAATTCCTGGCATCTCCAAAGCGATTTATGTTAACAAAGGAACCCAGTCTGAATTCCACCTCATGCTGTACTACACTTGAGCAAGGTGCTTACAATAAATTGTTGTATAGAAGGGGAAAATATTGTAAGTAGTTTAACACTGAAAGTGGCTTTAGAGAAAAGTATCAGTTAAATTAAGATTGCTGAATTGGCTGTTTCAGTTGAGCTTGACATTCAGCAGTTATGATTGGCTGAGATTATTACCATGGTGGGAAGTACTTCTCCCCAGTTGTCTTATGCAAAGTAAAGTTAAATGTTGCCAGGAATATTTATTACTTTTACTTTATTGTTATGTTGAATGACTGCTTTGAACTGATAACCGTGGGCAGGACTTGTCTTATTGGAAATCCTGTATTCGAGGTTGAGCGAATCCTTGTGTGGTTGTAGCGTGTGTTGTGTCTTTGTCAGGATCATGTGAAGGACATGTATAGAAGTAAAATAACATGACATACTGTTGTACTGCTCTTATTAAACTGTTACCTGTTTAATAAATGCATGGGCATTTAATTACTGTAATACGATAGTCTTTTCCACCTTTCGATAGTTTACTACCCTTGTAGTGGCTTTATAGCTTGTTAGGGACTTGGTAATGATTGTTCTGGTTAAAAATCAAACATGGAAAAACGAGATTTAACTTCTGATGCAGCTACTGCACCTCCCTGCCTTCTCTAGCTTTAGTAGCTTTGATTAAGGCATTTACCCTGAGTTGGTATAGTAAGAATTGCCTGCTCTATAAATAAGCAAAATATAAAGTTATCCAACATGTTATTTTGCATTGTTCAAAGGAGTCAGACAAATAAAGATTAGTAAGGAGATGGTAGTGTGTAAATTAAGCAGTGAAAACTAGGCAACAGACGGAGTGGATGGAGTGTAGGAATTGACTTACATTGAACTTATCAGTCCCCAAGGTCCTAAAATGTTTGATTAATGGCCAATGAAAATGTCACATCCACAAGCAAGTGGTAGAACAAGAAGCAAAATAGTTAAAAATAAATGCAACCTGAAAATTCAAGAAGTAAATTAACTTGCTCAATTTATTTTTACATTGATTTGTAATGTGTTTTCGGTTATACTTCACCTGTGCAAATAAAGCCACTTACCTATTAACTCCTTACTCATAGAAATTGTGGGTAACTCCTATGATAGGAATCAAACTTCTGCCCATAATAAAGAAGTGTATAAGCATTATTTTAGATACTTTGTATAGTGATTAGTGATCATGCTCTTTCATCTAAATTGTAACTTATAAAATACATTTTTCTGATAATGCAATTAAAAATCTATGATGTAATTGGAGCTATATACACTTATGGGAACACATAAGCAGCAAAGTTGGTCCTATTTTCTTTGGTTTTCAGTGCATCAGATGTGACTTGCATTCTGTGTAGAAAATTAGTTTTTGTGATCAATAGTCAAACATCTTTCCATGTACCATTAAATGTGTCATATTTACAGACATTATATTATCTAGAAAGTCAACTACATTGTATTTTTTATTTTCATTACATGACAAAACACTGGGAGTGATATTTAAAGCACCAAAGAAACTAGTGTACTAGGCTACGGGTATGGAGCCTGGAGGAATCAGTATCAAACCATCCTGGAGAATGACTGCAGAGCTCCTTCTCTTCTATGTTGTGAAAAACATTAAATATAACATGCTTTAAGGAAAGTTAGTCAGGTACAGCCAACTTGGGGCTCAACTGCAGATAACAGTAAGAGTGATTGATTTACAACAAAAATCTGAGCATCCATCTTATGCAGCTGTTCCTAAGGCAGGAAGTAGACAATATTGGTTGAAAACAAGTTATTACAAAAGGAAGATCCATGAAACTGAGGTGTTCAGTGATGAGAAGACAGGCCTCTGGTGAGTATCTAGTTGGTACTGCAAACACTCAGGTGGATATGGGGAGCAGCAAGCAGACATTATATAAGCAAGTTCCACAGCTGACCCACAAAGAAAAAGCTGTTTTATACCTAACCCAACCATCATTAAAGGTGGCATCTTGAGATCCATGATCCTGCAGCCTGCTGGCGAGTGACACTACTCTACTGCTAGAGTAGCATTTTTGTGAGTCAGGGAGGCAGAAAGCTGCCTCATCACACTTACTGGGGTACAAGTGAGTGCCAGGCAACTTTTCTCTATAGTTTCTGCTAAAGGACATCAATTCATCAATGTTTTAAGACTTTCATGCCAACATCATACTCTGCTATTCCTGACTGTTCATCGCAGGAAGCAGAGGGCAGGTGGCATTTACAACCCCCATGTACTTGGTTCATTTTCACACTGCATGTGACATAGCCTCAAATTTGCCAAGACAAGAGAAGCAGCTCATCTGTCACAGTCCAAGACAAGCAGCCTGCAGGTTCCTGAAAGAACCCTGAAAAACTGTGGAAAAAAACCCATGGCCTGCAGGTACACAGTGCCATATATACTCCAGCACTGCATCGCTATTTGTGAGGCTCAAACTGACAGCACTTGGTCAGATACCTGCAAGACACAAAGCTTCATTTTAACTGCTGCACAAAGCTGGGGAGTAAAATGTTACCATTTCAATAAATTCTAGATCAATCTCTCACTAAAACCAACAAGGGTCAGTAGTCATTTGATAAATTTCTCTGAACTATAACCAAACAAAAAATGTGCAATGAAAACAGGAATCTCAATTTTTAGAGTGATATTTACAATTAAAAACTAATAAGTTCTTTCTTATATCCCGCATTACAGTGTGAAGGCAACCAACCATACAGCATCCAAGCAAAACAAACAAATTCTAATTGCATCTTTTAACATTCACACAGACATGATGTTTAGAGGTTTCAATGGCCATCGTGTCAGTACCTTATTAAAACACTTATCCAGAATATTTTTATACAGTATTAAGGGAAATGCAGAGAACAACTTTAGAGGGTAGAGGTTAAAAAAAAAACCCTTCACAAGAAACATTTCACAGTAACAAAATAATGACCCAGGGCCAAATAAAGAAACAGTTTGTACAAACCTGGATTTATGGTTTTAGAAAACAAAGCTTATTTCACATTTTACCATAAACTTCATCATGCATGTAGAAAATATACACTAAGCAAGGAAATGGTCTCCCAGGAAGAGGAACTTCATTAATGGAATTAATCTGATTAGCAGCCAGGCACCTAGAGCCACTCTTTGCACTATACCCTTCTCTAGTTGTCCCTGGGGAAGTGACTAAAATGGCCCCCTCTTCAATACAACCTAAACATCTTACACATGTCCTCTAGAAGGGCTAGGCAATGCTAGTGTATATGTCTGCATGCGCGTTTGCACAGAGACGGAAGAAGATACCAAAATTCTTTCTTCTGCTGAAATACTCAGAACCTACCATCTGCTCAAAAATTTGAACGCACAAAAATGGAACATGATGATAAACCTGGACAGTAAAAAAGGTCGGGGGCCCAGGAACTTGACGAGGCACTCTTGGGTTTGCGGAGCCCTACGCCTTGTTTATGTAGCCCTCCTTGATGAGGAAGTCATAGATCTTGCGTGTCTTGTTGACGTCAATCTTGATTAGGGCACGGGCCTGTGCCAGTCTCAGCCCACCCTGCCGTCGGCACTCATTCATCAGGGCCTGCTTATATTCCAGGTAGGCACCGGGCACCAGTCGCACCACCTGGCACAGCTAAAAACAGAGACAATGTTTCTGTAGTTGATATGCACCTCCTGTGACAACCACACCCAGAAATAGAGAGGGTCACTAGGGCCTCAGGTCTACTATCTAACTCTTCTGGCCATAGGGTACAATAAAGCAAAACCACCTGTACTCAAGTATTCAGTCTGCTTCCTTCCCTTCAGAAATACACAGTATTTTATGAAACAAGACTTCAGTCACTGGCTCAGTTTCTTGTTCCTATTCTGAACCTTCCAAGTCAATGTTTTGAGGTCATGTGACCACAAGGACTATACCTCCTTCTCCTTTTCATTGAGTTTGTCAGTCCCTGGCAGGCCTGTGAGGTTGAGGGGTGGGGCGCTTCTTCTGCCTGTGGCTGCAGGGGTTGAGAACAGGGAAGGGATTGTCAGTGATGGAGGAAGCAGACAAATTGGGTCTACACATCACCAACCAACACAACGGTGACTGAAATCCAGCAAGTTTATAGCATATGGAGGGTTTATGGAGCATAACTGCATTTTTTTCCTAAACCTGAGCACGTACTGCTATGCCCTGCATGTGCATTCGGAAAAAAAAATACCCATCAGCAGAACTGTGGTGGATTTGCTTGTCTAGAACACTTACGACAATACATGTTGTAGACCACATTAGGAACAGCCTCAGGCTCCAGGCTCAGGCTGAGATGAAGAGGGGAATGACACTGAAAAACACAGCTCAGCTTACCTGAAGAGGAGATTGATGTGATTGCTGGACTGATCCCCGCATCGCTGTAGGGGGGGGGAATGGAGGGGAAAAAAGATGCTAAGATGCTGCACGTCACTAATGGCCTATGTGCCATTTTTAAATCCGTTTCCCTGAGTGGCTTCCACAGAGACAATGAATCATCACTCATAGCCACCTCAGCTGTGGAATAATCAATGAAAATGTGAAGTCAACCCAAATAGCCAGATTTGGAAACAGAATCCAGCCAAGTGTGAGGTCAGGGACAAATGAACCCAACACAGCTTAACAGCATAGTATGTCAGCCAGGGTCATAACTGAGGTACATGCTGGAGACCCGGCATTGCCTGTGACTAGCTAATGTGGAAACTTTGACCAGCATGTTAAGAAGCTAGGATACAGCCTGTGTCAAAGGGGTGAGTCATGGGAATGTGAAGGGCAGTCCTCACATTGCAGCCTGCTTGTGCAGCCACTGCTGGCAGGCACGACCATCCTGGATGTACTGTAGTACATCACACAACATGGTCCTCTTCCTGCATTCATCCTCCCGCACTCGCTTCATTCGCTCATAAACCTTGGCACCTGCAAACAGGTTGAGATGAGTCATCAGAATTTATCATCCAGTACAAAAACATCCCACGGAAAGTTTCTGGAGACTGAGGAACTCCGTTCTGTTTGACTAAGGAATTGGACGTAAAGTGTAAAGTTGACACCCTAGTTTGAAAAAGTTTGGTTTTAACTTTGACAAAGGTAAAAGTACTTGGATAATCTGCATGTATAAACAAACCAGTCAAGCCATTAGACCAAAGCTTCAGATAGAAAATATTTTACCAGTAATGCATTTTTAATGAAGGTGTAAGGAAATGTTTCATTTTGCTAGACACCAATAACAGTGGATTCCCACAAGTGGAGAAACACGATGCCATTCTGCATGCATCATGCTACTCTAGCAGAGTAGTGTCACTCGCCAGCAGGCTGCAGGATCATGGATCTCAAGATGCCACCTTTAATGATGGTTGGGTTAGGTATAAAATGCATACAGCTAATAACTATCAACACAATGCAACGTGTCCACTCTGGGCCACAAGAGAAAACCGACTCACTGCAGAAGGACCGGATCCCTGCCCTTCGGTACTCCTGCAGCCTCTTGATCTCTCTCCGAAGTTCAAACTCCACTGCAGGATGAATAAGTAGCAGCAATGACCTGTCAGAGGCCTACTGACACTCATGTACTCATGCCTATCTAGTCATAGTTGGGCATAAACTTGAACTTGTAATCAAAAGGCTGCAGATTTAAGTCCAGAGAAAAGTACCTTGCAGATAAACTGCTTCATTTACTCCTCTTTAATATAGACATTACATGAAGACATATTCCATCAAGTAGGGGCACATGGTATCATGATGACAGTTCTACCAAAACAAAACCAACTGTATATTTCCAACTTTCTGGAAAATGAAGAAGAGTCCAAACACCATTCAAATCCTACATATATGCTAATGTTCATTGTTCAAGTGTAGAGTGAATTTAACCTGTAAATATTTACAATGACAGCAGAACAACAAAAAACCCTCAGTGGTTTGAGACGGCAAGAGTGCAAGTAATGCCATTATACAGAATAAAATATCAGAAGAGAAAAATTAGCATAATGGATAAAAAAGTCAACACAATAAACAATAAGAATACAATAAGAATAAACCTGTATGAAAAAAATGTATATTTTTTTAAAGCCTTTGCAGCTGATTTTTGGTGTTCTGGGTCTTGCTACAAAAGGCCTGAGTGTACATTTCTCAATTAATGACACCCATAGTTTATGTCGTACTCACATGCATGGCTCTCAATGAACTTGTCGTGTTCCAGAGGCCCCACGACCCTTGCAAATCGCCTCATGACGTCATATAGATCCTGCACTTCCTTGGGGTAGCGGCGCTCCAGCACTAAAGCACATGAGAACAGGCTTCACACACTCACTTCGTGGCCTGCAAACTACAGGTTTTGACACAACAGAAACCAGTATGTGCAGTTGATTGACATGTAAATGTACCTAAAATAGTGCACTTATTGAGAGAGACTGGAACCGGTAGCAAGAGCAAAGGCACAGGTGCGGGGGTTGGAGGGGAGAATATTTAAGCTGTTACTCTATGACACAGTGCAAAATGAATAAGTGGCCATAACACAAAGATCAAGAAAATGCATTAGTCTGATTCACAACTTCTCAAAACAGCAACTCTCCTTTGCAATCAGTGTTTGAGCTGTACTGACATTAACAGCCACAGGTCTTGTGCATTGAGCCACTTCACACCATAACAGCGCCGATAAGCCCCTGTTATTTGAGTACAAGCCTTCAGAATCACAGGCTGGCGGTCGCTATGACAACCAGGCCGCAGTGCCACAGCCACCCTGTGGCTCCGCTTTTGTCTTGGGGACTGAGTGGATACATGCCAGCAAAAAAACAGCTACAACAACGACGCACTGCTTCCCTCTGCCGCTGTAAGAACATACAACTCAGCCTTGGGGAATGAATTGAAAACAAGCAGTTTCCACAGGAAACGGGACTATCTAATCAGGAAGAGGAACCCTTTAGTGTATGTGCAGCAACCTGGAACTGAGGTGTGTTTATGGAAAATGCTGAAGACTTGGCCAGGGGTTACACTACAGGGCTTGACACACAGCTCCCCTGAATATGCCCTACCATTTTCAGAGGACAGATCAATAAAAGCTCATAAAGCTGCCATCTATTTCCTGATTAGACTTGAAGTGTCAAT
Organism: Arapaima gigas; assembly: GCA_900497675.1. Taxonomy (NCBI): domain Eukaryota; kingdom Metazoa; phylum Chordata; class Actinopteri; order Osteoglossiformes; family Osteoglossidae; genus Arapaima; species Arapaima gigas. The sequence goes on from UFQX01000112.1 coordinate 257,433, forward strand.
TTCAAGGCCATCTATTCATAGGGCGGCACAATGGACTGAGGACTGTTTGGCATGTGCAGGGGCACAAACATTGTACAGCTACTCAGCTAAGAGCATGCAGGAATGGAGCAATTTTGCAGTATTTGATAGGTTTTCTTCAGTGGGCACCAATTTCAAATGCCCCTCTCACCCCTTTTACCAAACCACAGAACACGTACTTACTCTGGAACTTTCTCAGGTTGATCAGCCCATGATCGCGAATGATCCTACAAGACAAACATCAGCCTCACAACCAGAAATTTTGGTCCACTCTCATAAACTCCTTAGTAGACACAGATCCCAGAGTTACTTTAACTATCACATGCACAGCCATCGATTGTACCTACCACAGAGACATTGAAACATGACACCTCATTCATTTATTTTCAAAAGCAATTATCTTCAACACGTGACAATACATCAGCACTAGCTTGCAATTATTGTCATTGCTCATTTTAAGAGTAATTTTATGCCATTATAGGCTAAAATTCAAAGCAGTATGCAAAAATGGAGTTATCTGAAAATGCTTTTCCTAAAAAAATTTTCTTCCCTGTTCAATGCAAATAGCTGGGAAACCAATGTGGTAGCGCAGTGCCCTCTAGTTGGGAAACCAGCAAAACGCACACCTCTCATTGGACACCATTCAACCTGAGACTTACTTCTTCCTGCGCTGTCGTTCCTTTAATCTGGAGTGGTAAATATCTACAACTGCGATCTTCAGGGCTGGAAACAGCACGACCAACAGGATTAGTTGACCAGTTCTTTCTAATTGCAACATGGTGTACTTTCCACCTTAAAATTTAGAGTAGGGTTTCACTGCTCCACAGATTCAGTTTCATTTAGATATTTGTAATTTTTTATTATTTGTAACACTGTAGCAAGTGAGCTTGAATAACAGGACACACACTAAGGGAATTCAAATAGGGGCAAACATCTATCCAACTTGATGAACATAACCCCACTTCCATCTACACCTCCTTTGACTCACCGTGCAGAATGTCAGAGTCGTCGTCCACAAAATCAATATCTTTCAAATCCCACTCTGCGTAGTTGTCAAATTCCTTGTAAATGACAAACAAAAGCAAAAGTCTCCAAAAAGGCAATTAAGAATGTTGGAGAGTGGGAAAAACAACTAACTTTACACCATGAAACCAGGAGCATGTAGTTCAGAATGACTGATGTTCAGGTAGCTATTTCATGGATTAATTTACAAAGTCACCTCACAAATCACATGCTCTTCTGATCCTCACCTCCATGAAATCAGCCCTGGCAGGCATGTATCCAGCCATGTCTCTGGAGAGCAGGGAATCAAAGGTTGGCCTGGGGGGGTCATCTGTGGCTGGAGGAAAAGCCATATGGAAAAGTGAGGAAAAAAATCCATTCAAGTTTTCTTCCCTACAGCCCACATTATACACAAAATTTTGAAGATCATTAACTTCACATTATAGTAGTACACAGTTTTCATGATGTGAGTATTCAAGTTACAAACTCAGATAAAGAGGCTATTTCCATTACTTCTTATAAGTAAAATTATGATTTGGTCTTTGTTTATCTGAGGAGGATTGGGATTTCAATTCATTTCCCCAAAATGTCCCCAACAATCAAAAATACCCATTTCAGCTAGATAAAGAACACTTTAAACACAACCTACCTAATTACCAAACTGTTAATGAGGTAATTAATATGGATCTGTATTTTCATTTGCAATTACTTTTTTTATTTAGCATCATACACCGTTTCATTCCTCATTAAAAATAGTGATAGCAACAAACATTTAAGTCACACTATTTTTAAAAAATGAAGAAATGAAAGCAGCATGAAATAAAATGTACCTCATGTGATAAACACTTACTGTAATGAACTGTTACTGGGGTATTAAATGACTGAAGTGGGGGAGGGTGGGGATCACAAAACAACAAACTGTGTTTGAACATGGGGGCACAGGAGGCAAAGAATAAGAATGCAGATGCTGGGCTTTGCACTTGTACTCAAATATTTCTCTGATGTGCATTGGTTTTGTTTGGACACCCTAAAACTAGTAGTTTGTATACCAGAGTATAGGTGTATATATAGCAGAAACTGGTGTATTAAAAAGGACAAAGAGAAGGGTGGCCTCACGCCGAAAGGGAATTGCTGTATCAGCAGTGCGTGCCTCCTCCATCTGTCGCAGGCTGAGCAGGGTGGAGGAGAAGAGGGGGTTGTTTATGAAGTTTTTCATGTAATGGCTCTCACATTCCTCCTTAGTCCTGGTGCGCATCTGATATGCCACATCCTGCCTGTACAGGGATATAAAAAAATATGTGGAGACACATATTGTACATTAACCACTGCTCACTGGCAACATCTCAGTCCTGATTACAGCTCCAACTTTCTCCATGCAATTACAACCATTCTTCCTTAATTACAAGGATTTGAGCACAGGTTCAGAGCTTGATTCCAAACAATTACTTATCAAGAACACTTCTACTCTAATAACCTCACAAGGGAAGAGGAGGTAGACCTTTACAAAAGATCAAAGGTGGTTGAGGACCAAAATGAGTCAGAACCACAGTTCTGTGGCAAACCTGAGCAGCACACTGACCAGTTCCCAAAACCGCAATCCATAACAGCTTCAAGCAGGGCCATCTCCTCCTGTGCTGTCCAGCCTGGCTCTAGCACAGGGAAGTCTGACGTCTGCAGGATGAAGGGGAGGTCAAAAAGAGTGTTTACTCACAGACAAGTCTTATACTTTATTATACAGTATGCACAGACTTCTATATAGTTCTATATTGAATTACTGAAGGAGCAACTGGTGACATACGGCTTACAGCTGTTATCCTGTAATCTGAACAATACTGGTCCAAATTCCAGTCTGACTGTGGTAGCCATCACCAGGATACTTGGAATTGCTACAGTAATAATACTGTACAATTGTGGAAATCATTGTAAAATGTATTATCCAATGCCTTGAATTGGCTTACATAAAGGAATCAGCTAAGTAAAAATTAAAGTTTTATGTTATAAACATCATTAAGAACGGTAAAAAAGAATTCCATATTAAAGAATTAAGGTGCATGAATTTGCATGACAATCTACATCTACAACAGTAGGTTACTTAGTGACAAGATACACACTGGGGCCCTGTGATGAAGAATTGACTTCAGAAATTTCAAAGACAGGAACATTTTCCAATAATTTATTTTCAACTCTCTGCTTTTAAAAATGTATAGAGGAGTGAACATCCCACACGATTTTGAGTCCAGTTATTAGTAATAAAAAGAGTAGAAATATGAGATGAAATTCTAATTCAATTGGTTTCCACAATGTTTGCAGCATCTATACTGGCCTTTTGGCTAAGATCAAAGTGTAGGTCCTGACTGGTGCTTGAGAATGCTGGTGATGAATAACTTAATGAGAAATGTTACACATGTTTATATGGTAAATCAATGTATAATCAATATTAAATTTAAGTTCGATAATCAACTTTTTTCCTCATTATTGTAATTTTGAATTAGTTTCAATGGAACTCAAAGTTAATAAACATGATAAAATAAAAAATTTTTAATAAGTCTTTGTTTATTATAGCTGCACCCAACAATTTTACAGAACATACCTAATAAATAATAAAGTATATTCTATAAAACAGATACAATGCCACTTTTATGCTTTTATTGATTGTACAGATAAAAAAAAACAACCCAAAACATACCAGACACTGACAAATGGTGCTCGTTTTGTTTTTAGGCTAACAATGGTTTAAAAAAAAAAAAAAAAAAAAACTACCCTGCTGTGTCAGCTACCTGGCTCTGTAAATGGGCAAATCTTTGAAAAGTATCTTACCATTGTAAGCTGTCCTGGTAATAAATGTCAGCAACCTAAATACATCTAAATTTACATCACACAACATCTTATGAAAACTTGTGTTTCTCTTACCATGATTTCATATTTGTGGTCACTCTGGTGCTTCTTGTACTCAAATCCCCTGGTGAAACACTACAAAAGTATAACAAAGCAGTCAGTAAATTTTACACAACTAGCAGATCAAAACGAAGCGGCAGCATAGAATGGACACAAACTTGTGAACAGACGCAAGAGTTTAGACCCCACACCCTGACCCCATCTCGCCCCCCGTCGCTCGCCTGCAGACACAGGAGCAGCGCAGGCGGACCGCACTCGGCACACTTGATGTAGGGCTCCAGCAGGCGGGACGAGCAGCCGCGACACGGCGGCTTATCGAACGGGTCACCTGGAGCGGACAAAGAGTCACAGTACCGCACCATTCAGCAACGACGGGACAAAGCGTGGAAGAAGCCCACTTCCACGCGACCCTCCACACTACACAGGGACACGGGCCACTAGAGCACAGGACACACATGCAGTGACTTCAGACAGAAGTCGCCGCGGAGCTCCGCTCCATCTCCAGCCCACTACGCGTCCTGCAGCTTGAAAAGTGTACCTTTACTTAACACCGCAACTTGGACCTACTTCCCCAGCTTACTGCAAATGTGCTGTTATTCCTTTTAGCATCAGTTTACATATGCACACGGATTTATTTTAGACACGTTTTCGCAGTAATACACACTCCCGAAAGATGCCAGATGGTCCATCCCGCTCTTCAACGCGGCGCACCGCTCCTGAAATCTCTACAATTGTTTTCTTTCTCCTGGTTTCCGGTTAAAATGTTCACCGAAGAGAACAAGTCAGGAGCAAGAGGAGCTCAAGAGCAACAGCCCTCACAGACCTTCCAAGTAGCGCCCTCTAGCAGGGCCAGCGAATGGCACAGTTGCTTTCTTCCTTTGTCACTCGTGAAAACCGCTCGTTACTTACAACAGGTTCACACGACACATGGTGGCATAAAATGGAACAGAATAAAATGATACAGTGAAAATCTAAAATGGCAGACTGTGCTATACAAAACACTAACATAAAATCAGCCTAAGATTACAAACAAAGGTAATATATGACTATTGTAAATCAGGGCAATGAGATCCATGTAACGTTATGTGTGAATAGGTGGGTCTCAAAAAGTCAGGGAACAGGTAGCAAACCTGAGGTAACATTAACACTCACTATACCTTTGGAACTTGGAGAACGATCCTATCTAATGTATTTGGGGAGGATAGGAGACACAGAGAAACTGCTAGAAACAGGAAGAGGGTTATATGGTGCAAGTTATGGAAAATTGATGCCCTTGTGGTAGTGAAGAGCAAAGCCATCTAGGGATTTGTAGGTTAAGATTAAAGTCTAACTGGATCCTGAAAATAATGGGAAACCAGAGGAGAGAGCAGAGCAGTAAAATGGTGGGTATAGAGCTGGGAATGTTTCACAAAAGAGTAGCAGCGGAATTGAAGATACTGTGTAATATGCCTTTAGTAAAATTAAATAGATCTGTATATGTCTGGTTCAAAAGCAGAGAGTGGTGCAAAGAGTAGCACTACTGCCTCATAGCCCTTGGGCTGTTTGGTGTGAGCTCAAATCAAGCTAATTTTGTAGTGAGTTTGAATATTCTCCCTGTGTTTATTGGGCTTTCTTCTACTTTAATCTCACAGTCCAAAGACACGCATATCAGGTTAATTTATGACTGTAAATTGCTTGAAGTGAATGTTTGTGGCCACCCTGCTCCTGCCCTAGTGCCCAGTGATTCACAGATAAACTCTGGACTGCTACTACTCTGACCAAAACAAGACTGAAAATGAGTGAGACAGATTAGAGAACACCATTATGTTATCATTGTTTTATTTAAATGTTGCAGCTGAAACATTTTTTATCAAATACAATAAGGTTTACATGCAGAACAATCAAGCAAACATGTCGTCAGTGGTCGATGCTTGGTTGCTCATACATGGCGCTTGTTTTTTCGCCGCTGAGCTCGCTTCTTTCTCCTTCTCTGGCCTCCTTGATCTCTTGTATCCAGACTGTTGCCAGTAAGTCTTGGGGAATAAATACCTATAAAGATTAAACGGCAATGTAAAAAATTATAAACACAGCTAAGTGTAATGTTTAATCATAGCCTTATGAAAATGTGACAATTAATTCATGAACCCAGCAATATGTGCAAAACTTTGCAGAAAAAAATCTACTGCACACTAAGAACATATATATGTAGATGCAAATATGTTGTACATATACAGTGTAGTACATATAGTTCCCAAAAAACACATAAAAAACCACAAATGCACTGGCTGATCAGCTAAAGGTTTAATCCTATGAAATGATACTTCACGAAACTACATTACCTACTATCACATATGTATATTGTGGTAAATGTACAGGTGTATGATGAAGATGGTTTTTTTAACAAATTGAAATAAAAAAATAGTTGCAATGTATTTTCTGAGGACTTTTGAGCAATTACCTTGAGAAGAATGAGAGATGGTATGGTTGCTGTAGAGTCCCTCAACCATTCCATTGGCCATTGCTGGCAGTTGCCTGTCTACATAACGGCTGTGTGGCATGGTGAAGGGCCTTACAGAGGAGGCCCTGTAGAAATGGTCAGGAGCTACAGGTTCCCCATAAACTATTCCAGGGAAAAGTCATTCAGAAAATCGTAGGTACAAACACACACTTTGCAAAGTATTTGTAAAATATTTATATTCTTTCAAATAATACCAGAGAAAAATTAGACCTTTACAGAGTTTAGCAGGAGGACAGCATAGCAAAAGAAACAGAATGCCTTTCAAAGCAAAGCTAAACTGAAAGAGAGGACTTTTCCTTAACATTTCCCCAATGAGAGCATCACCCAGTCGCAGCAGACCACAGGAAAAAGACCCAGAAGTAGGCAGCTACTGCCCTGAGAGCAACTACAGGAGGCTAGTGGTTCTCAAGAAACAAAGGATAAACAGTGGCAAGATGCTCAAAGCCAATGGCAACCCTAAGTGTGGAACAGTGCATACTTAGGGTTATCATTGGCTTTGAACAGAACAGAGTTAACTAGCAGTTAACAAGATGACAAAAAAGGCAGTTATAGCTCAAAACAGTTGAAGGCTTGAATTATAAACACAGCTGAGTGTAATATTGAATCATAGCCTTAAACCCTTGATATCATCATATAAGTACATAATCTTTAGTGGTAAAAGTTTCAGTAATAGTACTAAATGTATACAGATTTAATATTTTGTGCTTTGGCTTTACTGGACTTATGGTACTGTAGTTGCAGCCATTTTCCGCCACAGTAGGTTAACCTTGATTTTAAAAAAGCTTATTTAAGTGGTCATCTTGATATACACTATGGTGATAGTAGAAGTCTTACCATAAACGTCAAAGGGAAACACTTGAACAGCATTAACAGATCTGAAACTGAGAAATAATAATAATAATTATGAAGGAATTTAATAACTTACATGCAGGGAGTAGCTACAACTCATTATAAATCCGTTTTTATGGATTATATACACATTATAAATAAAAGATGGTAATGTCAGATAAAAAGCAGAACATCCTCTGTCTAGTATATACAGAATATTTCAGTCATGTAATTATAATGATGGTGAGGGAACAGATCCCAGGGAAACACAACAAACAGTGAAATTTACTCACGTGTTATTTAAATATTCATTAATGACAGGTACTGATAGATATCCATTATCCCTGTCTTGCTGAAAGCCATATGGATTATCCATAAATTCAGCTGGGATCTGTGTTATTGAACATCAGAGCACAAATTCACATTAGTGTCAGTTCTATCTCATTGCATTTTAGCAATAACAAATTACAACTTTTAAATTTCAGATTTCTTTTTCTCATTTGAAAGAAATACTTCGTTTACCAATACATCTTGTCTAAAGTGACTGCTTATGGGGTGTGTTATATCGTCATACACCACAACACCCCCAAATCCTTGTGGATTGTCTTCACACTGGACAGGCATCTGAAACAAGAAATTAAATAGCCATCTGTTCAAGTTTATACATTTCAACATGTGGGAGACCACTACACTGAACTGAACCAAAAATTGTCATAAGAATCAAAGTACACACCTAGCTCTATGTAAAATCATTAGTGTTAACAAAAAATAAAAATATGCAAACCGCAAATGTGGTAGGTTGTGGAAAAGCTTGTTCTGCAACATGTAATGTTTATATATAGTAAGCGTTATGTGGCTTTTGTGTAGGCCGGGAAACACACCTTTCTGTAATTGTGCAGCTATGGAAATATATCACTGAGATTTGAAAACACATAATCACACTTTAAATACATTCCCCTTTCGAGATGACTAAGGTGTAACCCTGTGACCAAAATGAAATTAGGAAACTGAAATAGAAATCAATGCAAATGACAGCGAGACTCGTGCCATGCCGCCGTTTCAGGTCATCAGGGTAGTAGAACATATTTCAGCTCAACATTTTACTTTAAAAATATAGCATTCTGCCAAGACAACCATTCATTTATGCTGTTATTGTAAATAATGTTTCAAAAACCTTACATAATACGCTACCTTTTCCTCAAACATTGTCTTCGATATATCTTGGCTTTACTTCCTGTATGACTAAGATGGTGCAAAATGACAGAACTTTGAGGTTAACCCGGAAACAAAACAAATACCAATCAATAAAACACTTTAACAAAGCTAACATGGAACAATGTGATTTTACAAAAAGTAAAAGTAACTGCTTTCATTCCAGTTTAATGTGATGTGAAAATTGTGGTTTAAATGAATTATCCCACAATAATAATGTAAAGTTTTCACAGTATCATAAAAGTATTAAAACTAAAAGTGAAATCTGCGTATGTTAACAAAAGTTACTGGTCCACATATTTGTGAAGAGATTGCAGAAATAGAAAAAGCAGAAGAAATTTACAGTTAGAGAAAAAATGAAAATGTCTCCTTGATCAATGGAACTGCTTGAATTAAAGACAGCTGACTAATAGAGGTGCGCAAAATATGTTCATGACTATTTCTCCGGTGTTCATACAATCCAGGGAGATTAGCTGGATGTAGATGGGATATGACTGTGACAGATGTACAGGGATAAAATTCAAGAGGGCAACAATATTACTGGCCTCTGACTAGCATACAGCCCCAGATAGGTACCCCAACAGAAGAATATCTTCAGGTCAAAAAACTTGTGCCTTTAACTCTTTGGGTGACGATATTGTACAGTGAAGGGTGAACAGTTGTTTACATTTAAACAAAGACATCCAAACATTCACATTATTGGGCATGTATGTATGAAAAATAATTTCAGCTTGACATGATATAAAAGCTTGTGCCAGTTAACATGTCATTGTAGCATGAATAAATTCACAGCGCTCTGCAAAAGTACTGCAGCGTTATGGTGCTTCAATAGGATAAGTCTTGTACAGACACACAGCATAGGTTAAAAAAACAGCTGTTATTATAAAACTGATATAGTAATTGCAGTTAAAGATCACTGCAGAGCCTCAGAACCCTTTTTCTAAAGGGTCAGCTGCTGAGGTTCATGAGCTGGGATTGGGCCCAAATATCTATTGAATGTCACTTTTCTTGCTCAGACTACAGATCAGGAATCCACAGCATGGGCATCCAACAGATTGTACCCAATTTAAAAATCAATACTATATTTCTAACTATATTTCTGCACTTTGTTTCTAAGTCTTTTCATATGCAGATGTATATACTCATCCTCAGCTTTCCAGAAAATGCATTCATTGATTTATAACACAGTACTTGTTTCAATGTGCAGTAAGCGTGATCAAGATTTATCACACAGTCTTCTCTTGCATAACATCCATATTTTTTCAATGAAAACCTGCTCATGAGTTGAATTCTCTTTATATAAAGTCTTAATAACCATTAATTTATCACATGGGTCAAATAAGTAATGCATTCCTTAGCCATTAAAGGTCCAAATATGCAAAATTCATTGTCTTTGGAACAAAGAAAACCTAATTCAAAACCATGTCAAGAATGTGCTTTTTTACTGTCCCTTTTCCCAGTCGTTTTTCATTTTCCTATTAATTTCACTTTTATTCTGTTGTTCATGCGTATCCCTTCACCATTTGGACTACGTTTGGCCTTGTGAGACCCAGCTGGTTCAGATTGTACCTTCACCCCTTGTTTGCGTGGATTTCCTCTGAGTGCTCTGGTTTCCTCCACATGATACTCATATTTATTATAAAACTGCTAAAGATGTAATCCATATATCTTTCTCCTTTACTAGAATGTACTTTGAGACGCTGATTTAAAGATTTAACGACAGTGGCGGGTCTTATTGCCAATAATGATGAGTTGGACTACAGAGGGGATGTGGGGCAGTTTGTAGCTTGGTACAAAGACAACAATCTATCTCAAAGTGTCAGAAAGACCAAGGAACTAATTATTGACTTCACAAGGACTCAAGCTGCTCACAGTCCTCTGTGTATTGGTGGTTCAGCAGTTGAGCTGGTGTATATGTTCAAGTTCAAGTTCCTGGGAATGCACATCACTAGTGACCTCTTGAACCTTCAAGACCACCCATGTAATTAAAAAGGCACAACAGCATCTCCACTTCCTGAGGATACTGAATAGAGCTGGATTTCCACGTCCCATCCTAACCAGCTTCTACAGATGTGCCATAGAGAGTATCCTGACCTCCTGCATCTCAGTCTGGTAAGAAAACTGCACTGCCTCTGACCAGGGAGCTCTGCAGCGGGTAGTGAAGACTGCCCAGTCCATCACTAGGACCTCACTACCCACCATCCAGACCACCTACAGCAAGCGGTGCATCAGGAGAGCTCACAGCATCACCAGAAACCTTTCTCACCCTCTCCACCGTCTATTGTTGCTGCTGCCATCTGGGAGAGGCTAGCTCAACTGGAACGCCAAAACTGCCAGGCTCAGGAACAACTTCCTACTATAAGCTATCCTATAAACTATGTATCTATCTATCCTTATACTACTGCACGTTTTACCATTTACCTTATTTTATCTATACTGTATTAAAAAATGGTATGTATTATCTTTTCATTATCATTCTTTAATATTCTGCCATTTTCCTGACTTCTTCCCCCCTCTTTTTTGCACCGTGGACCTGAGGATCTTCATCTCATGCTCCCTTGTATACCTGTTACATAAGGGTGCTCAAAAACAATTCTTGATTCTTCATTATTATTATTATTCCTTCTTAACAACATAATTCTCGGAAAATATATGCTGTAACAATTCATATCGCTCGGAAGCGATATAAATTGTTTCTGCTAAAATACTCATAAATTTGTGGTAAATGAAAAAAACTGCACCAACAAATTTTTTTGTAATATACTTTTACTTCCTTTCATTTGGAGCTGTAAGTGGCTTAGTGGAACGAGATGCTCCTTTGTACTTCCCGCTGTAATAATAATAATAATAATAATAATAATAATAATAAGGTACCGCACTGTCTTGGTACAGGCTGAACCCACTGACGCTCTGTACAAAACAGAGAGCTTTATGGACAGCGGAATTAAAACCGTAAATGTGAGTTAAGACTTTATTTGTGTTCACTGTATTAAGTAGGGTTTACATCACAGTGAGGTCAGTTTAGAGGGTTCCATTTTGCAGCATTTGGACCAATGAAAGCAGGTTATAAAGAAGTATCGCCGAATGAAACACTCAAATGGAGAGACTACCGTTCCCGTTACGTAAATACAGTATATGGTTTTTTGAGAACTCTACATTTTAATACTATTTTAAATAAACATGTTACAGTAGTAGCTACTGAGTAGAATTTGTGTGTTTGGAAAATAACATTTCTTTGGAAACGTTTCGATAGTACTTTTCCGTTAATAGTCGCTTTAGAAACGGCATATCCTGCCCGTTCTACCGTTAATCTAACGGTAAAACTGATCCAGAGTCAGTTGCTGCGCGCGGATTTCTACATATTGTATTCTTCACAGTGCCATTTTCTTTATTGCTAAGTAAACGTTTGGAAAATCGGAAACTCGGTCGCATCTTGTAGAAAAGGGTATAACAGACGGTGGATTATGTATTTAAATATACAGTAGACGGCGGATTTATATCCTGAAATCAGCCATCCGCCAATAAACGACGTAGTTTCCTGTATATTTGCAAAAAGCCCCGTCATGCATTGCAACAGTGGGTTTACACCTAGTGTTTATAAACGCAGAACATCTACATAAATATGCTAACTTTATGCGACATTAATATTAGTGAAAATGATCTTTGCCAGATATAAAACTGTACAATTAATAGCCACGAACGAAACGCCACCGTGAAACAGTAGTCAGGGCTCCGTGTCTGGGTCCCTGCGTCGCGGAGTAGTACGTCAGCTTTGCGCAGTGGCAGTATCGTAGCCTATGAGGTTTATCCGAGGCGCGATTATTGCTAATTGAAAACTATTCCCAATACCCCGCCTTGACGACTTGAAATATAGTCGGCTATGGCAATTTTTGACGGTCTCCACGGAGACTGATCGTGTGTTATAAAGGCAGATCAGTTGGAACTGGTGGTAAAGTTTTGTTGATGGTTGTTCGATGAAAATAAAATCGGCTGTTTTTGTGCGCTGAACGACTTCTCCGCTTTTGAGCGTGTGGTGTCATTGTTGTGTTATGTTTTTATCGCGAGAAGCTGTTTATTCTACAGTGTTGGCTTCGTTCACTAAGCCAGTGTGCTCTCGTTTATACAGCTGGGTAGGATTTACTGGAGGAGTTCACGATGAATACTTTGCTCAAGGCTACTTGCTGTCCCCACAAGCCTGGGAGGTGGTGACAAAGAGAGCAAGAACAGACCACAGAACTCCAGCAGGTTGATTTTGCCGATTTATGCACAGTCTACCCACCTGATCTGTTTGAGACTTAAATGCAGCTGTCAGTTTAACTTGTATTTGCAGTTACAGGTTGTTGCTTTTTCATTTGTGCCTCTGTTAAATACAGTGTTAAGACACACTGAAGTGTGAAGGTAGAAGCCTTTTCCTGCCGTCCATCCTCTATGTGTTCTGCTTTTATCTTCATCCCCCGATGTTCCTCCTCCTCGCTCACATCCTTATACCCACTTTGTTCATTTCCTTTCCCAACCCCCTCTCCACAACCCTCCCCCATTGTATCCTGTGGAATTTACTCAACAGAGCAAGACAGCCAGCAGCATGAAGAAGGAGCTGAAAGCCTGCAGGAAAGACCCCAGATGGTGTCTTTAATGATGTCCTGGATCCTGCATTTGGTGTGTTTTGTTCATTCCAAGTTCTCTTCACCATGTTCAATATTTACATGCATTCATGAGTCACATACTGTCACACTCAAGCGTTTGTGATGCAGATTGTTAATGCAGAAATATGATTTACATACTTTGCTCTGAAGCCTTTTGAAGCAGAATTATTTTTTAATAATTCACCTGAATCTATCCAACTAAAAGACACATTAAGGGCCAGTCCAAATAATGCCGTCCATCTCATCAGTCTTTGTTTCCCAGCTGTGGTGAGCTGACGTCTCTGCAGTTAGCGTACCGCCTCACTCCTCATTCTTACTTAACTTGTCCTTTGAACTAACCTCTGTTCCCCTTTACAGAAAGTACCTCCACAACAGTATGGCTCCAATAAATTTGTAAGAATTTGCTATTAGATAGATGATAGATGAAAACTTCATGAATCCCAAAATAAACTGTATGAAACTACAGCAACATCCAATAAACAACATAATGACAGAACAACAGTGCTGTAACAGAGACACTGGAATAACCCCTGGTTGGGGTCAAGATGGTCTACCCTGGCTGGGGTGCAAGTCCTCTTCAGTGGAATAACTTTGATAGTAAATAAATGATCATATTGACAAAAGACTATATATTAGAATAAACAGACAAATAAAAGGAGCTTGAATTATGGAAATTATGCTAGGGGCATGGTTGTCCAATACTGCAATTTGCAATACCTCTCCAGCCACCACCAGGCCTTCCTAAATTCATCACCTTACCTTGCTAAACAAACTTCTCAGACCTTAACATCTGTTGAATTCATGGTTCACAGTTTCCTCTTTTCTACACGCCAGCAGACACTACAAGGTGTCCAGCACTGTGAAATGACTGCGATAGAGACGTAGCAGACAACACAATCACACATCCAACCCCACACAGATAATTCCAAAAAACAAGTCCCATCTCTGCTTTTTGATTTAGAGCAGTCGTTCAAGAAAGCAGTGTAACCATGAAATAAACAGTCAATGGCACATTTTAGAAAGTTAAGAACTCCATATATTCATTTAAGTATAAAGATGTCATTATGCTTAGTGCAAGGCAACAAGGAAGACAATGTTTCATCCTATTTTTGACCACATCGACAATCGCAGCCAAAGACAACCACTGATTAATGTGGACTAAGTGATGGATGTTATTGCTAGTGCCACGACCATATGCTCTAGGCATGGAAACTGGCAAGGTATGACAAACTGGTGAAACAGTGGTGTTCAAAAGGCTAGAGAGAAGGTGTCTGTCCATTGAAGTAGCCTACATGGGCCTTGTAGGGAAGAGCTTTGTGTAATACCTGTAGTATGTTGGGTATTACCAGCAATCAAAGGAGGAAGGCTATGAAAGTTCTTTACTGAGGCTGCAGAGGGGGCATCTAGATGACTGTTGATCAACTGGGGTCAGACATGGGTTTGAGTGAATGCTACCTGCAGACCGGGGTTTGCTCAGTTCTGGTTAGGTTGCCTGGGAGAAGCTGTCTGATGATGCTAGACCCAAAAGACCTGAAATACTCAGAGGCCACAAGTGCATCACAAGATGTGTGTAATAGTCAACTATGTTAGTCTATGACAGTCACATGTATGTGATGCAGAAGACCAGAAGCTAAAGAGTTCCAAGGTTATGTGTGAATAGGTGGGTCTCAAAAGGTCAGGGAACAGGTATCAGACTTTAGGTAACATGAAAACTCATTATACAGCTTGGGAACTTGGACAATGATCCTTTCTAATGTACTTGGGGAAGAGAGGAGACACAGAAAAACTGCTAGAAACAGAAAGAGGGTTATATGGTGCAAGTTAGAGAGAAGTGACACTGATGATAGTAAAGATCAAAGTGATCTAGGGATCTCTAGGTTACGATGAGGAACCTATAGCTCCTTACCCTTTCTACAGGTGTTGAACTGGATCCAGGCAGTAACAAGAAGCAAGTGGAGAGAGCAGAGGAGAGGGATGGTGGGTATAGAGCTACTAATGTTACACATGAGAAGAGCAGCAGCATTATGAAACAGTTCTAGATAACAGCAGAAGCTGACACCCTTGGCAGTAAGGAGCTGCATGGTCCAAAGCAGAGAACAAGAAGGTGCACAAAAATGGAGCATTGGTAAATGAGGAAGAGATGAATTTTTGTACACGGGGCTTAATTTTTTGGCTTGGTCTGTTATATTATATACAACCCCAACTCAGAAAAAGTTGGGACAGTATGGAAAATGCAAATAAAACAGAAAGCAGTGATTTCAAAATTCCCTTTCACTTGTAATCTATCACCAACAGTTTAAAGACATGATATTTAATCTTTAGTCTGGTCAACTTCATTTTTTGTAAATATACATCTATTGTTGCCGTTGAGGGCCTGCAACACATTCCAAAAAAAGCCGGGACAGTAAAGAATTTACCACTTTGTAACATTGCCTTTCCTTCTCACAACACTTAATAAACATTTAGGTACTGAAGATACTAATTTATTGAGTGTTTCAGATGTAATTTTGTCCCATTGTTCTTGCAAACAAGTCTTAAGGTGTACAACAGTATGTGGTTTTCGTCGTCGCATTTTGCGTTTCAAAGTATGCCACACATTTTCAATTGGGGACAGGTCAAGACTGCAGGCACCTGCACCCTCTTCCTATGCAGCCATGCCTTTGTAATGCATGCAGAATGTGGTTCTGCATTGTCTTGCTGAAATATGCATGGAAGAGATGTCGTCTTGAAGGCAGCATATATTGTTCCAAATTCTGTATGTACTTTTTGGTGTTAATGGTGCCTTCACAGAAGTGCAAATTACCCTTGCCCAGGGCAGTGACACAACCCCATACCATCACAGAGGCTGGTTTCTGGACTTGTAGCTGGTAACAGTCTGGATGGTCCTTTTCTTCTGTGGTCCGGAGGACATGACGTGCATTTCTTCCAAAAAAGACATGAAATGTTGATTTGTCAGATTGGAATACATATTTCGACTCTGTGATGGTCCATCCCAGATGCCTCCGAGCCCAGAGAGTTCGATGGCACTTTTGGAAACTTAACATACGGCTTCGTTTTTGCACAGAACAGTTGCACCCGGCATTTGTGGATGTAATTACATATTGTGTTGCTTGATAAAGGTTTGCCAAAGTACTCCTGAGCCCTTGTGGTTATGTCACTTATTGGTGAATGACAGTTCCTGATACAGTGCCACCTGAGGGATCGGTGATCATGGGCAGTCAGCTTAGGCTTGCTCCTTGCCCCTTACACACCAAAATTTCTCAAGATTCCTTGAATCTTTTAATTATATTATGCACTGTTGAGGGTGAAATACCCAAATCCCTTCCAATCTGTCTTTAAGAAACATTGTTTTTAAACTTTTGAATGATTTTCTCACACATTTGTGGGAAAATTGGCAATCCTTGGCCCATCTTTGCTCCTAAAGGACTAGGCCTTTCCTGGATGCACCAAAGAATGATTACAATCATGTGTTGAATATCATCTGTTTCTACTCACACCATTATGTTCTTTTTTAACTCATTATTGGCCCTAAATTACCCATCCCAGCTTTTTTGGAATGTGTTGCAGGCCTCTTAAGGGGAACAATGGATGTATATTTACAAAAAAATGAAGTTGACTATACTAAACATTAAATATCTTGTCTTTATACTGTTGGTGATTACAAGTGAAAGGGAATTTTGAAATCACTGCTTTCTCTTTTTATTTGCATTTTCCATACTGTCTCAACTTTTTCCAAGTTGGGGTTGTAAGTTGCACTTAATGAAACAGTTTTTTCAAAAAACAAATTTTTGTTTGAAAAACAGAAAGCACTATTATTTCATTTCTGTGTTTTATTTAAACTTTGCAGGAGAACAATATTTCAAAGCTGTAAGAACTGTAGTGCAGACGTCTTCCTTCTCTTTCTACCCTGAACTCTCTTCATCCTGCGTCGCCTCTACCTCTCGTGATTCATTTTCCCCTGTATACTGACTGTTGGCAGTAAGTTCTGGGGAATTAATACCTAGGAAAATCATTTCACAAACCTTGACTATAAAGAGTTGCTTATTAATGCATTAACTCAACAACGTCAATAATGTTATCAGAAGAGTTACAAACTGTACTGGACAGAAAGATCAAAGATATGTACAGTAGATCTAGTAATTTGATCCATCTGATGGTTGAATTACTCATCTTATGAAATATTTTGAAAAGTTTTCTCATGTACTGTACATTAAAGTAAACATAAAGGTATATTGTAATTTAATATATAAATGAATAAAATTCTAAAATAACAACAAAAATAATAATAATAATAATACAGTTATATTATTAATTATATAATGATAAAATATATATTATATCTTGAGCTTATGAAATAATACTCAATGAAACTCAATGTTATATTTATTTTTCAACAAATTAACATATTAAAATGAAGTAAAAATAGTTGCAATGTATTTTCTGAGGACTTTGAGCAATTACCTTGAGAAGAATAAGAGATGGTCTGGGTGCTGTAGAGTCCCTCAACCATTCCATTGGCCATTGCTGGCAGTTGCCTGTCTACATAGCGGCTGTGTGGCATGGTGAAGGGCCTTACAGAGGAGGCCCTGTAGAAATGGTCAGGAGCTACAGGTTCCCCATAAACTATTTCAGGGGAAAAGTCATTCAGAAAATTGTAGGTACAAACACACACTTTCCAAAGCATTTTTAAAATATTTATATTCTTTCAAATAATACCAGAGAAAAATTAGACCTTTACAGAGTTTAGCAGGAGGACAGCATAGCAAAAGAAACAGAATGTCTTTCAAAACAAAGCTAAACTGAAAGAGAGGACTTTTTCTTAACATTTCCCCAATGAGAGCATCACCCAGTCACAGCAGACCACAGGAAAAAGACCCAGAAGTAGGCAGCTACTGTCTTGAGAGCAACTACAGGAGGCTAGTGGTTCTCAAGAAACAAAGGATAAACAGTGGCAAGATGCTCAAAGCCAATGGCAACCCTAAGTGTGGAACAGAGCACACTTAAAAGCAAAGCTAAACTGAAAGAGAGGACTTTTCCTTAACATTTCCCCAATGAGAGCATCACCGAGTCTCAGCAGACCATAAGAACCAGATCCTGATGTAGGCAGCTACTGCCCTGAGAGCAACTACAGGAGGCCAGTGGTTCTCAAGAAACAAAGGATGAACATCAATTAGTAAAAGATTCAAAGAAAAGCTTAACGTGGTTAAAACTTCCTCGCTCAACACCAATACCTGAACACCATGGTGATATTAGTAGTCTTACCATAATATTCAGGCAGAAACACTTGACCAACATCAACAGGTCTGAGACTGAGAAATAAAAAATCATAAAGACATTCAACATCATGCATATAAAATTTACATGCAGAAAAGGGATCATCAGGAAGGTAAAATGTGTGATTTTTTTTTATTAACAGCTAAATGCTATGAAGGGTTTTATCTAAAATTTAATGAGTCATGTTGTGCCTTGGTTTTCATTTTATAAGAGTGATTTTTAATGAAGATTTTAAATGGACTGACTGTATAATTCTATTTTGAATTCTTTTTTCTCAGAATTTGGAAAAATTAGATTTCAGAGTACAGTTCTTCATGGACGTAGGGCAATGCAGTAAATAGTGTGATTATGAGAAAACATACCTGTTATTAGGTAAATATCCATAATTTAGAGAAATGAATAAACTTATAAAATCCACGTTTTTTTCTGAAAAGCCATATGGATCATGTGCAGTTTGAGTTGGGAGCTGTTGTATGAAAGGTGAAGCACAAGTTCTCATTAGGGACTTTCCATCTCTATCCACTGTAACAGTAAAAATTTCACTCTTAAAACTCAGATTTCTTTTTCTCATTTAAATGAAATACACTTTACCATTGTATTTTCTTCAAAGTAACTGTATATAGGACCCGCTATATCATCATACAGCACAACACCCATAAATCCGTGTGGATTGTCTTCACACTGGACAGGAGTCTGAAACAGGAAGTTAGACATCCATCTGTTCAAGTGTTTAAATAGGCATTGGGGAGAGGTTTTAACATGTAGGGGCCCGTAACACTGCAGATTGTATCTTTGTAGCCAGCTATGTTTAAAACAATTATCATGTTAACAAAAACTAAAACAAAAGCCGCAGGGAGTGGAAAAACATGTTCTGCATTATGTAATCTCTGTACACACGAGACATTGTAAAGTCACGTAGGTTGCAAAAGACACCTCACTACACTTTTGGCACAACCAAAACATGTCTTTGAGATTTGTAAACAAATAATGACACCAATTAAACACAGCTCCCTTTTGAGATGACTACAAGCAGTAACCTTTTGACCAAAATCAGACTAAGATCAGAAATCAAGATCACGATCAGAGTAATGCAAACGAAAAGATTCTTGCCATACGCTTGCTTTAGATGACCAAGGCCATATAATGTTTCAACTGAACATTTAGCGTTACAAATATCTTATTCTGCCAAAACTTATTCATTTATGCTGATATCATAATTAATGTTTCAAAAAGCTTACATGATACTCAACTTTTTCTTCACGCATTCTCTTCTGAGTGTTTTCGCTTTACTTCCTGTGTGATGAAGATGTTGTAAAATGATGTAGCTTACCCTGGAAAGTCATGCACTTAACTTGGAAGCAACATTAGTTCTGCTCAAAAAACACTTTAACAAAGCCAACATGGAACAATGTAATTTTACTAAGGGTAGAAGCATCTGCAACTGCTTTACATTCCAGGGTAATACATAGTTTAAACTGTGATCTTAAAGAGATTAGTTACTATTAGTAACAATAATAGTGTAAAATGTTTAGAGCTGGGAACATTGCCCCACATACATGAATCATTTTATGTGAACTCCAGATGTAGAATCACATAAGCTTATATAAATAATTTCCTCTGTCTTTGCAGGAAGTTTATCAAGATAGGAATAAGGCGGGAATCCCAAAGAATAGGATAAATGAACTTCTGTCTTGGGCCACTGGGTGAGGATATTGTACCATGAAGGGAGGACAGCTTTTACCACATAAATATGCTGTAGAAATGCATGACATCATGAGAACTCCAATGCATAAATTTCACATTTGTAGTTTGAAATCCTCCTTAAATCAGCACCAGCCCGGGCAAAAATAGCTGAAGTCTGTTGAAAAGTTCCATATCAGAGTCTGGACAGATCTTTCATATGTGTATAGTATACTGTTCAGGACATTTCGCCCTTCAAATTGTGTCTTTTTACTGACACAGGATCAGTGTGTATTTTCACGTAACCTGTTTCATGTATGTGGGGCGAATAAAACTTTAAAAAATTAATGGAAATAGTTCCACTAAATGGGAAAGTGAGTGAACAAGATTACAGCATATTGCATAATGACTGCAGTCTGTGAACATTATTTTTGGTCTTGAGTGCTGACTAAGATGTGTAGGCACACGACCACAGGCAAAATCAGAGGTAATTAGCAAGATTATATGTTTAATTAATAAGCAGTAGTCACACTGTGCACAACTACAAAACATCAGACTGTCTGCTCAGTATAACCCAGGGGCAGCTGTGAGGTTGTCTCAGGTAACTGTGCTGGGCCACATTTTTCTGAGTCAAACTATAGTTTGTAAAAGCATAGTAAAACCTCTCAGCAGACAGAGTACAGCAAGAACTAAATGGTGCTTCCAGTTTCACACAACACTCCCCAGCTAACAGCTGACTCAGGCTGTGCATTCTGTATAAAAATAGTGGCTTAGACAGAAGTCTTTACTGAGTCTTTCAAATGGCTGTCACAAAATACTGAGAATTCTTGGGTAATTCAAAGCTTGACATACAGACACAGGTAAAGATCTTAGCTGGCAGGCACCATTATTATTGCTATTAGCCTTTATGTAGCTGTGAACTTTGTCCAAGGTTACATAACAATATCTTACCCATTTTTACTGTTGAGTAATTTTGTTGTAGCACATTAAAGAAGACCCTTACTCTAAAGTACAACATTGGGTACAGGGAATCAAACCAAGAAGTCTCAGATTTCAGCGTGACACCCAAGGAACTATAATATCTGCTAGCTGACTACAATGAACTTAACTTGTTACAGTTCCTCTAGTGACAAACTGTTGACAAACTGTTGTGCAGCAGCACAACTGAAATAACAGTCAGATGTATTCTAAGAACCAGTTTATTTATTTCATTTGTTTATTTTATTTATTACCCATCCTTTATTGTTAAACATTTAGTCCTGAGCAGGGTCACGGCAGTCTGGAGCCTATCCTGGAATCAGTGGGTGCAAGACTATGAAAGTACCCCAGATGGGACACCAGTCCATCACAGGGTAGCCACAGACTATGGGGAATTTAGAATGACCAATTAACCTGAAACAACATTTCTTTGGATTGATGGAAGGAACCTTTGCAGACATAGGGAGAAAATACAAACTCCACACAGACTGAACCGGATTCAAACTCACGCCCAACCAGCCCAGCTGCTGTGAGACAGCAGCGCAACTCAATGAGTCACTGCATCACCCCTCTTTTCATTTATTAGTAGGTCAAATAATTTTTTAGATTTCCTTCACTCCTTTTTATGAAACCAGTATTGTCCACTATATGTGAACTGGACTAAAGGGATAAGGAAACCACATGAAACCTCTTGAATGTTAAACATTAATTTCTGGAGACAGCTGAATATAAAAAATATACATATTCTAACCATAATCTCCTGCTACACACACAACAGTAGTCCATGATTTCCTGCTTCTCTCTGCGTATCCGATTACGGTTACATGCTTTCCTGAGGCAAACTGGCTGTGACCAGGCATATATGCAGGAAATGTAGGAGTGCTGACTTCCCAGTGGAAAAGTGCAATCTGTTCTGGACTCTGGGTTTACAAAAAGTCTCAGCACAAACTACAGTTCTCTCATCAGTCTGTAGGTTATAGAAGAATTATTTAAAAAGCTGTTTGTGGGAAAGAATTGTAAACACTGTTGTGAGTTATTATATGATGTTTTCTTCAAGCAAAGACAGGCTCAGATAGCTTTGATCCCTGACTACACAATGTATCTACAGATAGTGTTTGGCTTTGATTAAGCTTGCGATGTATTGCTAGCAACTGCACTGTTGTTCAGAAAATGCGGCTGTCCTGGGTTTATAATTAAGATACTGGCCTTCATCTGGATGCTGGTTAAAATCGATAATGAGCTGGACTGCCCCGGGGAGCTTATACAGCAGGTGTGAGTCTAAGAGGCTACACCAACCTCTTCTCCTGGGGTACGATGCTGTCTCACAGCTCCTCATCTCCAGCATCCAGGTCATGTTTGTAATCAGATCACCTGACAGTGCGAAATTTCAGCCTTAAGGCCAGTAAGTCTGTGGTGTTAAAGATATGGACTTGTAGCCTCAAGGCTGGCCCTGCCAGGGATTCCGCTGGCGATATACCTTTGAGAAGCATAGTTACTCTGAACTGACGGAGTTAAATATCCATCTTTGTAAGTCATTTTGGACAAAAGTAAGAACAAAACAACTAAACATCCACACTAATTAGTATATAATAGAAGACTTTCAAGTGAAATACAATGGAAACTCTCACCCAGGACTTAAAACAACAATTATAAAGTCATAAATCCAGTTCCTTTGCTGCTTCACTCCATGCAGTTTTTACCCAGCTGTCTTTAAAGCCACTAGTATGCTTCTCAAGCAAACATACAAATGAATGCTAAGTTACTTTATAATGCAAAACGATAAACACAAAGCAGTAGAAGATAGTGCTTATGGTTGGTGTTCATATAAAAAAACTACCAAAGTCATCAGTAAAACTGTGCTGTGTTTGTGAAAATCAATATTTAATTTAATCTATTATGGGTAATAAATAAATCACATGTGAAGTGGTGACCACATTTTGGGATTGGAAACAGTCAGCAGACACTGTGAAGATCCAAAGGGCTTGTATCTGTAGGAAAATGTCTACTACACAAGTACTTCTTGATGGCCAGGAACCTGCAGAGTGTGAGCTGGTACTGTAGTTGTAAAACACTGAGAATCCATCCATGTAACTTTTACAGTGGTACAATAGCAGCTCACCTGCTGAAACAAGGAAACTTTTTATAAACCCAGAATCTTTTTATAAGCAAAATGAAGTTGTCAGCTTTACCCTAACCTTAATTCCAAAACTGTGCCTCAACTAGACCACAACCTACTAGTTCTCTGATAACATCCCATCATGGTCTTAACCAGCAAGGTGTTAGGGGAAGTGAAAAACCTGGAAATGTAATACAGTGCATATATGCTGCACACTTTTTAGCAGCAGCTTAACACTTAAGTCTTTCATTGAGACAAGCGGGAAATCAAATTTGCATACTAATCTCATTACTTGGTATTCTTCAAAAATATTTTCTTTTTTTAAAACACACTAAAATAGTAATCCGCAGTCCCAAGTTAGCATGCTGGTACTGAGCAAATGAGTACTAAACCATGGTGAGTGGCCACTATGGCATCCATGTGTCCCATCCCTAAATTTTCATAACAGATAACTGGTACAGCATACTATGCTTCACTGTTGGTACGACAGGTACCGCCCTGGGTCTGTGGTTGGTCCACTAGGAGTTTGGCTCAATGGCTTGAAGGGTCTGCATCTGAACAAAATGTCTGAGGAAATGCCTTTGCTCAACTGGGGATTCATTGGTTATGGTCAAATTACTGCAGTTTAGTGGCAGTCAAAATATCTGAGAAAAGTAGATCTTAGCTTCCATAAGATTTCTGGTTGTACAGATTGATTAGATAGGGGTCAGAATCTATGTATCAATGTCACTGAATGTTTAATTTTTGTGAACTGACATCCACATATTGTGTTGTAATTCTGTGCTTTTTGGGTAAATAGTGGGATTTAAATATTTAATGGTATACAGACATAGGTTGGTTTTACACATTTTTGCTAGTATTTCTTTAAATGTAGTATTATTATGTTACTTAACAACTACAGTAAGTTGTGTGAGGTGTTTATTCAACCTTTTGTTTTCTGTAGGGGTTGGTTCTTGTAGTAAAGTATATGCACAAGTCCCTCATGAAAATTTAAATGAATTGTTAACTAAATCTATGTGTCAATAAAACTAAAAGAGAAGAAAATGGCTACAGTAGTTTCTGTTGAGAATGTGTGGCCTGGATGACTTTAACACACAAGGCAGCTTCAATTCACCAACCTGCACTATTGTGTGAAGTGGCCTATGTTTCCTCTGGGCACCTCATGGTAGAGTGATTTTGCCCAAACAGAGTCAGGTCACATCAGCTCTGGGGGGTCTGTGATTGCTCCCACGATCCCATGGTCCCATAGCCCCAAGGCTTTAGCATTTGTTCTGCCAGACCCAGCCTAATTCATGTGAAAAGCAGAGGGACACATGGCTTCATCTGCTGTATACAATGTCAAAACATGCACAATAACAAGGATGGGATGTCACTCAGGAGATATTTAAGGATTTGAGACAGTTTGCTTTGCAAATTCAGTTTATGCCTATAGTGCTGAGGCTGCACTGAAAAGGGTGGTGTTGAGGGTTGGTGGCTACTGTGCATCCTAGTTTGCAAACCGTAATGTATGAGGTCTTTGCTCACAAACCTTCATCTGATAGAACCAAGGATCATCTGCTCACAGAAAAAATAAGAAAAAAGACTGAAGGAAAGCATTGTGTGGGCCACCTGCTGCTCTGGTTGGTGTGGGAGAAAGGTCTCTGATACAGCTGAGCCACATACAGCTGCTACCCCCAGATCAGGTTTGTGACCTCCACACAACCCTTTCTACCAGCTTACTACTGAACACATAAACATATGGTGCTACACTGCATTTTCAGCATGGGGCATAAAAAAAGTTTTACCTTATATGGCAGAAAATTTACAAAGTTTTGAACAGAGGAACTACCACAGGTCTTGTTATCAGGCCTTATATCACTGAAATGACATGACAGTTCAGCAGAGCCAGCCAGAAGTACAGGTATCCTCAAGATGTTTGCCTTTGACTTGAGTTTTCACGAGCATGAGTAAAATCAACACCCCTTACTAAGTTACAACCAGATATGAGGCTGATTTTTCACTTCTACAACTAATAAGCTGAATGTGAGGGATTTGTGCACTGTAATGGCAATTACATCATCAAACGATTTCACCTTGCAAGACGATTCTTTTGTGTGTATATACGTGTGTATACGTGTATTTGTATATTTATTTATACATTGTATTTATCGCTTATATATAATATAATATAATATAATATAATATAATATACACACAGACATACACTGATTTTTACCTTTAATTATATTTTTCTTATTCATTTTCTACCTTTTCTTTCCTCTGTTCTGCACATTTTTTGACCCAAGGATCTTTATTACATGCTTCCTTGCATACCTGCTGTATAAGGGTGTTTGACAATAAACGATGTTTGATACTTTATTTCCAGGAACCCATTTTGCTCATAAATAGGGAGATACCTGTACTATAGAAGAAACTATGTGCTACTATGGCAGCATGTGGAAAGTCAGCAGGTCACAGACATGAAGTTAACTGCCCACTGGGTGGCATGTATCCTCCCAGCTCATCTGTTAGACATCATGCAGGATTGCTGCTGTGTCACCTACTATACCTGACATTTACCAATTAAAGACCTATTGACTTGAGCCAGTTGTCTTCACTGACCAATGAGATGACTTTCTCCAGTCAGCATCCATGCTGCATGTAATAGTAAACATATCAAAATATCCAGATTATTATATATTATACATTTCCTATCACACTGTATGTTTATATATGAAAGCCTTTTAAATAATGCTGTAAAAATTATAGTGTATGCAGTAAATATAATCACAAATACAAAAATTTTGTGCCATTAAAGACACATATATGCACACATGGTCACAGACCCACAAAGCACACCCCTTTAAACATGATAATATTTCTTCTAAAAATGTGGAAGCTATCATTTGGTAGACAGCCAAGATATTCTCTATCTTTTGCCATGCATCCCACTCCTAGTCCAACTTTTGTCAGAATGTCCCACTGCCCCTGCAGGGCTAATACAGTTGGGGTATCACTTCTAACTGTTTGCTATTATGCACATTTTTTGTTGAGACAGATGTTTGATCCTGTCAGAGGTGTTAAAGGATGAAATAATAGAGAAAGGTTGAAGGAATACTTGAGAAATTGACCCCGGGGGACAAATTATTATTTGTCAGCACAGAAGAGCAATGACCTGAAAAAGGAGTGCATATTATCCATTAATAACAGAATATATTTAAGCTGTATTAAATAACACAAGAAAAAGTGCATGAACTTTTAATGGAAGCGGAAGCAGTATGGGAGTTCCTGCTGTTGGCCATCCCCATAAAGGAATATTTCCACCCATTAACCCACATCTTCCTAATCATTATGGCCTCATCTACAGAACACATACCTGACTTTAAAGGGGAAGTAAACTTTTGTAAATTTCCACCCCACATAATACATATCTAATTATGTGCCAGTACCTCGGGCTATTCTTTATCTGTGTTGCTCAAAAAATAATCTTATATTATGTTAAACTACCTCTGCAATATCAAAAAATTATCTTTCAAACTTTATTATAAACAGAGCTCTGTTTCACATAGCAGAAAAAGAACCTACAAAAAAAGCCAGATTTATCACACAAAGTACTACTGCTATAGAAATAAACTTTATATATAGGAGCTAACCTAAAATGAACCCTACTTTTGTGGGCTGCACTCTAGCAAGACCAATGATAAGACCCCACATTAACTGTAAATGTAAAATTAACATATGGAAGACATAAATCTTTATAGGAGTTTTAAAGGTATAGAAAAATACATTTTAAAATATGTTTACCCTTTAATTGTATCTATAGTGCTTTTAGGCCATTTTTGAAATGAACATTTCGATGAAAATTGAAAAAATACTTGCCTGTTTACAGGTTACAAAAAGCTCAAATATAACAAATTGGTCTTTAATCAGTAACCGCAGATACAGTTCTGTCACTGAAGTTATTTTGGATCAAATCAGATGAGGACCAAATGTACTTGTGGGCATCTGTCCCCGCTTGAATACAAGACTACCGCAGAAGGTCAAAAATTGATGGGACTGTGTAATACTATGGGAGGTGTCAAATTTCCTCTGTTATAGTTTTCAGCACCTGAGTCCTTTCAGTGGGATGAATATAGCAAGAAACACCATGTCATGTGTCATACTGACAGAAGAATCTAAAAGGGGTTTCATGAGATATTGGGGTCATTTCAATGTGCCAAGTCAGTCTAATCCTTGACAAAACAAATGGTGGCAGTGCAACTCCTAGTCAGTATTGGTTAATAGTTCTGATATTAATTATCAGTTGATGCAAAGGGTCACAGAAACTGGAGGCATACTAGCATGTGGTAAAAGGGTTTGTTCTGTGTCAGTGAAGGATACCTGGAGTGCTTTTTAATGTTTCAGAGCTGTAGCATCACAGTTTTACAGTATTTGCCGCAAAGGAAACAGTAAATACAGAGTATGGAATCTACTATATTTTACAATATCCTGCGCACGAATACTTTTCCTTTCCTCTATATCAGTGAAATGGATCCTTGGGATGGGGGAGTAGGGTAAACGGAAGAAATCCGGAAATTGCTAAGCTCCCACAGTTGTGTCCATTAGCACGTCAGTACTGGTCCAAACTGTAATTACACAATCCTGGGTTTCTCTCGGGAATGTGATGCTGCAGGTAGTCAGAAAATGAAAAGAGAAAACACTACTGACTCAGTGGACCTTGGGGATTGACATATGATTACAAACCAGTCTCCATCTGGGTTATTTAATATATACATGCTGATCTTTTCCCTCTTTTTGGTTACACTCCAAAGTCACATAGATTTACATTACATACTTAATACAGTGCTATGAAAAAGTTTTTGCTCCCTTCATATTTTCTCTGATGATTGCATATTTTTCACACGGAATGGTTTCAGATCTTTAGAAAAACTGAACCTTAGTAAACAAATAAGTTTTTTCATTGCTTCAATTAAGGAAAAAGTTGACATTCATATTACCCAGGTGGAAACAGTAACCGCTCTCTTAAACTTAACTGATTGCAAAGACCTTTAGCAGCAATACTGTAGTTGCAAACAAACATTTCCAATAATTATATATTAGTGTTGCTCATTTCTTAAGTAATTTTAGTTCACTCTTTAAATCAGACACATTGCTTTTGAGCATGAGCTACTGGTTTCAGGTCCTGCCTCAGAATCTCCATTGGGTTCAAGAAAGGACTTTGACTATGGCCACTCCAAAATTTTGTTCCTTCTCAGCCATTCAGATGCTTTTGGGGTCTTCATTTTGTGTGATCATTGTCTTGCTACATAACCAAATTATGCTTCAGCTTAAGAAATTTCTGGTACACTGCAGAATTCAAGGTTTCTTAAAGTTGTCCAGGTCATGAGGCAGCAAAGCATTCCCGCACAATCACACTGCCACCAGGTTTGACTAGTATGATGTAGGATTCTGTATTTACTTTGCAGCAGATATAATGTGACTAGTGTCATCAAAAAAGATTCCACGTTTGCTTTGTCTGTCCATAGAAAATTATCACAAAAGGCTTAGGAATCAACCCTAGGGATTTTTTTGTTTTGCAAATTTGGGAAAAGCATTGATGTTACTCTTCGACAACAATGGCTTTTGCTATGCTGCTCTCCCATGAATTCCATTTTTGCCCAGTCTATTGTGGAGTTATAAACACTGGTTTTAGCTGAGAGTGGGGAGGTCTGGATTTCTTTGGCTATTCTTCTGGGATTTTTGTGGCTTCCTGGATGAGTGGTCACTGCACCCTTGGAGTAATGTTTGACTGGCCAGCTGCTCTTGGGAAGATTGACCCAAGTTCTACGTTGGCTTCATTTGGACATAATGACTTACTGTCCAAGAGCCTTCAAATTGGCTTTGTAATCCTTTCCAACTACCCCCCTCCAATCTTTTCTGGAATTTCCTTTGATTGTGACACAGCACTCTTATAGAAATATGTTGGGACTACTTCACTCATGGTAAGATTGAATATATACTGATGTTTAGATTTAACAGAGCTGGCTGCAGTCAAGTCTGGTTGTGGTCAATCACCTGAGTCTAACTATCAATTATATATGGTCAGTTGGTAGATTGAGTGACTAAGGAGGAAATTATTTTTTCATATAAGTGATATAGGTGTTAGACAGCTTTCTTCTTTAAATATATGAAGTAATAATTTAAAAACTGGATTTTTTCTGTACCCAGCTTTCCTTTCAAGATTTGGAACCATTCAGTGTTACACATATGTAATGTTAGAAGAAATCAGGAAGGGGCAAATATGTTTTGTTTTATTTTAATATCAAATTTCTAGAGGTCTAAGGGAAATGGTGACATTAACATGAAATATTAAGCTGAAACTCTGTCTCACTGAAGGCTGGACATCTGAAGGGCTGTTTGAGGTGGAGGCACAACTGTCTGTGTTACCCAGTCAAAAAATGGATGATAATCTAAGTTATGTAAAATACTAAACACTGAATAAGCACCTAAATGGACATTAAAAATAATTAAAAATTTTTAACTTTTATGTGAAAGATGGCAGATAAAAGAAGTGCAGCTCTAAGCTGAGGTGGCAGCCAGAGTGTCATCAGTTGACCTCTGTTCACTGTTCATTGTTGAGTGAGGGAACAGTAAAACAGCTTATCTCCCCCATGCAGGGAACTCATTAAGAGCTCCTGCAATTCATGCTGCACAACAACCACCAAGCGCACCCCAACCCCAGCCAGCATAAATAGCAATTAATTAACTTTAAAATCAATTAGAAACAAATCTTTGTATGGCTGGGCACAGAATTGGTTACACTAAAAGAAAGCATTCTTATGTTACCCTCCATCTACCCCCCCACCCACACAGCATTACTTTCTGCCAGATGGCAGATGATGCGGGCGGCTGAAGTCAGTTGTGGAGGGAAACTCACATGTTCCAGGATGCCATTGGACATTTTATTTTAAGTAACCATCCAGGGTGACATAAATCAATATCTGAAGGCTATTCTGTATAGTGTTTCAAAGTCCAGCTTGCACATGGACTTCTGATCCCTAAAGGGACTTTGTCCTCCTTATTACAGGGATAAGAATTACACAGATCTTGACTCTGGCTTTAAATTTATTGCAGTCTAAAGATACTTTAGGAAAACATATGATGTGTCTTTAAAAACCAACCATGGAATGCACTGCCACCCAACTTGAATCGTACTGTCAATGGTTGTAGTTTGTTTTTGGCTAAGTCATCCTCCCACACATTTATTTATTCTCCTTAAAAAAGGGGGGCCCTACTTCATCTCTCACAGAGGAACTTCACAACTACAGATTCAGAAACATGGCCATAGATCTAAAAACTTTCAAAAGATCCTCTGAATTATGTGAGCCACCAGAAGGGTTCAAAATCTAGCTGCTTATTATAACCAATAACAGGGGCACGAGGGGAAAGTTTAGAGCTGGGACCATCACACCCTTTGTAGGCAGATTAGTGGGCTTCCACCAAATAGTTTAGGTACAAGAAGGGAGGGAGAATACAAGACTGTAATCAAAATCTCAAAGAAAACACACAGATGATAGTGGATTTAAAACAAAGGCTCAGTAGGAGGCAATTGCTTGTGTCTCCACAGTGCTTGAGACGACTGACACTTGGCTCTGTCAGTGGCTGCTGATCATTGCATGATTGTAACGACTGCTGGATTATATGCTGAAGAAATAAATCAGGAACATGAGAAGTGAGCTTTGACTGATCCCTATTTGCAAGACTATTGATACTCTGGGAGTTATTATGTAGAATAAACATAAATGTGTCAAAAAATTATGCTTTGAAACTGACACTAATGAGTTCTGAATTCATAAAGTATTTCAGATACCAGGGTTATGCACAGGGAACGAACAACAAAGGCATGTTAAAGTATGGCTGGTTCATGACCGAGAGGAGTCAGAAGCAGGTCAGATGGGTCACTCGGGCTGGTAGTGCCTGAACATGGTGACAATACTGGAATGTGAGACTGTCTCAAGAATCCCTTATGGTGCTGCGTCTCACTCTCTTACCGGAGGTGGCTCTCAGATCTACAACAAACAGAGAGAAGTGAGGCTTGTGAAACAGGGTGCGAGGGGAACAGAACATGCTAACACACATCTGAGATATTAAGTTCCCAGGTGTTACCAGATGCATGTTTGTGTATGTGAAGCTGTGGCAGATGTGGGTTCAGCATTTTGGCTGTTGAGTACAGATACGAGGTGCGTGCCACATATGTACAACATGTTTGTAACTGTGCTGCTTTAGAGACACAAACATATTGTGAAGAGTTGGTTTGCTTTTGGACATTTGGAAGTATGAATCACACTGATTTTTGCCCCATAATCCAAGGGTCAGCAGTTAACTGTCTCCAAATCACTTGCCTCAAAACCAGCACGTACAAGGCAAATGCAAAAAGAAATGCATGTAATGCCACAGATGGAGGTTTGAATGTACAATCTACAGGGTCTGTGCCACGAGTGGTGCCCTAATTCAACCCTGTAAGCAATCAGAGCCAACAAGCAAACAGTCCTGTGCCTGCTCTTCACTGTATTGACCACGCAGAGGAAAGCTCGTGCCTTTGTCCTCTTGGATGTGGGGGTAGGGTCTCTGAATTTCACAGCATGTAGTAATGCTGAGTAAAACTTACTCATTGACCATGGGAAGTGATCTGGTTTCTGTTCACTCTCACTCCCACCTCTGTGCCCTGAAGAGGACCTGGGGGGCTCGTGCTATTGGTTTTATATGTCAGTGTTTGGTTCCATGTCTTTCAGCTCCCAGTGTTGGGCACCAGATTGTATGTCCCCCATTTCTCACTTCCTGTGTGGCCTTCTGTAGCTCAGTTTACAAACTTCCTGCCTTCTTCATTACCATCCACCCCTCTACCCTTTTTTACCCACTGCAGGAACTCCAGGTGTCCAGCTGCAAACCTCTCACTTCACACACAGCCTCTCTGAGAAGATTCCAGAGCCTATTAGAAATATACAACAGAAACAGAACCCTTACCTTGACAGGCACAGCTGCTATCATGTCTGTGTTCAGCTCTGAATAAATTTTACATTCAGCTCTTTCAACTAAAGAGACAAGCATAAACATATGTATCAAGACAAATCCAAAAACGCATATACATACACACAAAACACAAAATATGCACATAGAAATTCATGCATTTACTTACAAACAGACAAACAAATAGGTGCCTACTGAACTATCTTTCATTAGATTCTTCCTTGCATTAGGCTGCCTTTTGAGCTGTGATTTGTCAGTTCAGACTCCAGGCTTTACAAAGCCTGAGGGTCCTATGCTATGAAAAACTTGCAGTCTCTGCCAGGTTATGGGGGAGTGAGCCACCTGCTTTGTCCCACCTACTGGATTTTTCTGCCCTTACATGTGCCAAGGGCCAGGAGGCAGGGGTGGATTTACTATTAGGCAAAGGGAGGCAAATGGCTAGGGCCCCAACAATTGTAGAGTTCTGTGAAAAAAGATAATTGTATTTATATATGGATTGATTTTTATTTAAACTCATATCAAAATATCCAACACATTGCTGTCATAACTATTATATTCAGCAGCTCACTGTCAGTGAGGAGCCTCCTGTAGTCCAGGCTGTAATGAACTATTCCATGCTATCACTCCACGTATCTGACAGGGTACAGTATTAACAAGACAGTTGCATTTGCAAACCATGACACTGTGAATCTCGGACACACTGTGTTTTACATACTGGTGTAGTGCGTATTGTAGCAACATCAGTACATGTCTTTTACACGTCTGTTACATGCTCGGGACAGTCACTTATACCATAGACTCAGAGCTAATTGGTTGGTGATCGTACAACCTACACACGTACAATCTACAAGATGTACTCCGCTGTTTAACAGTAATAGAAAATTATTGTTTTGATTTTATTATCAGATATCCTCTCCTGTTAGCTGCTTGCAAATTAAAACACATAAACCTACATGACAACTAGATTTAACAACTCGCTATAAAACTTTTGGAATGACAGAAACAGGTTTATAACAAACCTGTCTTGAAGGTACTTGACGATGACAAGAGGTAATATAGCAGTGCTGTCTTCATGACCAAAAATGTAAAACACGAAGCTTTACGGAGTTATGAATTTATTTCAAAGGTTTTAAGGTAATATTTGTTCACCAAACATTTACGTTAGTTTTTTCACAGGGTTTGAGAATAAACTAAAAGTTTAATGATATAAATATTTGCATTGAACGTGGCCAATCTCACAGTTTATAGTGGGTTGTACTGTTAAATTCATGTTTCATAAATGACTGAGTGCATAATTATTTTCCCACAGATTAGCATGCATGCAAGATACCATGTGGACCTTTGCAATAGCACTTCTACTAAGCAGTCCAGGGAACAGTGAACTATGCCTGATTGTTCAGACTGATAAATATAGAAAAGGATGGGAATTGGCATTGATTTGAATGATCTCCCAAACCATTAAGTCTGCCTCTGCCAGTAGAAGAAACATTAAAACAGTGACAAGGAATATTCTGTGGGTTCTGAGAGACTGTATGGGTCAGGAAAGTTGCTTTTCACCCTGGAAGCATTTCCTAGTGGCACTTTCCTCAGAGAGCACTTGCTGGCTGCTATTCAAGCTGCTTTCCTTCATGAACCTGTCGACCCTGCCATTATGTGAAATCCAGGCCCGTCTTCATGTGAAACAATGGTCCTGGAAAGGCCCCAAGGTGGCTTGGCCAGTGCCCATGACGTGTGGCACCATTCCAAACACCTACTGCTGAGCAGAGAAACAGCTTTAAGGGCACCATGTAGAAGAGCATTTAAGTAGTAGAACCTGGCAACAAAAGGTTGTGGGTTCAAATAGATGGAGAATTTCTTTCCTTATAATACTGAGAAAAATGCTAGATATGAATTCTATGAAATATCCCGCATGAATGGTTGATGTGGTTAACCAGATATGTTAAACTTAAACGTTAAACCAGGCTAAAAGTCTGCTAAGCAGCTACATAATAAGTTTCTGTTTAAACTAGCTGTGCAGTTGTTTATTCCTAAATAATATGGCATGAACTGCAGTATTTGTAGCTAAAAAAATTGTATAACATTTAATCCCAAAATGAATTTAGAGGAACCATAGCTTGAATTTATTTCTAAAGCTTTTTTCAGTGGTGCAAATACAGATACTCTTTACTGTAAAAAAAAATCTGTTACTGTGGCCCCCACCTTTTAGTTGAGGAGACAGCATTGCCCATGCTGCTGCACTGAACAGGAGGCAAAGGAACAAGAGTGTTGAACAAACGTGCTGAGAAGATAACAACTGTGTGCAAAATGCTGACGTTGTCTCTCAGCTGCTGTGAAAATGGGCCCATGGACATGCATTACCACTGCTATTGCACTGCTGTTACTAAGGGCCGTAAATTCCATATTTAAGTCTATGGAGCTGACATATGAGAGAAACTAGATCTGACCATGTGTAACAGCTCCTGTGGTACAGAACACAGACTCACCACCGGTGTTGATGATGGAGTCCAATAAAAGAACAACCTTCTCAGCACCTTAGGAAATATGCTGTATTGTTCAATGACAACCTGGGCCAGTGCTTTAATGTCTTACTTCAAAGGTCAAAGTTCTAAGCAAGTCTTCCAGTGCCTCCCTCAATTATTCAAGGTGGCATCACAAATATATAGACAAGAAGAGGATAACAGAAGAGGAGCAAAAACACTGTGCATGTGACAAATACCCCCATGTTCTCAGTTTTTGTGCCTACATGTATCTGAATTACAGAAGCACAGACAATTGCAATGCTGGCACCAAACACAGGAGAAATCCATTCACATTGTGAGTCCCTTACTGATAGTGAGTTTTGACCCTGTCGCAGCCAAGAGTACACATACAGCACAACATATTTGTTAGTATTAGGAGCCATATTTGCTGTTAAATGCAGTTCAGACACTTGTCTTTAAAAGGTAGCAGATACAACTGTGCCTTGCTGCAGAGCCCTGGAAACACAAACAGTAATGTTGTAGCCCCAGGGGTAGTGGGGTCAGGTGGTCTCATAAGGTAGACATCCTCTCTAGGGTTAGAGGTCAAGGCTGGCCACACAGGTGGAGGAAGTTCAGACATACAGGTGAACTGCATTATTTATGACAGGTGAATAAAATCTGACCAATTGCTGATGACTGAGAGGTCTGGTATTGTTATCATATGAATGAATGTCTACCTTTTAGTGCAGACAGTCCCTAGTATCCTGAAATTTCAAAGTTTCAGAGCCACGGGGCAGTTGATACAATCTCTAGAAGAAGAATGTTCTATGAGGTTGCCAAACCTCTGTAAATTACCATGGCCTTTGTCAAAACCAGTAGAATTTAAACACTAAGATTTAATGCTTCTGTTACAGGCATTGCTTCATTTTGTAGAAGATGACCAGTATATACAGGGACTTCTTGCAGTTATTGTGAGACTTATCACTTTTACCATGATCTGGCTGAGGAGGACAGAGTAAACCGGTTGTTTGGAGCATGTAAGAGGGGTACCTGGGTGGTTGTCACAAGCACTGGGGTCCAAGGGGGGACTGTAAGAAGCCCTGAGTAAGCCAGATGTGGAATATGGCAGCCATCAGTAGTAGCCACAGAGGAGAGGTTATGCAAGTCATTTCACCTCCATCTGTCTTTATTAGTTGCATACACGTCGCAGACTAGGAGCTCTAATGATGGGCCCCTTTTCTTCATTTATGTGGACTGAAAACGTTTAATGACTTTTTTCAAGCTTGTTTAGTATGAAGTCACTGATGGGTTTCATTAAAGTTCTTTTCAAACTTAAACAAAGGACTAAAATTTGAATCCTTCTCCCCTTCATTTTCTACTCTGGGGCATCGAGTCAAGCATTTAAAGCAAATATTTTAAGAGTTAATTATTTTTAGGTGTCGATTTTAGACATACAGTTTCTATTAGCTTGCCAGCTAAATTCATGTCTTGACAGCTTTAAGAATTCCAGAAGTTCTCCTATTGAAGTGAGGTAGATAGAGGTAGAAAGAGGGCCAGGATTTTATATACTTAGATGACAGTCATCAGATAAGACCTGTGTGTGTGTGTGTGTGTGTGTGTGTGTGTGTGTGTGTGTGTGTGTGTTGAATTACATTTTTTATGCAAAGGGGACAATACTGTAAGAAATCTGAAATTGTTGGGTAAACAGAATTTTTGTTTTAAGTTTTAAAAACACTAGTAGACTTGAGACTGTAAGGTGAAGTTTGAGAATATCAATTAAGATGAGCATGTTTTAGGAATCTGACAACACTGAAAGCTTCCAAAAGGTAGGCACTGTGGCTCAGTGAGTAGTGCTACTGCCTCACAGTACCTACCCTGCACAGATGTGGGTTTGAATCCACCTCAGTCTGTGTGGAGTTTACATGTTCATTCTGTATCTGTATAGGTTTCATCCCTCAGTCTAAAGACATGTATGTCAGGTTAATTGTGCATGTGTGGCTAGCTTCTGTTGGATTGGTGTTTCATCTAAGAATGTAGCTTTGCGCCCACTGATTCTGGGATAGGCTCTCACTATGATTAAGAGGTTGATGGTAATGGGTGGGTCTGTGGACAGACAACAGTTTAAGGGATTGGTGGAAAAAGCAATGCTGTGTACTTAAGCCTATTTTCACTGGGACTTTAATGATGTATCACTTTACCTGCATATTACTGACAGTGATTGTGTTTAGGAGCATTTTCTCCACCTTCTTTGCACAAATTATGATGGAAAGACTCTTTCTCTGTACATACAAACAGAAACAGGAGCTATGGTGTGTGAACAGCCCAGAAGCAGCAGTGTTACTTGCTGAGTCACCTTGCCACCCTATATATAGATATGTTGTACAAACGTGTGCATGCACAAAAAATAACACAACACATAACATTAAACATTTTTAAAAAATAAATTACTTTCAAAAAAGAAATGGTAAAAACAGCAGTACAGCAATCACTCATTTAGACTTTCTACCTCCACATTATCACTTGTAACAGTCCTTGAAAATTAATACCTAAATATCGGTATCAAAATGGAAATTTTGCAATGATGTATTTCTTAATCCAAAACAAAAAAATAAAAACCTGAATAAAAATCAAAATAAATCAACAAATTTAGTATTTTGTCAGATTTAATTCACCTTCTATTTACTACAGTGCTGTATACTATAATAAAAAATTGCACTATGTGTTGTAATAAACTATTTTGTATGCTTTTACAAATTTATCAGAAGAAAAAGTTTGAAATGAGCATGCTGGTGTTTTATCAGTTGTTTCTACTAGTTTCCTTGCTTACTTGCAAATTTATGCTCACTTTGAACGCATTTGTGCTGCATCAGCACATTTACTGTGATTTAAGTGCTTCTTAGCTACCTTCCTCCTCCACTCAGCAAACCTCACAATCCTCACTTCACTTTATTCCATAGTACCCAGTAACAGTTGTTAGCCTTATTTGTTTAAATTATCTGCAATTTTTTAAACTAAAGTTTTCAGTTTTTTAATAAACCTATCCATTTAAATGCTGGCACTAACCTGTGAAATGTCCTGTACTCTACTTACTGTAACACACATTAAAATCATGCAAGTTAATGACAATGTTAAGTGTTTGCTGATTAGGCAACTGGAGTTTAGAGTGTTTTCTTATTCTGAAATCATGTGTTAATAGTTGTATAGGTGGTTTTGTATGGACTGGGAGTGCATTCTTTTTTTCCATTAAAAATAATGCGGAATGATCATTTGATACCCAAAATTTTAGTATCCAACCCCTTTTTAGGGATGAATTAGATTCAGATACTGAAGGATTACTGTATATACCAATAAATACACAAATGTAATGCTCCTTGTGAATAAACCTTCAAGTCTCCCTGTGTTCTCCGGGGTTTCCTCTGACAGTCCAAAGAGGTTGCATGTGAATTATTCACTCTAAATTGCCCATAGTGTGTGTGCATGTGTGTATTTATCATTGCAAAGCACTTTGGGTAAAGGTGTCAGCAACATACTAGTTAATAATCACTGTAAGTCGCTTTGGAGGAAAGTGTCTACTAAATGAATAAATGTAAATGTCTAGCGGTGCTGGGCTTTTAAGAAACACGTGGAACCTACATGCAGTCATTGTAAAAGCAAAAATGCCTCGTAATTGAACATAGGGGATGACTGTAAAAAGAGGTGACATTAGCTCACATAACATACTTTTGGTTTGAGTACATATTTAAGAATAACATGAAATTATAGATTTAAACAACTCGCCACTGTGTACATTAGCTGTACTATTTTGATATACAAATAAGTGGGCACTGACCAATAATTATTGGCAGAGTTGCAATTTGCAAGCAAATTTATGTCAGTGTGATGATTTTTTACCTCCAGTGCCTTTACTTTGGTGTTTCAAAGATTTTTAGAAGCTACTTTGTGGGTAAATGAATGCTTTATTTTTATTAGAAATAAAAATGATAGTTTGACCATAGTATTATGTTCCCTCACCTACCAAAGTGATTTCTCAGAATAACTGAGGCCATTAAAGTGGGGGAAACCTGTACTGTATTGCATTCAGTTTTTTAATCAGTTTCTTAACAAAATTCAATCTGTTTTAAGCTCCATAGAAGAAGGAAACTATCAATAATTTCATTGTTGATCTTTAATTATCAGTCACAATGATATTTGGTAAAAATCTGTAACAGAATTAAATACATTTACATTATGACCTCATATTACATTATAACCCCATAAACTGTAACTAATACAACTGCCTGCACCAAGTTATTTACAAATGAATAAAAAGGACCATAGGCACCGTGTAACAAACAAGTACATATATACCACTGACTGCAATACCAATAACAAACAAAACAAAACAAAACAAAACAAAACAAACCAAACAAACAAACAGTACATCAACAACCACCAGAACAAAGAGCCAAACAAAGTAAAACCAAATTTGGGGTCATGGAGGAAAAAAGCAAATTGGATTTTGAAATGACTTTGTATGAACACTGTTGCTTCCCATCCTGTTGCTTCCAATCTGATATTCAGTTGCTGTGATCAACTTAATCCGAATTATTTTCAGTTGAAATTTCCTGCCAGCGATTGTCATTATTTGGTACTTTATGCCAGATTTGGGGAACACATGGTCATTTGAGAAAGAACAATTTGCCATGTGTGCCTTGTTTCCTGATAACATTCAAACGGCAGTCAGGGACTCAAAGGAGCTTACAGTGTTGCTGTGTTTCCCCAACTCATAATTTAATGGATTAGAGAATAAACTGTAGAATTCAAGCATTGACAATACTGTAGAATTTTGGCAGAGAAACTGTAGCAGAAATGATAGCTATGGTTTGTCATACCATCTGAGGCACAATTACACTGAGGTGACTAGAACCTTTTCTGGCAAGTTGTTGGGTACCTGGTGAATTATGTTGTGCAGATTGTACAATGATGTGGTTCAGTTCAGCTATCATATGATTCTTCATGGACTGCCTGAAGAATTCATCTCAGTTACTATTGATCTTACTGGCAAATTTCTTTACAGCAACACACAATGCATTTTTTACATTTTTATAGAGTTTCATTTCAGGATAATTTATTGAAGTAATTGCAACTAAGTGGTGCCATGGTTCGAAAGTGGGTAGGGCTGCTGCCTCACAGTATTCAGGCTGTTTGGGATTAGACTTGATCAGTTCCTTCTCTCCTTGGGTGTGGATTCTAATCCAGCTCAGTCTGTGGAGTTTGCATGTTCTCCCTAATCCTGCATGGGTTTCCTCCTCCAGGAACATATATATTTGAGGTAAAATAGTGACTCTGTGTTGACCATAGTGTGTGTTTTTGTGAGTGAATATTTGTGTGGCTACTGGCAAGGAACTGACATTCTGCTTGGGGTCTTCTCCCCTAGCATGATGCCCTGTAATCCAGGAATAGGTTTCTGAACTGCAGTAAACCTGACAAGGACAAACAGTTATTGAGAGTGTGTGTGAATTTCAGCTAAGTACTGTGAACATATATCAGTATGTTGTTTGGAAAATTTTGTTTAACCACAAGCCCAATTCCCCTGCCACTCATTCATTACTTCCACCTGCTTTAGCTCTTTCAGGGGTGGCAAAGTCGATTCAGACTGGTCCAAGGAATATGTACTCTAATTTCATAACACTGCTCTTAGTGTTTTCACGTCTCTCCAAATACTAAAATTTTAGTGAATTAATTTTGTGATTATCATGTGGTTATTTTTATCTGGTTATTTCAGGAAAAATGTGGGAAATTATGCAGGCTCATTATTTTTTCATGGATAAATTCTTGATCTGACTATAGCAAAAAAAGGTACCTGTTGGCTCGAAACAGACAGGACAAATGGGGAGAATAATGTCTTGGCTAGGACCATGCAGTACAATTTATCATGTCTGCTGCAGTATCATGAATGACTTTGGTTACAAGGTTTAAAAGCTCCTTGTTCCATAATAAATGAGAAATTGAAGAAGCCAAGAGGCAGCATGGTGGTGCAGTGAGTAGCACAGGTACTTCACAGTGGCTCGATTGGGCAAATGGAAGTGGATTTAATCCATGTTCTTGTTGCTTTTCTCTCAGAGCTATGGTTTATTTTCACAGTGCAAAGACAAGTTTTTGAGGTGGATTGATGACTTTAAATTGCTTATACACTAGTGTGTGAATGTGTGTTACTACTTTATGGTGGACTGGCATCCCATCCAGGGTGTACCTTGCCTAGCCTATAGCAATATGGATCTTGGATTGACTGCTATGACCCTTCCGTAATATAAAAAGTTAACAGTGAGTCAGAAACTGAAAAGTAGTAAACCTTTTTAATAGAATTACCAAAGAGAGGATTGCATTTCAATGCTGCAGGTGAGAGTTTCATCAAAGTATGATTCTGACTACATGATATTTTCCTCTAGGTAATTTAGGGTCATTTGAGAAATAGATAGTTCATTTGTGGTCTTTCTTTTTGATAAATTCATCCATTTTTACTTGGTGAAACAGCACTTTATAAATTGGGAACCGTAGTAAATTTAACTACTACCACCTATAAATTTGCTGGCCTTATTTAATTTGGACACAACTGCACTTACATGAGGCACACCTTAAAGTCCACAGTGTGCTGTTAGAGAATACCTGGTATTGAATGTCCTGGTGGGGTGGTAAAAATTGGCCGTGTTTTACTCAGCGTAAAGCAATATCAGAATTGTTACTTAACCTGGTGTGAGTGCTATATGCTCATTTGCAGCTATAGTCTGATGCTGCACCACTGCAAAGGTTTA
Source organism: Arapaima gigas (assembly GCA_900497675.1). Lineage (NCBI taxonomy): Eukaryota > Metazoa > Chordata > Actinopteri > Osteoglossiformes > Osteoglossidae > Arapaima > Arapaima gigas. The sequence continues at coordinate 298,811 of UFQX01000112.1, forward strand.
CATTTAAATGCTGAAATTTTACTATGTCAAATATTTACAAAGAAGAGACCCGCTGTTTAGCAAATGTGCAGTGTATTCTGCTGGAGCTGTGCACCAAGATGCTGAGTGCAACAATGTCCTGCCCAGACTTCCGTGGGCCCTGTTTGTATATCTTGTGTGTTCATGCCTTAGTGGCCATCACAAAGGACTCTTGTTTTTTATTTCTGTCCACATCTAACTCTGTGTAGTTATCCTTTTGGAGCCAAGAGAACAATGAGTAGTAAGAGGAAGGGTACTGTTAGGGGACGTGGAAAGCCACTTCAGAAACTTTTCATGGAGTGAGAAATAAAAAGTGTGTAAACACCCTTTCATGCGAAGAACAAATAACGTCATTTTGGAATTCATGATTTAACTTCCTACTACTCTTCTATTTTGCATGGAAGTCATCTCTGAACCTGTTTGTTCAGGTTAGTGCAGTGATGACTCACACAGCATTCTTCTCATTAGTCAGTATGTACTGAAGGTTGCTACTTCCTTCTGATGTGATGCTATGTTTAGCATTCTTAAAGTTGGGCCCATTACTGCATTGCTGAAAAGTCCATAATATTTATGAGTCACTCTCGATAACAGTGTCTGCCAAATTAATTTATAATAAAAAATAATGACAAACCATGATAAAACAGGGTCAGGCTCAGAAAGTATACAATTAAAGTTTATATATATTTATATTTAATAATAAAGATGAAGGGATGACTAACACATCTGCTTGGATAAAAACCAATTCACAGGAAGAGGGGTGGAGGCACACACACTTGATACATGCCAGTCCCATTTTATTTGATTTTTAAGCCACAGTGACAGCCAGTGTTTACCACAGTGGTAAATGTGCTTTCCTAGGACCCTTTTGGGCTGATATGACCTTCTGCGAAAGAGTGCTGACCCCAAATTGTCAATCACAGCCACAGCTGCAGTTGGAACTGTTAGTGGTGTTCTATTTGTTACTTGTTAGTGGGAAAGTCCCACAAAAATTTCTGTCCCCACTTCCGTTTGCTTGTTCTTCTGTGACACTACTGGACTGCCTGCACAACACAGTCTCCTTCCAATTGTAGTGGAGTTAGTGTCCACAAAAATGTCTTTATGCACATCAGATAAGGCAAAGTTATTGTGGTTTTTATGCTTTATGGAGATCACCAATATCAGGGATACCTCTTGATATTTTTGCCTCTCATAGCAATTCAACAAAGCAGACAATCATGCAATGGAAAAACACAAGTGTGAATCCAGCAGAATCTCGTTCAGTGCAGCTAAAGCCTGACTCTGGATTGTGGCCAGCAGTTCGTCCACCCCCAAAGCCTCATTCTCTACTTAGTCTAAGTGCTTTAGACGTCTTAGTAGAATGAAGATGTCAAGGAGGGATTAGCCACTGCTGGGCCTGGGGTCAGTTTCTCATGGGCAATTACCTGTTGTCTTTAACAGGATCCTTATCCAAAGCGAGGGTTAGGGTGGGGCCTGAGCCAGGATTACTCTGATATGTAGAACGACAGGGAGATGATAGGTATCATTTCAGGGACAAGTAAAATAATAACATAACATAGCTACATAAAGTACTATGTGCAGCTACAAAATCACTTGGGGAGGATCTTGCAGTTTGCCACAAGGACTTGGCTCAACGCTACAAAGATTAGACTGTTTTAAATCCCTGAAGTGATGGTTCACAGATCTAGATGTGCTGTTGTGACAAACACAAAAAAGAAGAGCAGATTAGTTGTGTTTCTGTGATTCATACAACTGTATGTGAAAATATATAAACAAAACAAGAGAGGGCACTATGATACTGGAGGGGTTTACATTATTCATGTGTCCCCCCTGTATTTCACTAAATGTGCTATGATTAGCCATTCTGTTAAATAGCATCCCTTGGCAACTGTCCCGTTGGTATGACTTCACCTCTTTGGTGTAGATGCCCCTGTCAGACTGGGCAGCACCAAGGAATCAGTTCTTGTTTCTACAGAAAATAGACAAGATAAATGATGTGTTTCACCCTTTGAAGCCGTAACAGTAGAGGCCCCTGGAACACTTGACAAGGGTGGGGATGGGAATGTTGATAATGTCCTCCATGTGTGTAGCACTCAGAGACACAGGATGTTCATTCTTACATCCTTGAGGGGGGGTTCGCTTGATCCCTGAGAATGGCTTCCTGTCCCTCCCACAACATCATCCTGACCACCCATTACTTCTGGGTCTTGCTAGACTCTACTATAAGAGGCTATACACACAGAAACTGACTTGTTGGGTTTGTGTGCTGCAGAGTGCAAGATTTAGAGCCACCAGTCCATGATTAAGTGTAGTCATATAAACCAAGGACTATGAAAGAACAAAGACTTGGGGAGGCAAAGGGCGGCATTCATTCACAGCTCTCCTTTGCTATACCATGCTGCCTGCCAGACAGCTTGAAGCCATGTGTCACAACCTGTTGAGAGCATGCTGGTTTTCCCAGTACAGTTTAGAAACTTACTCATTGACTGACACAACTGGGAGCGTTGCCTTTGCCTTTATTCTATCTTCTCAATAAGACCACCACTGGCACATTGTAGGACAGTAAATGGGTGCCTTACACACAAATGGGTCGCTACTTGGAAGGACTTTGGGGAGGAAGCAAGGATCCAGATCAAAGCTGCTCGTAAAGCTGGTCAAAATAGAATTATTTTTAGAACTTTTAAGTGCACACTGATATTCTATGCCCAATTCTTTTTTTACAGTTCACTAAAGCAGTAATTACAGAGCTTGCTACACAACATATCATTTCTTTGAAGCCTACCTAATCAGCCATAATGGTAGCACCCCAGTAAGATGGATGGAAGTCTATTCTGTCTGTTAATCTGCAGAAAATGAGAATGATTAACAATGTGCATTTGGGTCCATCCAGCTAAATCAAGAAGACATGAAGTTTTGCTGGCATTTAGTTTCATACCTGCTGTGGAAAATGAAAAAGAAGCCCCAAGAGTGCTCTGCAATACAACTAAATAATGTTTAATAGTTTTTTTCAAGCCAGCATATTAGTCATATTAGTTCTGGGTGCAAAAAGTAAACTAAATGCATATGATCACAAGGCAGTGACACAAGAACCCTGAGTTTACGGAGCTGTTCAGGGCCACTCCCGCCTGGCGCCAGAGTGGGCACAGCAGTCTTTGCTCCAGATGTATGCTGTTTATCTGTGGGTGGTCACATCACGTGCTGCTGGAAGTGGAGGGGTGTAGGGTTAGATAGTACAGATCAATGAAAAATCATGTTCTTTGAAACACAACTACTGGCCCTGAGCTAATTTCATTAGATGTCCATTTTTTTAAAAATGGCAAAAGTAACCAGTTTCAATATATGCAAGTTATACTTTTGACCCAATAAAAAATATTAGTATTTATTCATTTAACTGCACACATTATTTATTATTTAGTGCAGGCATTACATTAAATGTGGTGTGAGAATCTGATGGGAAATAGAAAAAATTTGGAGCTTGCAGTATTTCCTTGCTTTTTGTACAGGTCCTAAGCCATTCCTTTGAAGGAGCTGTTTGTTTTAGGTGAATTTTACACACAGGTTGCTCTGAACAAACACTGAGCGCCCCCCCTCTCTCCATTAACTCAGATCCCCTCATTAAGGCCCAACACTGACTTGCATATGAAATTAGCAGCATGGCGGGAGACACCGACGTCACCTCTGTCTTTTGACGTGTGCAGACAGGGGTTTGTAATAAATGTCACTCATCACCCGAGTTCAGTTACTTACAGGCAGATGACAATAAGCGCCAGCATTCTTGAAGATGCAGAAGGAGGCCAGTGGAGAGACTGTGGATTAGCGTTGCGGCACCACTGATACGTTCATTTGAGAGAAAATGCATGTCAACCTGAAGTCAATTATATGCATATGGATAAGCTTATTCAGCATAAGCTTTACATTAGTTCTGGGAACAAGCAAGAATAAATAAATAAATCAACATTTGGCCTTTGGAGCTGTCACTGCTGGGCACTAGACAATGTGTTAAAGAGGTGACAGTGAAGCAGTTTTCATCCTTTGATGTGCCCTTTGCTTTCACAGTTACCTTAAGGCCCCGATTAGCAACAGCACTGCTAGCATTGTGTCACAGAAGGATGTAAAATGTGCATCATAAACTGCTGCCCTGCAGCTTAACACACAACCTGAAGCAGTTTTTCAAAGTGGTTTAAATTGCTCTGCAGTGGTTTTAGAGGATGTTGAAAAAAACAAATGTAATTTTTTGAATTTATAAACCTATATTTCCCAAACCACAGACAATTGACTGCAGAAATTCTTGTTTTATAAAGTTGGTTTTTTTACTCATAGTCTAACAAAATGTGTCCAGTACAGACTTAAATTCATGCAACTAAAAAGTTTATTGAACTTTCTTAACTTCAAAAAGGATTAAAATATCCAGCAATGTCTCAGACATTAACACTGAAACACAAAGGAAATACTGCATTCTTATTTTCTTGCTGAAGGAGGCTCTCTGTATGATGTGGCTTCATGTGAGTAAAACTTGTAAAAATGGCCAGCATCCCCCAAGCACAGTGATGTGGCTTTGCTGATGCAATGAATTCATTTTGAAGGAAACAGGTTTGTTTCTTGTGACTAGATTTGCTTTTAATCAGGCTCTTGTAAATCTGAAAATCTGCTATAACATCCGCAGTTGCCTTTGTGCTGTCAACTATTGCTGCTTGAAAAGTGCTGTGAAAAACAGTAGAGCTGAATTCCTTTGTTTAATTCTCTGTCGGCTGGAGCCATGCGCATAAGAATAGGATTAATTAAACAGACAGCTGAGCTTAATTGATGGGGTTGGATTTCTGCTTCTTGGCTGATGTGTCTGGTGATGCCAAGTTTTGCTGGTGGCTTGGCCCTCGGCTCGTTTCCCTTTAACTCATATGCCGCTGCAGCTGGATGTGGAAGCAAAGGACAGCATCAGACACAATGACAAGAACAGTACTTTAGGGTTTATAAACTGCCAGTACTGGAGTGACAAAGGATGTATTATGCTTATCATAAAAACCTACCCCAATTGATAAAAAACCTACTAAACAGTCAAAAGAGGTCTGACTAAAAGCCACATTTGGGTGGAGTTTATGAGGAGCATATGGCTTGGAATTAAAACAAGATGTCGCCAGTGGCTGTGCTGTGAACAGCTACCTGTCCGTTGAGCATTTAAAAAGGAGGTAATAGCCTGGGAGTGCTTTGAGAAGTGTCACCTTTTTAAACGTGCAAGTTGGCCCCTTTGCCAAGCGATGTCAGCTTTGTGTTTAGTGGCTGGAGCCTCAGCAACAAAAAGTCAATTGTTTCCAATTGGCAGGATGCTGTTCCCCCTAAGACCCCACTTGGGCCAATCAGAGGCAGGCCCTGCAGTGTCACATTAAATTCACCCTGGCAACTACTCCTCATTACTTTCCACTAGTTCACGTGTCCTCACATGGGCCAAACTCTCCATCAGGTGTCTGAGTGTATAAGTTATACAGGTGGCAGTGGTGGGCAGATGGGGGGGGGGCAGATGCAGTAAATCCCCTCAAAGATGGGCAGACTGGGAGGGGGGAGTCTCACTGAGTGTTTTTTACAGGTACTTTGGACAGCAATAGTAAGTAGAATGGATATCTTACAGGCAGAGACTCATTTATCTTACTATCAGATCCAAACTGTCATGCAAATCATTGTGAAGGCCAGACTGGCTGTGATACTTCCCCATGTTCAGGTGTTACAGATTTGAATTCCTTTAAAAGAGTATGTGCAATGGAACTGGCTTAATTAAAACACTGACCTTATGAGAACATTATGCAGCAGAAAATACTAGTGCCCTATGTTTAGATTGAAGCTGTGTGTGTAAAAAAGTTAATTGCTCCCTAACCATAGTTGCTAAGACCCGTTAACAGGTGGCCTACATAAATATCTTTACTTGGTGTTAATATTTGCAGATATGCTCTGTGATGCTTCACTCACAGATGAATTAAAGGGTTTGTTTGTTTGCTTGCCAGAGTCATGCAAGAGAATGCCCTGCCCCCATGGGGGGAGGGGCCAGAGTACATGGCACAACGTGCAAGATGCAAGATTGAGGAATATTACAATGTTATTAACAAAAAAGGAGGCATCCACTGTCTAGTGCTCTATATGCAGACATACCATAATGTTACAGGATGATGGCTACAATGAAATAACACTAAAAAATGCAGCGTTAAGAAGGATATTACTGTAGTGCTACTTATTTTGTCTTTATTCAGTGAATTCATTTCAGTTCCCCTTGCACACCATTTGAACACCGGCAGGCCCAGAGACTATGACAACTGTGAAAAATATTTTTTAAATATTATAATTTTATGGTATGAGACAATCTACCAAAGCATGTGTAATCTGCTACTTGGCCAAAAGTATGTGGACATCCCTCCTAATTAATGGGTTTGGCTATTTCAACCACACCCATTACTAATGGGTGTATAAAACCAACCATACAGCCACAGAATCTCCTTAGACAAACATTTTGCAGTAGAGTGGGTTGTACTAAAGAGCTTAGTGACTTCCAACATGCCACTGTCATAGGATGCCACCTTTACAACAAATCTGTTTGTCAGATTTTCTGCCCTGTTATGCCCTGTTCTGGTCAACAGTTATTTCAGCTCAGTACAAAGCCATAGGCCATACAAGCTTACAGAACGAGGCCACCAAGTTTAAACAATGCAAAAATTGTATGTAAAAATCATCACCACCTCACCACTGACTTACAAACTACCTCTGGAGGCAACGTCAGCACAAGAACTGTACTATTTGTGGTGAACTGGCTTTCTATGGTTGAGCAGCTGCACACAAGCCTAAGATCACTGTGCACAATGCCTAGTGTCAGCTGGAGTGGTGTAAAGCACACCACCTTTGGACTCTAAAGCAGTGGAAACGTGTTCTCTGGAGTGATGAATCACACTTCATCTGGCAGTCTGATGGATGAATCTGGTTTGGAAGATGACAGGAGAATGCTACTTGCCTGCATGCAGAGTGCCAACTGCAAAGTTTGGTGGTGGAGAAATTAATGGTCTGGGGCTGTTTTCATGGTTTATGCCCCTTAATTCCAGTGAAGGGAAACCTTAATGAAACCATATTCAGTGATATTCTGGAGAATTTTGTTTTCAACTTTGCGGAAGTAATTTGGGAAGGGACCTTTTCTGTTTTTGTTTGACAATGTCCATGTACACAAAGCAAAGTCCATAAAGAAATGGTTTAGTGAGTGAGTTTGGTGCTGAAGAACTTGATTGGCCTGCACCGAGCACAGCCCTGAACCCCATCAAACACCTTTGGGATGAACTAGAATGCCGACTGCGAACCAGACACCATCACTCAATACCAGTGCCTGATCTGACTGGTGCACTTGTATCTGAATCAGAGCAAAACCATGCAGGCATGTTCCAAAATCTAGTGGAAAGTCTTCCCAGAAAAGTGGAGGGTGCTATACCAGCAAAGGTGGGACCAACTCTATATTAATGCCCGTGATTTTGAAATTAAATGTTAAACATGTACATATGAGTGTGGTGTATGTCCACATATTTTTGGCAATGTAGTGCAAGTATTTTTGCCATACACTAGTATGGACACACACGCAGAGGGAGATGTATAAATACCACCTGACTGAACCTTTGGGGAACAGAATTGTAGCTGTGTTATTTCTATGTCCATGTTCTCTACTAAATGACAGCACAGCCATTTGAAACAGCGGACAGCTCGACCAAACTGTGCTTTAAGGATAATCTGCCATTGACCATCTGTTCAAGATTTTCCTCATTCCGCTCTTTTTTCCCTCCTTTTTAATAACAGCAGTTAAATGGGCTTTTACTATTTCCATGAACATTTCTAGGTATCTGGGATTTTGCAGATTTCTAAAAATGATTGCAATGCAACAACGTGGCATCAGAATGGACAATTAGGAAGAATAACAGGATCCAGCACAAAACCCGCTCCTTCCATCCCCCACTGCAGCTCAATGTTCAAACAAGAAGATAAGAGCTTCGCCTTCCTCTTGATGGCAGACTTGGTGTCCACTCAAAAATGTTGAGGACATAAACAAAGTTATGTAAAGACATAATAGGGTTAACATTAAATTGTATGGCAGGCAAATGTTTGGTTGGGTGTGGTGCAATACATCTTATAATATAATATATTGGTGTTTTTTATATATTGTGTGTAGTTTTTGGAAACAGTGCATGCGGGTCATTTGGTCTGTGTGCATCTGTCTGAGTTGTTGGTGACTGTGCTGCCATCCTACTAACCAGATTAGGGACCCTTTTCATAGTCTCAACTGAGTTGAATGAAAACTAAAACAGAGATGCTACAAGAGCTAACATTAACCACAGAACATCCAGCTAAAGAGATCAGTTTAAAATTCTGGCTGGAATGGTGCCATCTGGAGCTTCTGTGGTCCTCAAAAACCAGGAGACAAAGGATTCATACACTTGCAAGCAGATGCTTTCTGCCTAACCGATTTGCACAAAACGAAAGCCTGTATCGCTGGATTTCAAGGGAATAAATTTTCCTTTGCTCTTCTCCACATCCCACTGTAGCACTGCTTTTACCAAAAAGAAGTCTTCTACCTCTTATCATGCAGCAGGAAACTCTTTCAGACCCCAGGGTCATGTTGGGAACAGGAAGGGAGTTGCAGAAATTAGCCAGAAGGTATTTCTCTTTCACAGTGAACCTCTATCTGTGCCAGATAGTGGCCTTGCAGTAAATGATACAGGTTGAAAAACAACCCTTTTGAGATACTAAAATTCCAGTGTCATCCTACTGGGACACTACAACTTCATGTTTCCTCACTGCAGATCATGTTTGCTCTGCGTTTGACCCCAACATTTCTTGACTCTTGAAAACTGAATTTCTGGTTTGCATGCTAAGGCACATTAACCAAAGCTTGAAAAAAAACTCAACAAAACCCACAAACCTGTTTCACAGGGATCAGCCCAGGAAAGCAACAGTGGTGTGGGTTAAATTGAGGTATTCATAAGGGTACAGCCATTGTGGCGCAGGGAGACTTCAGACAGTATTAGAGCCCCTTACATAAGAACAAACACTGAGGCTAACTGGCACTTTCCTCCATCTGCCAGGTCTTCTCAGAGACCCTCATCATCATTGCCAGTCTGCTATACATTCCATCTACCCTACAGACTTCTTTAAGGGGGTCATTCTTTAACTAGGATGGTACCAGTCTGCAGGGGACTAGGGGAAAATCCTCTTTGTTTCTAGATTGTCAGTTAAGGTCAATTGGGAAAACCCTTACATTTCCATAATATAGGAAGCAAATTCTAATAATACTGTGAACCAACTAAAGAATGAAGGTACAGAGCAAAGGGGGTGTGATAGTTTCACAGACTAGAAAGAACACAACATTATAAACAGCTTATCACCTCCTGTGGCTAAAAAGAATTAACTTTGCTACCTAGGATGCAGCGGCCCAGCTCCTCATTTTGGAAGCTTCCTTAACCTGGGGATAGAGGCTCCTTCTATTCGGAAGCCAACAAAACCCCAATCGCTACCCTGGGATTTAACTGAAATCTCCTCTGAAAATCTCTGTTATCTGAATACAGTGAGCACTAGAGCTCACGATAGAAAGTCCCAGAAGAGGTCTTGTCTGATGGTTAATGAAGCATGTATCCAAGAAATGAGATCAGTATCATGGTGTGTGTCAATGCATTTTTGTCAGAGACATTGTTGCATGTTGCTGCCCCTGCTTTAGCTCCATTGAAATTGCAGTTGATAATTAGTTCTCTGGTATGATAGCCCCCCTGTTGTTCACCCTTAGGTCATGAATAGCATTACTGACAAGCTTGATACGATAGGAGTCAATGGAGAAACACATCAAGCTTTGAGCTCACACAGTAAATGCCACATATCATTTCTTCTTCCTAAAAAACTATATTTTACATGTAAGTGTTGGTCTAAATTTCTCTGTTTTGGTTTGTAACTTTCTCTCTTTGTGCATTCAGACCACAACATGGCAATTTCACCTGTGATAGGTAGACCTGGCCAAAATGAATGGAGCTGAAGTACACCTCTATTCCGGCTCCCACTCATGCAGGCGGGAACCCTAGAGAGCATTTCTCTGTAAAGCTATAGATATGACAGGCAGGTTATCTGGTGTGATATTTGTCTGCACAGTCGTTCATGGTGGATAGATTTTTATGCACTTGGGTGACACTGAATTTAAAATATTAAGATGCTTATAATTAATTACTCATTTATACAACTGGTTCCTTTTTACTGGACTAATTAAGGGTAAGTACTACGGCAGGAGAAGGAATCTAATGCAGGTCTTATGAGTACATTTTGGCAGCTGTAACCATTATGCTACCTGCTCCCTCTTGGGTAGATAAAACAATGTTTAAAAAACTCCAGAACTGACTTTTAGGGTGCAGAGTTGTGGTATTCCTGCAGATGGTACTATGCTGGAAAATGCTTTTTGGATGCACACAGTAAAAATTCCTGTTTTTTTCTTTAATTTTCTGACTTCAACCTGAAGACCCATGTCATGTTTGCTCCCTGCTAAGCCATCCACAAACCAGTATTTCTGGAATCCTGTGTAGTCACTGCCTCTGATTGTATCCCACTAGTTGAATACCACACAACTTCAGTGAATGATGCTTCAGATCTCCCCCCCCCCTGTTGCTATGATACATGGGTTCACTGGGGTCATGTCTGGAATGAATGTGCATTTGGAAGAAATCTCTGCAGTTTTTAAATGGTGTAAAGGGACTGCATCTGTCCAGCCCAGTCTGTTTTCCAGGAACTCCAAAGGCTCAATGTTTCCTGCTGGGGGAAGATCTGAACATGGTCAGAGTGTGACTTCCTTTGCTGTGTAGATAGGAATTACTGTTTCACACAGTACCAGAGGAACAGAGTTTTGAGATGACCATGTTCCTCACTTCCACATCGCCTTTAAATAACAGTGGAGTTTAGTGTGGAAAAAAATGAGTAGCTAGACAAGTGGGGAATTCAGAAACCCTAATCATTATTTTTCACAGACAAATATGGAAACAGAACACACCCACATAGGAAAGCAACAAAGGAGCACCCTTCTTCTTGTGGACATATTCAACTAATTAAATTTGACTGAATGTATAAAAATGCTTGCCGCTGGTGCAGAGTTCCAGATATTCCTCACGGCCTTTAATTCATAGTTTCAGTTGAAACGTGGTGAACAAACATCAAACCAGTTCCCAGATGTCTGTGCAACAATATAAAGCCTATTTTTCTTTTACACTGTTCAGACTTGAAAGATGGATGGAATTATAAATGTTATTATTTAAAGCTGTGGTTATTTAGGCATCAAATGGTTCATGTAGTCTAACAGAACCAAAACTAAACATGTGTCAGAGGAATAAGAACATGGTTTAATGAAATATAAGCTCACAAAGTCTTATCAAAGGCCCATGAGCTAACAGTGCACTTTTTCCTCCAATTCCTCCCCCAACTCTCACTGCCATTCAGCCTCAAAATGCTGAACAAACCCTAGCAAAACACAAAAGCCATCCAATCCATTATGATTTGCTCTCATTTCTGGTCATAAACTTTAAACCTGACACTATTACACCTGACTACATTTGAGAAGACCAAGTGTTCTTTGTGTGTGTGGGAGAGAGAGAGACAGAGAGAGGTTAGAACAGCAGTCACTCAGCCTCCATGTTCTCCTGTGTAAGAAGAAATAGGCAGGCCAGGTACAAACAGGGCCTCCTTGACAGAAAAAATGCGAATGAAATAAATGCGACAAGGAGGTTCCATTTCAATAAAGACAGACCAGCACTGTTTCCAATGCAGCCAGCAAAATGCTGACAAAAACAACCTACAACCAATCAATAAAGAGCAAAGGTACTTTTCAAGTTTGTTGTCTTAAGAGTGCAAACAGATGGGATACAAAACACCCTGAAAGCCAAGAAGTTGTAGTATATGCAAAATGGAGAGTAGTTCAAGTAAATGTATAGGTGAAAAATAAACTAAGCAGTACTGAACAGCAAAACCAGTTGATATTTGTAGATGAAAACCCAGTTGATGGCCAAGTTTCTGCATCACCTGCACAGCATTCACCATGAAGAGCATCATCAATACCATCAGTAAATATTTGCAGTGGTTTGGAAAGCCTCCATTTGACATAACCTCACATGCCCCTTCATTTGCTCAAACCTACTGCTGTTCAGCAGGCAGCATATGGCCCGTAATGATAATGAATTAATACCAATGCACAGTCTGTATTAATGGATAATATTTTATTTCAAAAGAGGAATTTGACAAGCAATCATTATTCAACATATTAAAAAGCTTGCCCCCCTCTTCTTTTCAGCTCACAATGTGGCTCACTAAAATAAATACTTTGAGGAGGAGAAACTATACAGACAAAACATTGGAGAGGAAAAACAAAAAGAATGCAAATGTCAAAGAGATGAAACGCAAAAATGTTACATAAAACTAAAGTCCCATGCACAGGTCTAACCCTTTCCGCAGTAATCTGCCAATAAAAACCTTATTTCATTTTAACCATGTTCTGCAAAATACATGTAAAAAATCTGTCAGAATGCTTCTCTAGCTATTTTTAAATCACTTTAAAAGGCTGACTGGTATTAGAAAGACCAAATCAGAAGTAAAAATGACTGAAAATGTGCTTTTATCTTTTTTACATTAACACACACACACACACACAGACACACACACACACACAGACACACACACACACAGACACACACACACACAGACACACACAAACACACACAAAACCTACATGTGGTCTTCTGACACTTTTCGTGTCATTGATGGCCATGCAAACGTTGCTCTCTTTAGTTTAGCAATGATGAAGGCCACTTCTCTAGCACCAGGACATCACCCCACAGGAGACTTAGGCAAGACCCCAGCTCATCACTCGTTGCATGTCATGACCTCAGGTACACCTGAGGATCTACACGTCACCAGTTGTTGGGTCTGGCTAGAGCTCTAGATTCTGATGCCAGATTCTTCCGATGACCCAGCTGTGTGACAAAGAGTACTGTGTGTGGGTGCAGTGTTCTGTTTCAAGAAAGCGGAGAACGAGCAGAAAAATACTCACCAGCTTTCAAGAAGAACTCAGGCAACAGTACAATAAACGGTCCCAATGAGATGTAGAGGGATGTGAGTTTCTGACATTATTTAAAGACAGAGATCCAATGCATTAAGCGTCTACACGTGAGATCAAGCTTTGACTTTTGACTTTTTACAGATGATGTTGACAGGTTGAACCACCAGCAAGTCAGTGATGGCAAGTGGCTACTACTGTAACAAGGGTTCTTTAGCTATAACCCTGGGTTGGGGGTCAAATAGAAGGTTTTCCTTTATCAGTATGCAGGCTGCCACAGCAGCCCATGTCAACAGGCCACTGTCTAAAGCATAGCCTGGTTCTAAGATCAATATCACTCCAGTACTCATGGTTTGACTACTAAAGTCTGCACCGTTACAGCTCCTTTTCATTGGCAGAATAACAGAGCAGTGAGAGAGATAACTACCTGGATTTCACAGCTCTTTGTTTTATAAAAGCTATTATAAAGTCTATTTCAGGAATAGGGTGCAGGAACACGTGAACAAGACGTCCACAAGGTTTTAGGTGTGTATGTTTAACTGACTAATAATTCACTGTCCTGAGCTCCTTCACACTTCTGTCCATAATGTAATGTCTGCAAGGCTTCACAGGGAATGTAAAAAACCCAAAACATTCTCTACAAATGGCAAGCTTACTCAGTCATCCATCACTCAGCCCTCGTGGATCTTACTTCTGCACTGACACTGCAAGACGAGACTGGGACAGATTACACATTTAAAGAACTACGAGGCACTATTGAATTTCCAAGGCTTTCCGTTGCAGATTAAACACAAAACAAATAAAAATCAAATCTATTCAGAGAGTAATGGCTCTGCAGACCAAAGACTCAACTTTTCTTCCCATTCAGAGTGGCAGCCAAAACCGAGAAATGCTGCCAGGACTTGAATAGTTAGACTGTCCAGCTAAAAACTGGAGATGCTGTACAGAGTCCAAGTGAAGAACTGAGTCTTTGAGGGGCTTTTAATGTTATCCATGGATCTCGACTTTCTACACAAAACAATCCAGGAGCTTTTCAAGCAATTATCTTCTGAGGGATCTCTATGGAGGCTTTCAGGAAGATGGAATTATCCCGAATGTAGTTCCGCTTCTTGATTTCTTCATGGGAGATGAACTTAGGATATCCAAAACCCAGTGTGCTCTCATCAAGAGAGTTACGGGCACTGCATGGCTTCTGAAAGTTCTTCCAATTGGGGTCGGGGTTGAATGTTTCTGTGATATGCTGGGGCTTGGAGAGAGAAGGGTCACTTTGGTCCAGGATGGAGAAAGTCACCTTGTAAGAGAAGGGCCACTCCAGCAGGTTGTCATATTCACCAGGCAGCACCCGGATATAGATGGAGAGGTGAGAGCCCTCACCACTACCATTGCCATTGAGGAAAGCAGAAACCTGCAGCTTGTAGCCATAGCGGTGGGTGTAGAAGGGTGGGCTGAAGAACTCATGGTTACTGCGCAGCTTGGCCTCCTGCAGCTTGCGTGCATAGTCTGTTAGCTTCCAGATGAGTACTCCATCATGACTTATGGATAATTCCTCCACCTCCCGCCGCAGTTCCATAAGTTCCTGTCGTTGACGGCCCACCAGATTACACATCATGGTCAGGTGAGACTTAGTGCTGTCCTCTAGGTGTCTTCCCATTGCCAGTTTGGGACACTACAGGAGGCAGATTAAGGAGATTGGACATGAGGTTGAATATTTCAGAGAAGTAACTGCCAGTTAAAGTCCACATAAGTTGTAAGACAGCAACATTCTTTAACAGCAGATTTTCTCACCATTAACAATGCACATCATCTCAGAAGAAGATGGCACAGAGGTATGTATGTTTGCAGTTGAAGTTTCCATACTAGTGAATTCATAGCTGTATACATTGTCTTGGTCTCTTGGAAGGCTACTTTGTTTTTGGAGAACTGCTATTCTCAGCCTTTGGAATGCTTAACATCTGAACAACTGAGTGTGTTTTTTCCTATTGGTATGTACACTGCAGGGTAGCTATAATTTTATCATTTACTCTGGCCATCTGCAACTCTATGCTTTCAACATTCCAAAATGGTTCTTATTTTCACCAAAAGGCATGAGAACGTTAGGTTGGAAAGACACAGCATATAGAACATCTGGTTTTTTGACAATAGTTTCCAGCATTTTTTCATAAAACACATCTGGAAGGTAAACCCAATGCTTTCCTCCAAACTAGACCCTTGAAGTTCTAAACCATCTTGTTAGTTCAAAAGAACAATTATAGTCCTTTCCTGCCACCAATAAAACCAAGGTAGAAAGAAAAAATGACATACATTGAGTTTTCACATATTGTACTCCCTGTAAAGAAAAAAATAAATATGAAGGGAAATGTTTGCTGAGTGGATGAGTATTGGTAATTGATGGAAAGCAACTATTTAAATATACTGATGGCCCACCAGTAGCTAAAGGTAAAAGTTATGGTTTAGTATGCGTGTTAGCATGGCTTACCCGATGTTTACATCCAGCATCTTTGAAAGGGCAGAGCACTAGGGCACTCCCACAGGTCTCCTTCACGTGGTTGGCCAGGTCTTCACGAGCGATGTTGGGTGTTCCGCACTGGTTGGGGCAGGGCACAGGGAACCGTGGGCAGTGGTACTGGTGATTCTGTACAGACAAGGTGGAAGGACATACAAAAACATGGATTTCACATACAGTAACTGCCTGATTTACCACAGAGTCATCATCCCTGTTTTCAATAATTTCAAAAGTACATTTCTAGTTTTAATTATTAATTGTTAATACACTGCATTCATTCAAGAATAATAATGTCAAGTTTTGCATCCTTGTTTTTGGGTGGGAAGATACACAAAAAAATGCTTCTATTTTAACCTAGGTAGTTCACTTAAAATATGTTGTGTTAAAAACCCTTTACCATTATTTGTGACTTGATTTATTTCTCAATGTCATTAAGTGTCTTTAAGAGGAAGTGGAAGTAGTCATTGAAAAAGCCCTTTCCTGGTCTCAGTGAGGGTGGGATGCAGGTGCTGCAGGGGATGGGGATCTTAGCCAGTACAAACAGTGGGTGGCGTGGCAGAGCTAAAGGGCTATGAATGGCAACCTTCATCCAGCCATGGGCCTAGTGCCACCCTGCTTGTCAGTGCTGAGAAAGAAGCTTTCTTCATCCATCTCCCATCACTGAGAGAGCCCTGTTCCTGAAATCTCAGCCCATGCCTGCTCTGCCAGGAACAGGCAAACAAAACACAAACAAATCTAAAACCAGGCAGCACAAATACCTTATATTTCCCTTTGCCCTGCCCAGTGGGTGTGGGCAGGGTGCGGGTGCTCCACAAAGACTATTTATTGATCAGATAAGGCTACACCTCCCTCCTCACTCTCACTTCCATCTTCCAGTAGAGAGATTTTGAATACAAGCGGAAAGACATATTAATAGTACAAAATGCTGAGCAATGAGCATCTTTGTCCAATATTAGGCAGGATTTTTAGCAATGGTACAATAAAACTGGAGGCAGAGGCTGGCCCCAGTGTACTCAGCCTCTGTGAGGACCCAAGAGGCTGACCTGAATGGTGTCGTAGACAAATTCTTTGCCGCAGTACTTGCAGGGCTGTGTGCGCTTGGGGCACTCAGCCAGGGTATGCTGAGCCAACAACCTCCGCATCATGCGTGCCCCACACTTGTTCTCACAGTACACACTCTCCTGAGGGCAGGTCCCCTGGTGGTTCTGTGGGCAGAGAAGGGGACAAACAACAATCACATGTTTGCAATCATATGTAGTACAATCCTGTTGTTCTATTTCTGTGTATTTATGTTTGTCAAGCTTCTAAAATGTGCAATGCAAAGCAATAAAAATGGCAGTTACCTCCAACCGGTCAGTTCATGGACAAGAGCAAAGGCTAGTTGCTAATTGAGGAACTCAGTCTAGCTTGCTATTCCTTCATTATTTCTCAAGGCTCAGACTGCATTAAACCTGGAAAAAGCAACCTACAAACACACAAATAGTGACTCCATTTAAGCTACGCCTGGGGTGTTTCCTGTTGGTAAGGGACAATAATATGCCTGTACAGACTACAACCACGCTCTTTTCACTCCACCTGCTGTTTTAAATAGGTGGTCATGCTCCAAAAATAAAAGCACTGCTGCACTTAGCTTCCTGCTGTTTAAATGACAAAGGAAGGTTTTCACTGACGGGGAGAGACCTCTGTAAACTTTCCCACCAAAAGAGCATCAAAGCAAGGGTTTCAGTGTGTAGACATAAAAAGCCCTTAAATGCACATTGTAAGCTAAACTGGCCCTGAATATTAAGGTACAAAGAAATAAGCAGAAATGAGACTCTATACATAGTCCTTCATACACTCTATTATTGTATCAGTGTATCAGAGCTGTTCACCAAAACATTTGATTTAAAATTTAGCTATTTTTCTCGCCCAGCAGAGCCAATTTCAGCAACTAACAACCCAAATTCTCTCACTTAATTACATCATGAACAGAACTGATTAGTCCAATTAGGTATTTAAAGTTTGAAAGCAGCAAATAAGTAACATAAACCTGGTTCAATCATAGATGAGAACTTGGAGAAAGTCAATGCCACAGGTTGCAAACAGTCATATAAAAGCAAGAACAGGGCCTTGCTCACTCACCTCAAAGGCCTCTCCAGTGAACTCGCTTCCACAGAACTCACACTTGACCTTGCGCTTAACACAGTCATGCTGCAGGTGGTCTGGTAGGTCACGGCGTGTTAGCTTTGCAGGACAACGGTTGGGGCAGGGAACCACATTGAAAGCGCAGGTGGAGAAGTGGCTCTGAGCAAAAAAGGGAGCGTAATTACACATCTATGTTGAAAAGCACACCCCACCCATGTTTGCCACTCCTTTGGATTGCCCTGGAAATGACCTGGCTTACACCTAGCAGTTAAGAGGGTCAGTAAACTCGGGATAACAGCGTAAAGGTGAGGTAGACTCCACACACCTGCAGCTGCTTCATTTGCCCACTCCAGCGGCAGCCCTCCTCACTGTGGATGCAGCGGATGGCTAAGGACAAGATCTGCTGCTCCAGGTCTGGATCAGGGTAGATCTGTCAATTAAGGGTCACGCACAGGGGTTGGAATGAGACAAAGTTCACAAACGTTACTTGGTTATAGTACACAGTACAATGTGGCCTAAAAGCCACAGGTGTGTGACTGATGGACAGATTTATGTTGTGGGTGAAGTTCAAAAATTATTGTGGGGAGGTGAAGTGACAGGCATCGTGATGATGTTAAAATGGGGTCCCAGGATACTACAGAATACTCTGCATAGCACAACTTGCATTGTTTGCACATTAGAGGTCCCTTTGATCCCTGTGTTATTTTGTAACACTCAATCACAGCATTTCCAGTTATGGAGGGACACCCCACCTCAAATGCATGGGCTCTGTCTTGACTTCTCTATCACTGATTTATGACCAGCACGGGATGAGTTCTGATTAAACAAAGCCTGTTGTGTCAACACAATAACATGACAACATGCAGTGAGCAGCAAAAACACTTCTGCCTTGCTTTTCTCTAATACTTAGAACTCGGTTTTCTACCCTCATCTTGTTATCAAGTGTACAGTTGTGCCTTTGTTTGTGTCTGACCACTATGCATTAAAACCAAGCCATTCTTTTGTATGTCACAGCGTACAAGGGAATGGGCTACAGCAGTCTATCTAGCAGGTCAACACTTCTGGCACTACAACATGGGGGAAAGCAGGTAAAACTTGTCCTCCTAAGCCCAACGTGACAAAATGGAGCTTTAATTTTCACTGTCTCCATTACAAACCAGCCTTCTAATGCAGGCACGGAGATCTGTGAAGCCTACCTCCTGCACATGGTAGGTGTGAAAATCAGTCTTGATTTTGGAGCAGAAGGATTATGAATGTGTTCTCTGCCATGTAATATGGTAAAGTTACAGTACAAGTAGATGGCACATAGCCCTGAATGAGATCATATTTTTGGGCAAACATTCATTCGTTTTTGTGACTGTGGTGTGTGACTGTGACACTTGCCAGGCTGCAGTGTCCTGAGAGCAGCCTTTTGGGATGATGGTCCCCTCATGTTGCACACTGGCTATACGGGGCCTGTGCTGCTAGGAATTCTGACATTTATTTCAAGTGCAGAGCCAGGCAGAGAATAGAAAGAGCACAGGAGATAAACTCCAACACTAGCTCATTGTTCCTTACAGGGATTTCACTGGGTAGTGTGACTACAGCCTTTAAATTCAGATAACAGAAGTTAAGACAGGCCTCTGTGCCTTGCAGCTTATATCTACAGCTCCTGAGTTATTCATTTGCACGTGCAGAAACTAACACACTGTTTAGAGTGTCTTTACATCATTGTTTAGTAATGTCAATTTTTTTCATCTTTATTAATCATGGTCATTGTGTTTAGGGGGATGTGGTTATTTAGGTGAGGGGAAAAGCAGTGTGTGGCCTCAAAAAAATGTGCTAATGGTATTAGGTCTAGTAATAGCTGGTAATAGTGTGGAACAATCCTTTTCATTCTACCACACACAATGACATGACAATAAAAAAAATCATGCGTTCACTCTATTTTCTGGTAGACTGAAAATTAGATTAAACATTATGAAAAGATTAAAAACAAGCCAGAAGAGTAATTAAATTAACTTTGCTCTTCAGTTTCTAGCCTACTATTCTGCTTCAAAAGTGCGTGAACAAACCAGATTAGGAGAGCCACTGCTTCAAGGCTTTTGCTCATTGTTACGATTGGCCTATTCCTCTCACAGGCCTCCTCTAACCTAATGAAATCCCTTAATATGTGAGATTTAACCAGATGACTCCTGCTATTTTCTCCCCAACCCCGCTTATACACACATTTTGTCTTTAAACAACCAATCTGCACATGAGCTATGATTTAGCCACCATTGAAGCAAGGCACAATAATCTTAGAATAGCATTTGAAGACAGAAAGTAACCAGGGGTCAGACACACAGCTAAATAAAACAGACCAGTATTCACTGCTGCTATCATCCTTTGCTATTGAGAAAGGACTGGAAATTCTTGTAGGCCCAGGCTAGAACGGCATATTTTCTGCTTTAGCACCACATTGCACTCTTGCTCCTTTTGCAGGGTTTTGGTCACTCCCAGAGAAGTCAGTAACTCAAAAATTAAACAATTAGCATGAGAAGGAGAGGAAGTCCAGTAGAATGGTTCTTTGATCCATGGGGATGTTGGATTTTGGGAGTCAGAGGGTGTGTGGTAGGGCAGTGGATTAGAACTGTAGAGTGCACCCCTCTAAATACATGCTGATGGAGAGGACAACACTCACAAAGGAAGAATGGGATGTGTGCTTATATTGATGGAAGCGATCTTATGACTTTCACTACTCTACATTTAAAAACCGGGTTGTTCTACTGTGAAAGGCTTTTCAAACTGTAAGAAGTAAGAATGGAATTAATATTTTCTTTGTTTTACCTTAGCATAATCCAGTGGTAGTTGGTCCTCCGGGCACTTGAACACACCCTCACTGTAAAAAAACAAAGCAGAGGGCTATGTTATTTAAGCCCAAGTAAATTACACTGTGCAGCAAGTGCACTCATTACTGCTGAATTCACTTTACCACCAGTCTTGATTGTAACTGTGTCAGAACAAAAGTAATGAAAATTTATCTGACTGTAAAAAGTAAAGCAACAGCTGCACAGTTGTACAAACTGATGGTATTCAAATCAACAGAGCCTTTCACTGGCACCCAACACCAATGGCTAATGCATCTGAACTCTGGTCCAGCTCACTCCACACAGGCAATTTAATACAATACATTATTGTTGATCCTGGGTTCCAGGCAGAACAGCACTTTTTTCAGTCACTGATGCAAATGATTCTACCCTCTACCTGCATACTCAAAAGAGTTATTTTAACAAGTTCAAAGATGTATAATTAGAAAAGCCTGGTCACTGAAAACACGTCCTGTACAGTCCAACCTTTTACCATTTCACTCATTCACTCCCCTACCCATCATATCTGTCTATAAGTACAAAAAAGGCTTTTCTGTGACTGAGGTGGGGATGAGGAAGGTGTGTTTTAGTAAACAGGCTAAAAAAGAATCTGTACTATATTAATAGATACTTTTTTAGTCACAAACAAAAATGCAGTATACATACAAAGTAGCAACAAAAAACACTGAAATAATTACTTTACTGAGACATGAACAAAAAGCCTTCCTCAACTGCTCCAAACACAAGACAATAAAAATAAAAAAATGCTATGACTTCACTGCAGCCATGGTATGTTTTGAACAGACATCGCGTAACTGCAGAAACATAGGGAATGGCATAGATCAGACTTAGATCAGAAATAACATATAGCATCAAAAGTTCAAAATCAGGTTGCTGTTAACAGACTACTAAATAGATCATTTCAAATATAAAATATATTTTTCTCTGTTCAAAAATAACATGTAAGCATTTTCATATGAAAAAGGTACAGATGGCATAGGAAGGTTTAAGATCAAGCTAAAAGAGTTTTATAAAAAAACAGAGGCAAACTGAAAAAACTAGTACTTGTTTATTTGCGTTGATAGCTTGACTGATACAAAGATAGTGCTTGTAGCAGGGCTTGTCATAAAAGATTCACAGTGGCAAAAAATGGATGTGGCTGCCACTAGGAGGGGGCAAGAGGCCAAGGAGTGTTGGATCAATATCACACTTAACTACAAAGATGTAGAAACAGAAGCCGTCTTTGACAACAGCCTCCATATTGCTTTCATTACTATAAGTCCAGAGTAGTCCTCATAACCCCCAAACCTAGGCTCATCACTTATGTTCCTGCAACCCAGAGCATCAGAAGGGTTACAGAGATTGGTTTGATTAACCTCTAAATGAGAAGAGTTTTTTTAACCCCTCAATCCCCTCAGCTTTTCTAACCCCTCTGTAACACCGACTGATGCTGTCATCCTCACAAGCCACAGCAGAATCTCTGCACAGCAACATCAAGAAATCTAAACCAAAACTGTGCTTTCCATCACCTGCAGGCATGAAACACTGTTTGTGCTAAGGTATGATGTAGATTTGGGGGGGGGGGGGGGCAAGAGCCTTCAGGACTGTAGTTTTTTCCTATCCCGTGACGCAAGCAAACAAAAAGAACACTAATGCACAGCCACCCCCAGACTGCTCCTCCTTTCTGGCCATGCAAACAGAGTGATGAGATGAAGATCACTATAGCCCTACCTCCAGCCACAATGGGCCTATTATTAAAGCTCACTTATTACAATCAGGACCAAGAGATCTCATCACATGACATAGTCACCCACAGTGTGTGCATCACATGATGGGTCATGAGCACAGATTCCAGCACTGAGCAGGTACTTATGAGTCTGTGCATGCAGCTGTCAGCCACAGACACATAGAGTTTAAAAAAGTGAGTCCGGCTAAAGGCAGAGTTGGATTCTACACTAAGAGCAACTCTAATAAACCAGAGCACATCACTGCAGCTTGCTGGAGGGCTTCCTCCTTGCTGGCCATCATCTGTCTGCCCCACAGCTGAAGAAAGGCCTGCTCCTCTAAAACAGCTGCAGGGCAAACAGGCTGGCCAGCCTGCTAATTACACCTCAGCCACACCACTTTTCACACGGACTGACACGGAACCACAATGATCATATTGTCTTCATTAGCGAAGTCACACACACTGCAATCTGCTCAAGGCTAATTGGGGAGGTGCATAACAAAAGAACCCCACACCCTCCTGGTGCTCCCTTTCTCATTGTCCCGATCTGCTCATCAGCCTTCAAATCTTTTAATGGAATTAACACTGCCCCCCCCAAACTACCTGTCTCCACCTCAAACCCCCAGTGGAGACTGGAAAGCTGTTCATTTCCACCCACACTAATGTGGATGGGGAGAGGGGGAAAAACTGCGCTCTTATCAGCAATACTACATCTAACAGGGATGTGGGGAGTTGAATGGGACACCCGCTGCAGCTGATTTTCAGATTCAACTGTGAAGAAAGAACATTAAATGGACTGGACACAAAAGCTACCAAGGAGTTGCACATCTTAAGTTTGAACGTGTGCGAAACACCACAGACAAGCCTTTGCTTTTATCACTGACACAAACAACATCAAAATGAAAAGTATGTGTACGTGAGAATGTGACAGATATTTGTGTAATTGCAGGAAATACATCTGTAATACATCTATGTGGCTCACCATTTCATCTGTTTGCCACACTGATGTTTATCTTACACAACTTTTATATCTGAAAAACCTATATTATCTGTAATGCCACAAAAACACCCTTTTATTCCCTTGCCATCCCATACATGGCATTCCTTGGTTCATCTGGAGCCCCAAGCCACTACTCTTGAATTCAGGAACTGTGTTTCATCTCTGCGGGAGTTCTCTTAATCCCCCAAACAGGCAGCGTGTGTGCTGACACCCTAGCCCTTGTTAGTCCTGCCAGTTTCTGGCCTGCCAGAGAGTGATGGTTAGGAGAGAGTGGCATATGGAGACACTGCCACCACTCACAAGACTATGCTTTCCTAACATGATCATTCTAAACCTATATTTACATAAAGCAATACCAACTGGTATCAATGTAGGTGATGCTGACCTTGCATTATGGTGACTGCAGTCATTATTTCACTCAGCACTAACTTTCTACTGAAGCCTGGACATACCACCCTCAATGTTTTAACTGTTTTTTAGTTTACATTATAGTTAAACAGAAAAATTAGAACTCAAGTGTACTGTATTTGTATTGGAATAAGTGGATCCCTTATGACTTAGAATTCAGCGTGGACAAATGCACAATCACTCTTGTAATCTCCCTGGTCCCTGTGGCTAAGTGTAAAGGATTAATTCTTCAGAAATCATATGGAGACGTGCTAGTGTGAACAACCAGGCAGTGTACAGAGTTACAGAGTCTGAGTCAGTCATTGCACAACCCAGGCGAGACACCCTCTGAATGTAGAAACAATTCCCTGACAAAAAACAACACAGCTAAGTGGGATAGTAAAGTTTAACAGTTGTGCCGTTTTGACTTAAGCTTGCTTTTAAAAGTCTCATCATTCTAATCATGCTGAACGTCAGTGTCAATACAACTCATCCTCAATATTCTAAGGGACACATGAGCTTAAACTTTATTTCATGTGTCCTTGGCTAGTCATCTGCAAGCCAATCAAACCCTAAACTTGCACTTGAACGGTCAGCTGAGTATCAGCCCCTTTTACTAATGACAGTTTCCTTGAGCAGAAGGGTCAAAGGAAGCTACCAGAGAACAATAAGATGCAAAACGGCTGCCACCGACCAGGTAAATGATAACCTATGACTAAAAAACAAATCATGTGAAACTCTTCTGAGAAGTTGAACTCCTCTACTGAGCTGAGACTTTACGGCGTGACTTTGTAACAGCTGTTATACAACAAGGGTGGTCTCTGGTGGAGCAGGAGCTAGAAAAGACTTGATGCAGAGGCTTATGAAATTTCCTGCTCACAAGTCTGAAATCCATCCAGGAGTGCAGCAGCAGTATTTGCCACATTAGTATAGCTTAAAAAGGTACAATCAACATTCACTGTTCATTGTGGATGATGTGTACAGCTACAGTAATACCCTGCCATAATACAATGAGTGGGGTTCAAAAAATTAAATTGTGTAATATGTCTGATGATTAATATACTAATAATTACCCTGTAGTCTGATTCAAATGTGAGAAAGAAATCTCCTTATGCTGGCTGGCAGTACAAAATTCCCTTCTAGCTCCCTCTGAGTGTGGGTTTTGCGGAGGAATGAGAAATGCCTTCCCTTTGAGCTGTGCCCATTCAGGAATGGGGTGAGTTGTGCACATACTCTAATACAGCTAATTTTAGGTGAAAACCTAAAATACTGGTGCAACATTTCATTCCATTAAGAAGCTGGACATAGTGCCAATGACAATAATCCCTGAAGATAAACAATATCCCCCTTCATTCATGCTGCCTTCAGAAAGGGCCAGAGCCTATGTGAAACCAAGAGAATGAATGGGGTTGGAAGTTTGGAGGCACACTGCCACACTGGCATTGAACTGGTACTTTAATTATAGAGGAAAGGTCTAATTTTAGCTTTTCCCAGGGCAAATGTCTCCAATGTGGTGATGATGAGCCGCAGGGTGGGGCAACCAAGGGAGGGAAACAATATGACTACTCCCCAAAGTAATAATGGCACTTGTGCCTTCTACAGAAATCTTACCTCAAAAGGTAGAACAGTTAACGGACAGAATTAAAAAAACCGTTAAGATCACCAGTAGGTATATTGTGCTTCTGGTTCTTTCTGACTGGGGTTCATGCACTCTGCTTTTTCAGACTGTGAGCACAGAGCAGATGGATTAGATTTAAAAAACTTTTAAAACCATCATCAAGTTCCATTCTACAGAAAAGCACAGTATATTTACTGGGCAGCACCAGACAGATTGGATGTCTAAAAAAACTGCCTCACCCCAACTGGTTTCCCCGGCGAGAAACTCTCTAACCAATCCCCATGGCCTTAACCCTTTGTTGCATGCTACAGGGTAAAAACAGAGAAGTGGGATGAGCTTTGTAAACATCGAGACCTTCTCTATGCTCATGAAGCCCCTTTCCTGTATTGCATGCTTTCTGTTTTTCCAAACATTAGAAAGGTGTAAAGAATTACTTCTTTCTAATGTTTGGAAAAACAGCACAATGGAATCTTCTGACAAGGCATTCAGAGACATGCATCTTGGCAGCTTTCATAAATTGTGGGTGAAACTCCCTGTAAACTGTGCAGTATGTCTGGTATTCCCAAGACTTCTGAACAACATAAAGATCATAAAACAATGACAAAACTTCTCTAATGGGGGCGGTCTGTTGAGGCACGCACAAACAGAAGTTAAAACATTTTTCAGAGGCAAATCTAATATACTTTTTTCCCATGTAAAAAAAAACGTCAGAATGACATACGTGCAAAATAAAACACAAGGTTGTGCTGCACCGTTTACAATGGTGGCAGCCCTTAACCATCCGGATCGTCCATCCAGTGGCACATGCCATGTGCGCTAATCCAGTGAGCTGGTGACCCAAAGCCATCAAGAGCAACAGATTACTGAGTACACTCTATGGAATGGCAGGTGGGCCAAGTGGATAATCCCTGGAACCAATTACTTATTGTAGTCTACTGTGGCTGCTGTGAGGATTCCAATCTCCCAGGTTTGGGCATCGTGCACTGAAGCACTAGTGTCGATGTTACAGCAGACCCTGTCAACCCTGGCTCCTACTTTGCTTTCCAAGACTGCCACCATAAACATCTATAGAAATGTTCTTACTTTACTGTCAGTCATGAGGAGGAATTGATTTACAATCCTACTGTTGCTCTCAGGAACCTTATTTTATTGCTTTGACGGTATGCAAAAGGATGGCTTGTTATTACCTGTTGTTTTCTATCTCAGAATGAGGGTACTCAGAAAATAAATCCTTTAAGACGTACCCCCAGAGAGCACATTGTACAGATAACAATACAGTAACCAGGCCAAAACAACTACAAAAAAGTCAAAGGCATTGTTTTTCCTGAAACATAAAGTCTGGCTTTCACATTATTCACCAGTTTAAAAGTGAAAGGACAAAGTCAGTATAGTCAATACTATAGTCACTATATAGCTTTGCATTGTGTTATTTTTTCCCCAACTTTGTGAAGTCAAGGGTGGAAACAGTTCTCTTTGCCGCCTTGCAGCGCAGTCTTCACTTTTCAAAACATAGCCTCATGATTTGACTGTTAGTCAGTATGGGAAGGGTTGGTTAGGAGTTGCCTCGGTATAGGTTTCTTGGCTTTACTTTTACCTTTTTATGACCTGCAATGGACTGATCCTGGGGTGTTCCACTCCCACACACAAGCAATTTTCAACATGTGTCTCTGCAAGGGTACAGTAAGGTAGGTCCTCAGATGACACTAGGATTTAAAATGGAGCTTTGAACATGAACATGGCTGACTGTCCAATTTCACTGACCTCGTATTTAGGCTAAGCAGGTATTGATATCATCCCTTGCAGTCTGGTTTTCAGCAAACCAAATACAATGGGCTACCGTAAGAAGGTAGTCAGAATTAGACTGTACATAAAAATTCATATAGAGTAATACCCCAATTAGTGCTCAGGATGCATTCCTAAAAAGAGAAGGATTAACTGTAACAGTGGTGAACAGGGTAATTTTAACATTTTATCTTATTAGATAGTTGAAAAGACAAATACAGTAGAATAAGGAACATTTTATTGAAAATCTCAGAATGACATAAATAACTGTTTCTTATTTAGCTTTATAATTGTATTATACACATCCATGAAATATGTAGGGAGATACTTGAAATGCTGAAAAGGCAGTAAAATTGCAGAACATGACTGCTATAATAAAACAGTGCTAAATGGGCCAGTGTTAAGATTGGTCTTACTGTACATACTAAAGATCAATATTGTAAATGCAAATTACTTTCCACCATAGTGCAGCTTCTAAAGGAGAGTGGCAGTGCAGGATCGGATTGGTGGTCACATGTCACAGCACTCTTTTACAACAATATATTGTCAATGACTGCTGGAAAGCATAGAAGTTAATGATCCCTTGTCGAGTTACCTTCTCTTCCCTCTTGATGAGTCACTGATATTGATGTGTATGGCAAAAACCCAGCCACACACAAACGTTATTGGTATGAATCACCCACCACTCTCAAAAAAGATACTTTTCAAAGTTCACTTCATACCTTCAAGGAGCACTTTATGATGGTCATTGCCAATGAGTCAAAGCACAAACTTACACAATGTAAATTTCAACTCTGCTGTCTGTATGTCTGGCAGACATGCACCTGCAATACACTTCCACTTTAAGCACAACATTATGCACTTGGATCAAATCTGCGAAGGCAAGAATTAATTCAAAGAGTAATTTAGTGGTAAGATGCACCCCATGAACAGCACATTTCTGGGAAGAGAACACTATTGTCCTCTACAGGTTAACACTGCAGTAGGTGTTGCATGACAGTAAAGGATGGGAATTTGCATAAAACTTGAAGCAGATAATTTATTTAAAATAGTGAAATCCAAAAATCTGTCTTTGAGACCTGGGAACACTCACTGTATGCAAAGCGGCAAATATTTTTTTTTAAGTTTGGTTGCAGTATGTTGACTGTGAGGCTTACTGTAGAACAGACAAATTTCCTGCTCGGTCTACAAGTTTAGAGTATTGAGTGGTAGAGTCTTGATTTGCATTTTCATTCAGACATAATATAACTCAAATTCCAGAACTCCTGAATTGACCAAAGGATGAGATACCAGTATGGATGACAACCATGGAGCCAGGTGTGGGCAATTATGTCCAAGTGGCCATATAATGGAGAAAAGGAAAATGGGTGACAAAAAAACTGTGATATGCCTGCAGCCAGCCCACAGCAATGAAGTACTGGCAGGCACTTTGGGTTTGAAAACAAACACACTGTAAAACAAAATCTGTTCCTATTCCCTGCTTGAGTTGTATTTGGCCATGGAGCCTTGAGTTTGTAAGAGTTGTATAGTGAATGTTTCTTTCCCCATGACACCAACTCAAGGACATGCCTCCTGCCTTGCTAAGAGGAGTTATGCAGGAGCCATGACGTCAATGAGAGGATTTCCTGCTTCTCCAGTTTCTGTGTCTTGAAGCTTCTGTCTACAGCCGTCTTCAATGTTGCTGCCAGTAGCAATATCTGGTAGTAAGAAGTCAGAGTTGAACAGGAAGGCTTAGGCAAAACAGGCAGCACTGTCAAAACTAGTTTGTAATATCAATGCAAAGAAAATCAGGGAATGTTTTTTCTCAACACAAAACAGCAATAGTCCAAGCCATTTTGCATAAGCACCCCTGCTCCTCAGCAGGGTGGAGGCCAGGCGAGAGTTTAAACTCTTGTATGATTAGATACTACTGTCATGGGTGAGTGTGAACTGAAGCCCCAAAGCAAAAAACCCACCTAGCACCTGCCACATTCATACTCATTTCCTGATGATCACTTCCAATCACAGAACTACGTTTGTTCTGAGGCGAGAATGGGCTTGTACACTTCATTTTTAATCCCCCTTGGCATGGAGCTGTAGGCAAACTGTAGGAAAAAGAAAGACTTTGATGTGTTGGGTCCAGTTCATACTAGAGGCAGTGGATAAAGCGCTCCTTGCTGGCTTACAGGATGATGGACGACATTTAGACTTGATTGTAAGCCAGACATTCTGTCCAGAGGAGACACAGTCTGCTCCTTCTTAAGATCAATAACCCCCAGGGAAGACCCTGGGGTCTGTGCATTGTGTGAGGGTGGGGCAGGTGGAAGGAGGATGTAGAAGGGTTTTAAGTGACCAGTTGGGGTTGCCTGATGAAGAGGAGCAGATGAGGCCAGACAGGAAGGAAGTTGATGTGCCTCTGAATTAACTACATTAACAGTGAATGCTTGTCTGCCTTGTGTGTGTGTGGGGGGGGGGGTTAAGATTTAACTGCTCAGCTGACACCTGTTCAGCTCAGAAAATAGGCCTTTCACAGAGACAGGTGCTTTGCTAGGCTGCCATGAGCTGCCTTCATCCCAGTATCCACCCCCCTCAGCTCTGCCAGCTGCTCTCCATTCAGAGGCCAGATTTCTCTCATGTCTGGGTGATAGCTGCGTACTGGGGGGCCTTCCACTATTCAAGCTATCCTCTTTCTTCGAGTCAAATCTTCTCATAGACCCATGTGAACTGCCATTATCTTTTATCAGCTGAGACTTTCATATAAACAAGACATAAATGTGAATTAAACAGACAAATACATCCTAAGCTAGGTTAACATTCATCCAGTCTGTGGATTACATGAAATTTTCATATGTATTAACATTTCACAAGATACTTCTAATTTGTATTTTGTATAATTCTCCGAACAGTTTCAGGTCTTCATCCAGGTACCCACTGTAGGAGGTGCCAGAAAGAGATACTGGCAATCTAGCCAGAATGCACTGTCAAGCTGAGGTGCAAGGTGCTATACTGCATAGTTGGAATAGTTTCCCTTTGTGTTTCGGCTGAAGGGTACAAGTGTCATTCACAGTCTAGACCATGGACGTGTTGGGACACGCCCCATCCCTGGCAAACAGCTAGCTCCATGCATTTTGTTGGTAAACTTTGTCATTCCCTCTCCTTAGCACTTTTACAAAAGGAACAATGTCTGATTAGGATGTTATTGTGAATGATAAGGCGCTGAGAGCATGGAAACAGATGCTTTGTATGCATGAGAAGAAACTGCAAATTTCAATGAAAGATCAAGCCTGCAATGGAATTTTAAGTGTTGCTTCTATTATTCTATATTTATTTTAGTCTGGCATTTGCTGTGGTGTGATTCCTTCATTGGCACAACATAGTATGGATTAAAACAGAGACCTCAAAAAGTATATGATTTGCTAATTGCCAATGTTGAATATGCCAACAATAACAGTAAAAAAGTGAAGCAGTTACACTACTTATAGTACAACATAACATAAAACATAAAACAGCTCAAGAAACACTCAATGAATGAAGAACTTTCCCCATAGGGCTTCTCAACTGACCCAGGAGCCCCCGCACAGTTAAATCTCCCTAAGCACAAAGGGTCTAGCAGACTCACCCACTCCTTGTCACACACAACTATTTGTCCCAGTCCTGAGGATTTTTTTCACATTCAGATTTACCAAATTAAATTTTGACTCTTGAAATTATCTGCAGTTAATTATACATACAATTCAGCATCCACACCCATGCAGACTTTCATATCCGTTCCAGAGTTAAAAAAAAAGATGCAGTCTGATAAGAAGCCTGCATCCATCTCACTAATAGCAGCAAGATAAGATTTGTTTAAGGACTGGTTTTCTCGAGAATGTCAGGCCACAATCTTATCTCCAGTTCAACAATGGACAATAAATAAAGACTGAAGCAACTTCTTGCCAAACATGGTGGAGAGAAGACAGTGAAAGGGTGATCTTTTGAACAACTTTATTTGCTGATTCTAAATCAACGGTCAGACTTGTCAAAGGCACCAGTTCCCCATTCTCAGTAGAGTTGAAGGACAACCATGTTAAACATTAATCTTAGTTGACTTGCCCACCAATGAGGAAGTCAGTGTTCAAGGTTATTAATGAGGCGCATTTGCACAAGACTTTCAAAGTGCATATTCTGCTGAGAGCATATTTATATGTACCATGAGCTAGCAAGACCCCTAAATTGCAGTCAGGTCTGCCTTCAGCTCTTGTGCCATGCTTATGGATCTGGGGGGCTGCACAGACACTGAGTAGTCCTTCTGATCTGCGCAGTTCCTATCATACAGCTTCACAGTTGGGGGCTAAACACTGAGCACACAATCAATCATGCCGCTGTGTCAGCCCTCTCCCTTTGGCGCTGCCGACACAAGTGTTTCAGTGTTCCACTCCTGTTGCTGATGCCAGTCTTCCCTCTCCTGCTGCCAGTAGGTAAAAAACACAGTCATCCCACACCCTCCTGCCAACATTACACCTGCTCAGAGAGGACAAAGCCAGCAGTCAGAGCTGCAGTTTGCTTTAGATGCTACAGTAAATGAACAAGATCAATTCAAAGCTGTGACCTGTGGGTTGAAGGAAGAAGCCTGGGGCTTGCATCTGCAAAATGGTCAAAATAGACCATTCAAAATTAAATCTCTACTGAAGGACCCCCCCCCCCATAGACTTTGACATCCTTGCCCAAACTGAATGTGCCTTTTTAACGTGCACGTGATAATATTTTTCTGACCACAAGAGAATGTCATCGGAAGGGCATCAACAGAGGCAGTGACTGAGCTGTACATACAACCATTCATGACACTTCTACACTATGATATGGAACTGGGAAGCCCAGCTGGCCAGTTGCTCCTGGCTTTTGTGCCACTCTAGACACCAGCACTCACGGCCCCATTTATGCCCTGAAGAAATCCATGCTGTCACATTGGACAAAGTAGCTTCATTTAGCACCCCTCATCCTCTTCAGCTGCCAATAAACCAAAGGCACAATGGACAGAAGTCAATTCATCAGGCTTTAATGGAGAGAAATGGCAATTGCTCCAACAGACTCATGATGAAAGGCCAAATACAGCTTTATTACCCCTTCAACCCCCCACCATATCAAAGAGTGCAAATTAGTTACTGTGCCCAGTTTAAGTTTGGCTTTCCATTGCAAGAAGTTAACTGGACCCTTCCTGCAGGCCATCAGTCTCAGTTCCTAAGAACAATCTGTATGTATATGTGTATTCATCTGGAGGGCCTGGGTGGACAAAGGGGCTTACAGGTTTTAGACTTTCAAAGGTGGATGGGGGTTGGGGGGGTGGTCAAAGAGAAATGAGCCTGTTGAGAAGCAGCAAGCTCCCAACTAGAGACAAAAAGGTGCAAAAATATAACAAGCAGTCCTACTGGAACAAACACTACACTGAGCCACAGAACCCCACAATCTTCTGCAGAATCGCTGTACATTTTTACAAAATCACCTTTAAAGTTTCATATTTGTTTGCTTCCTGGAAATCAGCTCATAAGGCATAATCTTATAAAGTGGAGAGGTTATTAGCATTACAGTAAAAACTTCAAAAATTCCTCCATGCTCAGCTCTTGTTACTTGTAAATGAGAAAAACTGGCTTCATATTTGGCCGTAACTCGATGAAGGGTATGAAATAATTTCAACTGTATAGGTAAAAGCTCGTATCGTTCCCATATTGTGTTTGAGGCAATTTGCCATCGACACAAACTCGTATCCTCCCCCAAGTCCTGAGCTAACCATCCATGACTGGCAAAAATTACCTTGAATGCACAATTAACCCTTGGAAAATCCCCACAATGGGGCCTTCTACTGAAATACATAAACACACACTTACACATGAACAGCCACCCCAGCACTAATGTGCTGCTTGCCATAGCCCGACAGCTCTGAATGGGTTCTCACTGCAGAACAAATTGCTTATTTTTCCAACATTGTTGCAGCATTGTACTGTTCCAAGAAATACTAGAGAGGCCTGCTTAATCCTGTCTTCTCTTCCCTTGAGACATATCCCTCTCTAGGGTTAGCCCTTGTGGCCCAACACCTGCTTTCAGCCTTAATATAAAGGACCATTTTACTACTAAATGTTTTGTTGGCATATATTTTTATAAATACTGTCTTCACCAGACTCATGTGACTTGGTGTCATGACTGATACATGTAACCAGTGCATGACTACACTTCTGACAAGCTCAAATAAAACTTATCATGTGGCCCTGTGTACGTCAGCAGGCTGATTTCAGAAGCATGGTGCACTGTGTCCCATACAGGTAATAGCAGGGCACAATGACACATAAAACATGCGTTTCCATTGCAAGAGACACTAAATCCTCTGTGTATATCCGCATGTGTGTTGTATTTTGCTGCAGGTTCAACACAAAGGGTCATTAACAACAGCATAATCCATCAGAATGTTTTGTGGAACATACTGGAACATTTTTTGATTCACACTTACAGGGAATAGCTTAGGGTCTCTGCAGCGTTGTTGTGTAAAGAGGGCAAGTACGTATTGGCCCTGAGGCCTCAAACATAGCAGTCAATATCAAAAGGGGAATGCAGGCTGGCAAGCCTGAACTGATCACGCACCTGTCTGCAAGGAGTCACGGAAAGAGGCGGAAACTCATTGCCTACACAGTCAAGTGCAAAAGTAGTTTAAGACTGGTTCGTTTAGCTTCTGTGATATTGTTCATTATTTGGTTTCCTTTTCAAAACTGTTGTAAACAATTACACAGGTATCACACACTAAGTTATTATTAATAATCATAACAACAACTTATGTTCAAACATATGAATGACTAGGATATCGCCAATTTCAAACAACAGACCATCCGATTGCTGCACAGCTCTTATTCCATCACTTATTGAGAAAAGAATGGTCATAGCAGGACTACACAGATTCAGACAGGGGTCAACTGATGAACATGTCAAAAATGATACAATCTCCCAGCACTACCCAAAAATACACAAGCACACACAGACACACACGCACACACAACTGTCACTGCTGACCTCTCACAGGCTGATAGGGAGCAAAAATGGTGTGAAAGACAGGCAACGAATCTTGACTTATGTCACCAGCTATCACAGAATGGCATTCAACAACACTCCCCCATCACAACATTGCATGGGAGATGTCCCGGGATAAGAACGATTCTGTGACTGTGTCAGGTGGCAAAAGTGACAGTCTAAAGGAGCCATGGTATGACTTGCAAGGCTGTACTTTATATTCAAACAAGTCATTGGTAACACAAGAGAATGAACAGAGGAGCACTGCCATAGTTTTGGGGATGCTCTATACTGACAAAAAATGCAATACTCTCCCTGCTCTCCAGCTTTATCCATAGGAGAGCCAAGAACCTTCCTGAACTTCCTTTATCCTCATCCATCTACCAGCTGAACCCTCTGCTTGGTTTGGAACAGAAAGGCCAACAAGAGAATCTTGTCAGTCCTTCATTAGTGGGATGATAAAAAAAACCTATAAAGGTGGACATCTAGTCAGACAGATATAATGAGAATTGATGAAATACAAATTCAAACGAGCACATACATGCATACTGTATATATCTTGGAAACACACAGACACACAACTGCAACAGTATTTGCAAATCATTTACACATATTTTGAGTAAAAACCATGTACTCTACAGTAAATATAACTCAAACACACACAGGATGCAAAAACCATGTTAACTGGGGGACATTTTACATGTCCAGCACTCATAACAGCACATCTTTATCAATGATACTGACTATCAACATTAGAAATTCTTTAAGTTTATAGATGGTGGGGTTGGGAAAAGGAATCAGAAACATAAGGAAAGTCATTGAAGGCATTAGTCTGGTAGCAAGGAGATTTAGAGTCATGTTAATAACAAAGGAAAAAAGAAGAAATAAACCTTTTTAAGTCCATAAAAGAAAGTGAGATTTCTTGGGTAGCATCTATATACAAATGAATCCTGTTTTGCCGGCTGGAGACCAGAATGACTTCCTGTTATCGCCATAGATAGAACATCAATCCTCACAAAGACACGGACTAATACACTGCACTGCCGTTATACCTTGCATCCTACACATTGTCAAGATTGTATGATGGGACTGTACCTACAAAGTAGCAAGCAGTGCACCGCAAACAAAGCACTCCTACTCTGATACGCATTTTGTTCGACCATGTATGACTGGGGGATGGGAAGCAGGGGGTTGAGCGATCATGTCTGCCCCAATGCCTTAAAGTCTTGCAGCCGCTGGGGCAGCAAAAATTACTTCCAAGTGAAAGGTCCGCCAGTTCGGAGCAACTGCAGCGGAGGAATCCAACTAATCCTCTTGTCTGGACCACGTTGACCCAACCTCTCTGAGTGCCTCAGGCCAAAATGACAGACAGGAAGAGATCCCAGGGTTATTTCTGCATGAATGCAGACAGACACATGTGCACGCAGTCACACACGCATGTGCATGTGTGTGCACACACACTCACACTTATATTCTTACACACACAGACACACAAGCTCACACATGGCCATGTCAAGCTGTCCCTATGGTGCCTCTCCTTGTTATCGCTAACCACAACTTGGGATAATTGTTTTCATGTGTCTGACTACAGCTGCAAAAAATCTCAGCACAGCTCCCACAATTCTGTCTAGGACCAGTTTTTAAATATTGCCAAACCTCCAGTATCCACAGTGCACAAACTCAGTTCATCCATGACTACTTTAACATTGACACAAACTCAGAAAATACAGAGCTGATGTCTTTGCAAGGGTTTCAGCGGTAGGGCTGTAAAAAATAATACAACTAAACTCACCTTAGGACAGCTAAATGAGCATGCAGTTTAAAAAGAAATGTGATGTTAGCACAGTTTTAGTTCATCTGTACTTTATAAATAAGTGTTTCAATTAAAACGGATGTAACGTTGGTGTTAAGGTTAACTGCTAAACCCACATATTAAAACAGCAGAAATGAAACAAACGTTTTAACTGAAACACCAGACTGGAGATCAACCGAATGTCAAAACCAAATGGAGCTAAAACGTCAGTAGGAACGAACTGTTTACGGAAATTGTTAACTTTTTTCCTATCACTGTATTGTAAAGTGAGTCTGTACGGAGATGTGTTTTATCACAGAGCAGAAAGACCTTCAACAAGTCTGAGGAGAGAAAGTCAGCGCCGATTCAGCTGTAACTGTAATAAATGTCCTGCTTCAGTGTACTTTGGTGCAGAGCACACCGCGCCGGCGTGGATTATTTCTCATCCCATTTAAAAAGGAATCTTTAATCCCGATTACAGCGGCGGCTCGTCACACAGCGCGCGCTGGGAGAACAAGGTGTCCCTCACATACAGCCACGTATGTGACTCTGCATTTTTCTCACCTCACTGCTTCGGTTTAGTGTTGAACTCCTGACAGTTTATTTTTGTTACGCAGTGTATAATGTGTAAACACAGCTGTAAATACAGACCCACTGAGCTCCGAAATCACTGCATCCCGACAGTTTGTTTCAATACAGAAAAATGAAATTAATATACAAACAAGAACAATAAAAAACTCGATGAGCTGATTTTCAAAAAAAAAGCTCGGGTTGTTTTATTCTATACAAGCACATCCGCGGGCGCTGTCACCCAGCACACGGGACTGTGTCATAGGTCGGAACACAGGTTCACAGATTGTGACTCAATACGACATGCACGTGAGTGAGAGCGGCTGGGTCGCGGAGTTACCTGAGGAATTCCTGCAGACATGTATCGCAGAAACGGTGTCCGCAGGTAGAAACCTGCACGGGCTCGCGCATAGCCTTGCTGCACAAAGGACACTGGAAACGCCGCTTCGGCTTCTCCAGGAACTTGTAGTCGAAGCCGGGCATGGCTCTGGGGAGCGGGGACGCCTGTCAAGGCTGCAGGGAACGGCTCTCCGGGTCTATCGTGTCCTTTGAAACGTCGCACAACAGAGGAGCCGCCGCTGACATCCGTCACTAGAGCGGTTCGGAACCGGAGTCCATCGACGGGGGACGGCTGGGACCGGTACGTGTTATGGGGACCTTCCACCGGGGAAAGCGATTGCTTGATCGAAAGACGAAAAACCTGGTATCGTAGTTCGCTCTCACCTATGTCAACAAAGCTGGGAGAGGCGCTCAGGCTGTGTCAGCTTTGCTCCGCACGGCGACACCCGCCAGAAATGCGGGATTAACTCGTCTAGGAAAGAGAAACGTCCTTCGGTCCTTCCGTGCACAGGCAGCACTGAGTGACTCGGGGACAATAGTTACAGCCCATCTGTGAAGGCGCACGGAGCCCCGCCCACCCGCTCGTGCGGGAGGAGCCCCGTTTGAAACACAACTGTGGTCTTGTATTCACTCCCCATCCCCCACATAGCACCCGTGCGCGCATATGGCTTATTTGATTTTCTGTTGTTTTAATAATTAAATTTGTGAATTTAGAAATTCGATAAATGGCAGATGGAATACCACGTTATGTACTATTATGCTTACTTATTAAGCGAACATCAGACTACTTGAAACTTGTTCAAAAAATGATATGCATAGGGTAGAAATGTGACTTTTTTCACCTACATTTATACACAAAGCCTTTCGGTTGTAAGATGTTTACATTTTTGAGCAATTTGGGTAAAGTGTCTCCCCCTTGTGGTACACCTCAAAACATTCGGGTAGCAACGCTTAGATTGTTTTTTTTATGTTTAACGGTACATTTCAGGTCAAAGGAGAGACGGGAATGTGGTCAAAACACATTTGACTGCACTCCAATGTAATCGGGTTTACATTTTACAGATGCAAGGCTAAATTGAAAAAGCGTGTTTAAAAGATCATTCTGGGTTTTTTTTTTCTTTGCTGTGACCGCAGTGAAAGGTACACACGCTGAAAGTGAAGCCCTCATTTATGACGGAGAGAAGTCGCTCAAATCCCACTTCAGGACACATATTGCCGTCGGATTACATCACCCCGCAAAGCACTGACTTTTCATGTGCTCTTCGACTGCTGTTAGCGCTTGTTTTTTAATATTTATGCAGACCCGCGACATTTCCTTATTGAACTGTATTTAAAGTGTTTACAGCTCCATAATAGAGCTACCCATTTTTAAAAAAATGCATAAAAACAGTTTTTTCTCCCTCAGAAAATTAAGGCTTAGTAAATACAAGCTATATTGCTCACTAGAACTCGATAAACAATAAAAGAAAGTTTTATTGTTTCAGGACTAACTGGCGGTATACCGAGGTGTCTGGGTCCAAATAGGAGGAGACAGACTGTGCCACATGTATTATTAAGTGTTTGGCTCCACAACCGGCTTCGATGTCAACTTATCCAAGCTGACCTGCAAAGCTAATAAATAATGCGTTTCGTGTGCTTTGCAGCAATAAAAGCTCTGACATAAATCAAACCTCTCATATATCAGAAATGCGATGGCGCAATGGAAAGAGCGGCATTAACCATAAACGCCTCTCAGGTTACATTTAAGTACAGTGAAACACCAGCCTTTATAATACTTAATAACCTTTATTTAGCTGACGCCTTTGTCCCAGGAGTGTTAGGTTTGCAGGATAGTCAAAAAAATATTAAATGCTTTTTAAACACACATGGATTCAGGGTTTGTGCAGTAATGTATCTAACTCGTGATTACTTTTTTAGTAGGCTACCACAGTAGACTCGCTGCCAGTTTTTATAGCCAAACATAATTTTATTGCTTAAAAGATTAGAGCATTAGTACAACTATACGTTGTGAAAACAAGCAGCATTACAGTGAGGATACACAGATTGCGTCGAAGGACGTGGAGCGCGTTTTCTCGGAGTAGATAAACCAGTGTGCGACTCCTTACATTAGTAGAACTGGACGACGAGTCTTGACCCAACAATGTATTGTACGTGGAGTTACAAACGCGAACTCAAGGCATCGCTGAAATAAGGGAAATGATCCACTTTATAACTATTCCTTATATCACAGCCTTGTCTTTCTCCAATTTCGATGAGTTAAGCTTGTCTAAAAAATTGGATTTTGAAATCCAACAATCAGATCTTTTGCCATATGTGCACGGAAACGAGTACGCGCGTGCGCACCATCTGTCGCCGACGTCAGGGTAAGCGTCAATAGGACCTACTGCCTGCTAGTGGTGACGTGGCGCTTGTCCGTCCTGTAGCCCAGCATAGTCTTTGCCTGAACAGACCCCCGTTACCACGGGACAGCGCTCGCGCCGAGATCACGTGACCTGGCAACACTGCGGCCGCGTGCTGGCAGACTCAAAGTCTTGCGTCATCGACGCGTGCACTGCATGAATTCAGTGTATGAAGCCCCCCCCGTTCGGGGATCTGTATGTGGAAATAAAGATATTTAGTAAAAATTAAAAGACAAGGTCACGTGTTCGTTTAATCTTATTTGCATCCATTTTAAAAGGCAAGAGCAACCTAACTATAGAGGTTTGCATTCCCAACCTGTATCAGACTAGGCTCAAATGTAAAATCTGCATTAGGGAGCTAACATTCAACGTATTTCCCAAGCCTAGCTGAGTATACAGTATACCTTACACATTTCATACTGAATCATGAAATTAACAGTTACACAGCACTCTTAACAATGATTGCCTTTTACATCTCAGATTCCACAACCTCACTTTTACACTCTGCCATCTTGTTTGTTGAGCACCATTTTCCTTGAATGTGTTCAACCAATAATTTACACAGACCAGAAAAACACAAAGGTCATCGTGCACTTCTTTGATAAATGTGAGCTGTCACCCAACCTTTAAGGCAGATAACCTGTTTGACAGGAAGTGAAAGCACTACTAAGATGTTTCGACATTGTTTACAAAGGTGGGCCACGGTCCTGCAAGTGTCAACAGCAGTGAGCATTAAATAATTCAAACATGTGGCAGGTCTAAAAATATATAAAAATAACATCTGTTCATCCTTGACTTGTGTTTAATCATTAACTAAAACAGCATTACTCCTCATCACCTGGGTTTTCACTGTCTTCGAAT
The DNA here is from genome assembly GCA_900497675.1 of Arapaima gigas. Classification (NCBI taxonomy): domain Eukaryota; kingdom Metazoa; phylum Chordata; class Actinopteri; order Osteoglossiformes; family Osteoglossidae; genus Arapaima; species Arapaima gigas. The sequence goes on from UFQX01000112.1 coordinate 338,844, forward strand.
TCCCAGTGAGTTAAGACACGTAACACTGGGACAACAGCAAATGAGCAGCCCATTTTGAACTCTGCTGCATTGTTTCACTCACCACAAACAGCCTGCACCCATAGAACAGGTTTGACATCTTGAGTGCATGTTTTCTACTAGGGTCTCACAGCCAGCCTACCCAGCAGCCGAGACTCAATAACACATTTTTCCCCCGGAATAGCCATGTTGGGGCTGTGGAGAAAGAGCACCTGTTGAAACTTCCTGCAACAGAGGCTATTGTTAATCACTGATCTTTGGAACGGCTTCTGCCAAGCCAGGTTATGTGGTGCATTTTGTGTCATAGCATCTGAGAGCCTATAAAGCATTATAAGAAAAACAGCAGAAGAATTAAAGAAAACATACATTATTTAAATGTTAATTTGTTGTATCGGACATCTGCTGAGAGCCAAAATAGCACATTTTTTCAGCTCGAGATCCATTTTATCCACAGGCATTTGTTCTGCATGTCAGAACCGGGGTGCTTGAGAGAGAGAAGTCTTCCATTTGATGAGAAGTGCCCTCTGACAGCAAGGGCTGAGTGCAGCTGGATAGGCCTGAGGGTCATCTGGGGACAGACTCTTCAAGTAAAGCTGAGGGAAAGAAAATTAATATTCATAAACATACTGAAGTCAGTTATTCAAAATTTCACTTAAAAAGCAGCTTCCTGTCCTTAAGCAATTTAGCCTTGCAGAGGATGTCAGTGAACTGTTAGATTAGTAAGTGATATGGAACTACAATTAATGCAGTTTGAATCCTTGAATAATTAAAGTGAGCAACTCAGACTGAGGTCAAAAGGAAAACTAGACCCCTGTGGAGCTGCTCTGTGCTTTTTTTCCTTGAGACACCAGATTCTCTGACATCATACAACACTGCTGGAAGACTGCCACGCCCTCCTGTTGTGAGGAACTGAGTGTGAATGCCTGGTGAAAATCACATGCCAACAAGCCTTGCCAAAAAAACCTGACTCCTGCCTCTTTGCTTCAGCTTTTCCTATTTCACATATTTACTGCAGACTATTTCAGCATAAAATAGGAATACTGCTCACAATAACACCCTCGACAGTAATACTATCTTTATGAAGAGTGGTTTAAAAACACATGAATAAAAAGAAAGAAAGGGACCTTCTCCATTCTGTTCTCAAAGCATTTTGGTTGGGATAAATAGGTGCTGGTTTATTAAGAGTCTTAGACAGACTGCTCACAGCAGTCCCCTAGTGCTCCTTTTGTCACACTCATCAGCAGAACCCGTGCTGCTTAATTTACTACCCACAGGGAAAGGGGGTGAGCAGACCACCTCACACCCTGAGAATCAGACCCTCAGGCTACTGGACAAAAGAATAATACATGAAGCTTTACCGTAACCATTAAAACATTCATAAACCTTGTCTAGACTAGTTGCTGTATTTTAGCTTAAAAATATGAAAAGCACCAAAAATTCAGGTCATTTTCTCTGCCATACTTAAGAATAACGCATAATCTTAATAATGCCTATAGCATTTTACACTGGCACAAGTGATGCTCAGTATGTCAGCAGCTGGTGGTTGTCATCATGCATTCAGAGGATGTTCATAATCGGCTGGCCAAATATAGATCGGCAAAAAGAAAAATGGGCATCATATTACGTTTCACAGCAAGCAGGGTGTTGCCATGGCAACAGGCCACAGACGTCACTGTGAAGGGGTGGTTCTCATCAAGCTGTACTGCTTTCGGTATCCCAGAATCCTCCTCTTTTCTTCCCAGCCTACCACGGGCCCCTTTGCCCCAGGTATACACCTCGCCTTCTGCATGGAGACACAGAACAGAAAACAGACCCATTACAGATTCATCCCCATAGCCTCCTCACACACTCCCCCAGAGACTCAGCTCCAACACAATACAGAGCTCAGCTGGCAGCCTCCCCTGTCTGATGGACATCTGTGTTTCCACTGTTCCCACAATCCTAGAAACATACTGCAGTAGACCATGTCCCAAATGATGGGGGTCATGAGAGGTCACTGAACCCCAGTGGGATAATCCCAGATGAGCTGATGTTTAACATGTTTTACCGGTTTTGTCTCATTCAAGTCCTTACCTTTCAGCAGGATCCAACTTAGTTTTAGTATGACATCTTGCCTCAGATTTAATCAGTACAGCTTTTAAAATAAAGTCACTTTGCTGTAAAGAAAATGTGAACATTAGCACAAATAACTTTGTTGCAGTAAATTTATAAAATATGAAATGTGAACTGCTTGACATTAATATCTCACCAAAAACCAATTGTGTTTTGATCGCTCTATTGCTTGTAATATTAATATTTTTATTTTAATGACTTAGTTCTTTTCACTGATTGATAACATTATATCTGTATTTTTTCCAACCCCTTTTTGTCTTCCTGTTGCACTATTCACAATGATTTCTTTTGTCAGTGGTAAAAACAGCTGGCTAATTATGTAGCTAGAATATAAAAGGCTATGAAGCAACAATGTCTTTTATGTAGATTGTATTTTAATTATTCCATGTGTAGATAGCTCCAAGCTTTCTCTCATCGCAACAGAGCTGTACACTCAAGACCATCCAAGCAGTGTTTAAAATTCAAACAGAAGCACCATTATTATTTTGCTGGCAATTCCACGGTTACTGTTTTGCAGACGATGGCATTATTTGCCTGCGTAAATGATGCAGGTGGATCTGAATTACTATATTTGAACAATGACCTGGTGCATCCTTTCACTGACATATGCTGCTATTGTGTACATCACTGGCACTTGTACTTCATGAGTTGTACTATGCTGCACTGTACTTATTCTGTACAACATATTTTGGACTCTGTGCTATAGCACTTCACCCCATTGCCCTCTCACCTGTACTGATGGCCAGGGTGAAAGCATCCCCACAGGCTGCCATGGTAATTCCCTGCAGCCCGATCACCAGATAGGGCACTCGGCTGCTTCGACGCGAGCTACAGCCCAGTTGCCCGTGCTGGTTACTGCCGAAACTGAAGCACTGGCCTGTCTCTGGGGACCAGACAGATGTATCCATTATAGTGGATATTACTTTCATCCATTATTTAGCTGACAAAACATTATTTAAATGAGAGATTATTCCATTACCATTATTCAGAAATCATTTGCTTAGCAGAATATTTTACTAAATTGACTTAAAACTTTTGGGTTCAACTGAAGCAATCTTAACTAACCACCTCGCTTGAGGGTACAGCAGCAAGACACCTTCTGGGACTAAAAGCTGCTACCCTTTGGCTGCAAAACTAGCTTTTGAAATGTTTCATTACCTACCAGCCTATAAATCCTGTGAAAGACAGGAAAAACCCTTCCGGTACTAAAGCACTGTTTGTGGTAATTTATCAGAATATAATATAATTGTGCATATCATATTTGAATGATCCTAGTCTTATTCTGAGCTTTACTTTTACTCCAATAAGATCTGGATTGAAAAATGGGAAGAAACTGCTGTGAGGCCCACAGATACATTTTGCATTGTTACTAAGTTTCTCAAATGGCATAACACCAACACATTACCAGTCTGTCTCACCTGTAACTGCAGCTGAGTGGGCTGTTCCAATGTCAATATAGGTTATTCTTTCCGTGTTTAGGGGTGCCGACTGGATGGGGCTAAAACTGTGGACTTCTTCAACCTGGTCCGAAATGGGAGGTTCTTCCACACCAACAATCTTATCCAAACCCAGCTTATTATATCTGAATGAAAGGGATTGAGTTAAATCAAGACAACAGCATCAAAGAGCTTACAAAAAGTGGCTTTAAACTAGCATCTACAAATGTGATTCAGATATGAGGTTTGTGAGCTAAAGACTTCTATCATCTGTTCTGTGTTTAAAAAATAAGAAATCAGAACCTCTGAAAAATAATTCATGTACAATCTTGTTCATAAATGTATATGAACAGTTTTGAACTGTGAACTATCATACTACAAATCAATGTGATTATTGAATTAAATGATTAATGGACCTATATCATAAGTCTTGTTTCACAAACCTCATCCTACATCAGCCAGTAGTTTTACAGTTTGCTCACAGCAAGGCAATAAATGGTGGCAGTTACAGGTAGACAACAGATAGTGGAGAGTCCACTGGCATGTCACCCATTTTCTTCCTGTCCCCAGACCTATTACCAAACTGCATTCCAAGTAGGGGAGAATGCAACTCGTGAGGCATGTTTTGAGTTCAAGTTTATGAAGAAAACACGTGATCACACAAGCATGTGGTCTCACAGAATTTGGATCTGAGAGTAATGTGCCAAGGCTGTTGTCTAAATCCAGGTTTAAATAAGAAAAGATGTCCTTAAGACATGTAAACCCTTAGACAATAGGGGATAATTACCCTGGTATGTATGAAAAATAGAACTGCAACTAGAACCATGTTACTATTGATGTCAATGACATGAATTCCACTTAGATAATCTTTAAGGAATGATTGTATGGTTTCACAATAGTGCAGGTGAAAGTGACAAGTGACATGAAAGCTGTGGTGACTGCATAGGAACAAATATCCAACAAGAGGTTAAAAGGGACAAAAATGAAACTGTCACCCCAATCTGCAAGGAAGTGGGGGGGTTACCTGTTGCTTCCACATGCCAGGATAGTATGTCCAGCACCCATAATGATGGAGCAATCTACACCACAGAGAAGTCGCAGAGGCTCAAATCCATCTGGCACTTGTACCTGTTGTGGGGAATTATAGGAGTCCTGGGACCCCAAGCCCAACCGCCCTGGTGGTATGGATGAAGGGGGACAGATGGGACCAAGAACAACAGTACATTCTCACCCCACAAGTAAGGCTAACACAAGTCAGAGCGAAAACAACTATACACAGAATATGATAAATGGAGAGCAAATGCTCCCTTACCATTGTCACCTCTCCCCCAGGCGAATACTTCTCGTTCATTGGTCACGGCAAGCACATGTGATGCTCCACATGACACCTGAACCAGCTCATACCCCAGCAAGGCCTCCACAATCTTGGGCTACAGTCACATTAATCCAAGAAGAATATATGAAGACACTGACAGGAACTGTCTGAGATGATGCTCCACTCTATCTGTGGTTGCCTTCATACTGACCTGTGTTACGTCATTAAAATTGCCATGCCCAAGGCAGCCATTGCTTCCACTTCCAAATGTCATAATGATACCTCTGTCTGAATAAATAAAATAAACAAGCAATATGTGAGTTTAACTCAGAATGCCAGAGTGATGCCTTCTGGAATATCTGGCAGGTGAGTCTACCTGTCATGCAAGCAGTGAAGAGGTCACCACAGGACACAGATTTGATGGTGACCCCAGACTGGCCTTCCAGAAAGCGGGAGACAAATGGTGGCTGCAGATGTTCTATAGCCCCAGGAAGGGTGGTCTCTCCGGACCCCACAGAGGGAGCCTGAAGAAACCACAAAGAAGTCTCATGCTTGATCTCACCAGAAGACACATAGCAGAGCATGCCTAAATGCCAACAATCTGCAATGCTATTTCATGGCTGTGCTTAGAAAGGGGGCTGTAGACAAGGGGGTTGCACAGGATGGTGTTGGTTGACTTCTGACCTCCCAGGTGATGAGGCGACCAGACTTTGTAATACCCATCTTCTGCGTGCGACCCAGGGATACCTGCATCACCACAGTGTTGAGCATGGGCAGTCGGAGAGGGGCAGAGATGCCACTGCCCCAGGTGTATACAGAGGATAAGGGCAACGGGTGGACTATCTTCCCTGAGCCCACACCCAGCAGACCATCTGATATAGAAAGGCACAAAAAAATGAGCATGAGTTGGAGAAAAGAAAAAAGTAATCTCTGTTTGGTATCTTCCATATTTCCTGTCCTCTATCCATTGGCTTCCTGTGGCCACCTGTATAAGCCCTCTGGTTGCAGGTCAAGAGATGGTCAAAGAACCTGCACTCCAATACCAGCAGTGTCAGTTCACTTTCTACCATTCAGTAAGACTGCTATGCTTCTCCACATTTGGGTGCTTCGTGGTCCCAAGCACAAGAGGTCCAAAGCCTAAAGTCTGTGTTCCCACTTTAAGCTCCACTGTGGTTCAATGCGAGTCCTCACTCTCTTACAGAAGCCCAATACCTTCCAAATTCCAAGAGTGTCAAAATGCTTCTCTTTTGGACTGACCTCTCTCCTGATTTCTTAATGGTTCCATAAATTTGGATCACAATATCTATCACATTCAGCTTTGTATTTCCTATCAAACTGAATTCTACAGACAGCTATTTGCATAACTATGAGGCTGCAAATACCATGACATCCAAAAAACTAACAATCTGATCACAATCTCATGTCTGCTTCTTAAAATATTTGTCTGTTGTTATATGCACTTTTATTTACTCTGAGTTGATAGGCACCAGAGAGAAGCATCTGCTAAATAAATGTATAGGGAAGAAAAGATGTCTGAAGAGTTATAGATATGACTGGATGAAAAAGCACTTAGGAGGTTTGTGTGATCACACAGTCCTGGGTTTGTGTGGTCACCACAAATAAAACTGATCACAGTATCAAATAGTAGTGAAATATGCATCTCGATTGCATTCTACTGCAAACTTTACTTAGTTTGTCTTGTACAAAGTGTTCTGACAGAGAAAAAAAAACCCTTTAAATGGATGTCACCAACCCCGCGACCTGGTGTTTGGCACTCGTCCCCCTGGTCTCCCATGGGCACCAGCCTGTACAGTGGACAGTGGTTTCTCGATCCTGGATTCAAGCAATATCATCAGTATCATGGACAACCAAATAAAGCCAAATGAAAAACACTGAACCTCCCACGTGATAGTCACCTGCGCATCTTGACACTGCCAATATCTGTGTAGAGGTTGAGCAGGGGCCGGATGCAGATTGGGTGGGCCATGATCTCGTTCAGCTGTGGTCGCTTGGATGGATCTAGGTTGAGCATGTTGAGTATGAGCTGCCTCAGCTCTGGGCTGTACCGGTCTGATATAGGGGCAAATGTGCCACTCATGATCTTCAGAACCAGAGCAGGCAGATTCTGCACAGATGAACAGTGACGATAATGCATAATGGGCCATGCTTAAAAACATTAAATTACACATTAGTAATGACTACTTAACATGTAAGACAGTTTTGGATAAAATTGAGATCAATTTCCATTTATGTACATGTTCATATGCTTACAGCTGCCTCGAAGGCCCTTTTGAGGCTGGCGAGCTCATAAAGCACACAGCCCAGTGCCCAGATGTCACTCTTCTGGTTGTAGGGCTTGCCCTCACACAACTCAGGGGATATGTAGCACGGAGTCCCAACTACCTGTCATCCAGCATCCAGGAAAGATCATGTAGGGGTAGGGAAAGACATACAAAGTTGTCTTGAAACACAGCCACCATTATTTTGTTTCATTTTTATTATTTTAGGGTTGTGGTGCCCATCTTTGGTCCTCAAGGCCACAGCGCATTGATTTTCACTGAATCTCAGTTATTAACCCAATGTTGATGGAAAGTTACATTGGCCAGTACGTTACTTCACCTAATTTATGAGGTGTAAATGAGTGCTAACTACATTCTCAAGAATGGGGGCCTTCAAGAATCAAAGTTGTGCACCATTGTTTCTGACCGTAATGTGATGACCTAGGCTAGCCCTCAGTTGAGGAAGTACCCACAGTATAGGCTTTGCTCTTGCTGACAAGGATCTTGGAGATTCCAAAGTCCCCAATCTTTACAATCATCTGGTGCTTGTCAAGCAGGATGTTCTGGGTCTTGAGGTCACGGTGTAGGATGAGTTTGTTGTGAACATGGTAAAGTGCCAGCAGGATCTGCACAAAGAAGTGCAGGATGGTGTCTTCATCCAGGAGAGAGTTACAGCGCTTTTGGAGGTAGTCAGCCAGCGTTCCACCTACAGTCATAGGTCAAAACATCTCAGCACTTCTTTGAAGTACAAAGACATGCTTCTTAAGTTGCTTTCAAAAGGGATTTCAATAGAATTAGCAACTAGGAATAAGTTGAAATACAGCCACTTAATTGATATTATGAGGAATTCTTTTGGGTGCTTTGGACTTTCCTCTACCACCATGTAGTTTAACATGAGAGGAGTTTCAATGTGTTTTTAAACTAAAATAACTGAGGACCTGCATGGTTAAATACAGGAGCATAACAACTGATCAGGTATTTGGATGATCAAAAATATATTAAAAGTACTCAGTGGATGTATACACAAATATTAGGAGGGGGAAAACAATATACCTGCTTGAACACTGGAGTGGGATACACATCCCCCTATATTATGCCTACAAGACAGGTACCTGGGGCATACTCCATGGCAATCATGAGGGCCTTGTCCTCTAGGAAGTTTTCGTAGTACTCTATGATGTTGGGGTGGTTCAGGAGCTTCAGCACTTGACACTCGTTTTGAGCCGCTAGCCGCTCATCACGTGTCATCTGCTCCACTGGGATCTCCTTTAGGATCACGAGCGCATTATCACTGCGTCGTCGGCACAGGTGCACGATGCTGGGGGGGAGGGCGGTGAAAGGGGCGTGGTCTAAGCTCTTATTCGATCACGTGATCTTTTTTGACAAGCTGCTAACAAAGTACAACTTTTGCTCTACTTCAACTGATGACATGATACGAGGTAATTAGACATTATAACAGAACTACAGAACAAAATGCAAACGTATTGAATTCACGGCAAAAAGATTTTTGTTTAACGCGTCTGCAATTCTATAACGGTTTTGCTTATAGTGTAATATCCATGTAGTGACAAAGTTCTGTATTGTATTTACGTGTCTTCTCTAACCAACATGGAAGTGTGCCGTTCCAAACGTAGTAAAGAGTGACGGTCAACTTGTAAACTAACCATAACCCGAAACCACCGCAACTGCCGAGTTTCATCAAAATTAAAAGTTATTTTTTCGGAACAGAATCGAAGCACAAAATAACAGCGTTAACTCAGCCTTTGTTGTTGTTAAAAGTAACACATACACAGTGAAGTGTAATTAGGTAGGTTTTATATTTACCCAAAGGCTCCTCTTCCAACAACTTTGATTTTTTCGTATTTCTCCATTTTTGACTGTGCGAGTTAACATCCCCCACTGTCTCCTGGCAACACCACCCCTCGATCCTACAGGACGTCATCTGGGACAAAAATGTCGGAAACGTTCCGTGAATTGAATAGCCTAAAACATCTGCTGTCTGTAGTGCTGTATGAGCGGCAACTCAGGACATTGACATATTTGTAAGATTAGGTTTTTATTAAGTATAAAACGTTTTTTGTGCAGCTTTGGAGATATTCTCTGGGAAAAAAATATATATTTATATCTGTTGCCAAGACCTTGTGTTAAGGAAGGGATTTTCACTTTCCTCCACTATGTTTGCCAAGGACTTCTGCCATTAAACCAGTGACACATACAGTTGGACTTGTTGCTGCCAACATGTCTAAAAAATGGAGATATCTGTAACAGGAACCATTCACTATCTCTCATCTACTGAAGAAAAGATTCAGATCCTACGTGAGGATGAAAAACAGTTTGATTTTTAATACAGATAAAAAACACAATCTACAAGCCTTGGATATTCCACTTTCCGGGCATTTTTATGACAAAAGGAGATATACATGTCAGTGAGTTCAAATGAAGGTTTTTGTTTCATGCATTTAAGAGGTTTCTGCAATGGAAAAACTCACAATCTGATTCACCTGCCCACCTGCAAATGGGTACAATACAGTTATAATATGAAACTGTGGATGATGTTGATTGAAGGATCACAAAATATATTTCATTGCTTAGCTGGCACTGAACACAAGGGTTAAGGCTTCATACATCTCTGCTGAGATTACAGTGGTGGTCCTGCACAAAAAGGGTCCAAAATCAAAATGGGGTGAAGGTTCTTAGTTCTGGCTCTGATGTGGTGAAACAAGCTCCCTCAGAATTACTGAGTCCCTCTCACCATTCAAGAATGATTTCAAAACAAACAAAGTTCTTTTGGACCTACTTTTTTCCTGATGTCCTATCTGCTTCATAAACTTGCACTACACTACTCACTCTCTCTACTTAACCACTTGAGCAAACAGGGCTGCAGCTGTCTGGATCTGGGATCCATTCTCTCTGTGATCCAAGATTATTGCCCTCAGGTGTCTGGGACCTGGAGTTGCACATACAAGAACAATGACATCTGCAGTAGCTGCAAGGTTTCTTCGATAACTGAATTTCCATTATGGTAATTCAGGCAATTAAATAGTTCAAAAACAATCCACACAGGAAGAAATAGATGGTCAAATATCTGCAAACCTGCAGAAGCAGAAGAGCAGTTTCCATACTAGGTACATGTATGTTATATTTTGTAACACAGTGCCACTATACAGACATTACTCTTGCCACATTTCTCTGCTTGAGGGAAAACTGTAATTATTGCATCAAGTATCTATAAAATATTGCATTCCTTGGGGTTAACCCCAGAACTATGTTGAGTGATAAAAATACTTTTATTCATGGAATGATTCATTATATCCTCTGTGCTAAACAGAGGAGATGTGTGTTTATGATGAGGGAAGCACTGTATGATGCAACTCAATGGATTTTTTGCAACTGAAAACCAGCTATTGCAGTCAGAAGAAAATAATGAATTCAAGACTGAACACAAATACCATAATTTTGATCAACAATTTGATATATCTATCTATCTATCTATCTATCTATCTATCTATCTATCTATATTATATATATATGTATGTATATATATATATATATATATATATATATATATACACACATACATACATATATACACACATATACATACACACACACACACACCACAATCACATTTCTTCTACAACAAAAACAACTAAATTGTTCCTATTTCCTATCATGTTGGCAATCTTAACAAAACTAAGGAACAAATAAGATCATCTAACATCAAATACGGGTTAATATCACTAGGTCCTGCAAGACCAATGTGTCTGATGCTTTTTGGTGTGAAAGACAAATGCAGTGATCTTGTTAACTTTATTTCTTTATGTCATAAACATTATCCATCCATCGATCCATCCATTATCCTTAACTGTTTTATCCCAGTCACGGCTTTCCCAGTCTGGAGCATATCCTGAAATCAATAGACACTAAACTGTGAAACTACACCCTGAACAGGACATCAGCTCCTAAATATCAGTGAGCCAATCCATCAAATGTTTCCAAGGAGGATATACCCTGGCTCACATACCACTTCCGGCATAGTCTCTGGATAAATACCTCTTATTTTCATATTTTAATTAATTTTTGATGGTGTATTTTTTGTCAGGGAACTGTTTATTTTTCCCATAAGGTTGCAATGGCAAACTTGAGGAATTTCTCAACAGAAAAATGTTATGAAACAAATTAAGGGATGTTTAATTATAGTTCCTGCGATGGACTGGGATCCCATGCAGAGTGTAGTTTCACATCCTAGTGCCCAATAATTCCAGGATGGGCTCTGTACTGCCATGACCAGGAGGAAGTGGTTAAAGATAATATAAGGATGAATTGATAGATAATTACATTTGAATAAATACACACACACTTCTGCATTATGAACAGTGATATAATATTTGCATACACATATTATACAAAACTTTGTCTTTTTTGAATTGTCAAACTTATGTTTCTGAAAATAATATCAGCAGCAGAAAATGAAAACAACTACTTACCTATGAACAAAAGAAGGACCATATGCAACCATGCACTGCATCAATTGGTCAAACAAGAATGATTCATAGCTAGAATGAGCACAACAGTGCTAATAGCATGCAGATGGATAAGGGTTAGTCCCCATGATGAGCAGCCTGCAAAAGTACCTAGCAGTGACCTGACATGGGAAGTAGGATTGGAAGAGAGAAAGGCACCATGCAGGCGGAATAAAATCGGAGGCTGTAGGAAAACGAAACAGATGCAGGGAGTAAACGAGATCAGAATCTGGATACAGTCTTAGGAAGGTCACCATGAGGTGGAACAGAGGCAAATTAAACCTGTTTGGTGACACCATCTATGAAGAGTACAGGGATAGATTTGGGGATGCAGAAGAAAATCCCGACATGGCAGAAACAGACTGCTGTCATCCATAGTTATATGCTAGAGAAATGATTAAATCCTGTAGAAGGTAGTGGAGGTCTTGAAGACAAACAGAATGGAAGAGAAGGTCACCCTTCACCAAAAAAGGGCTGATCCACTTTGTCAGACAAAGGACGGGTAGCATAGAGCATTCAATGGATGAGAATGAAACAGTCTTTACTCCTGGAAACAACTGGTCCATGAGAGTGGGCCTAGTCAGCAGCTCCAGTTTCCCACTGAAATCAAAATAACTTGTGTAAGGGCAGATACAATATTGCAGTATGATGCGCAACAGTTAAAAGAGTCAGGATTGAGCTGACCATCCTGTGGGAGGCATGTCCAGCCCATGATAGGAAGAGGGAGAAGTACTCCTAGCTTGTGGATGAGTACAGTGAAAGTGGATGGATGTCAGTCATTTACCTGTTGGAGCTGGGATCACAGAACCTTGTCTATCCAGTTTCTATGGAGAAACATCAGGGTGACAGAAGCAAAGCTGAGGAAGACAATGAAGGAGCTGGCTGTGGATGCAGAAGGCTATGGGTAGGAAGGAAAGATAAAAACTGGGGACCACAAGATTTATGAGAAAAGCTGTAGGTTTTCATAAAAAAGGGCAGGGAGATGTCCATACCATTGCTTTACCCCCAGGTAATGTTCAGGGGCAAAACATCAATGAGGGGCAGCTCCTGAAAACACTGGCAGAGGTACAACAGGGTACAATCTTCAGCAGTTATTATCTGTATAACTATTTTTTTTTAATTATTACAATTTAGATTTTTAAATGATGTACTTTCACATTAGTGACTCTCTGTGCTCTATGGAAATCAGACCAAAGATTCCCGCAACAGATTCCAGGCCTATTGTAGCCAGAAAACGCCCAACACGAGTCTCCAAGGACCACCTAAACTAAAGGAGAAATGATGCCAGAGCAGCACGACTTCCTGTAGAACAGCAGTGGGAATTCTGAGGAGCCCCCTTTTCTCTGTTTCAGAGCCTCTGCAGCAAGTAACACAGTGCTTTTCTGCATGCACCCAAGGCACAGATGTTAAGTGAGAGAGGAGCCTGTGCACTGTGATCTGATGTGAACATTTCAGATACTGTGTGCAGTATGCAATGTTCCATGTGGTCAACCACATTCTCACAGTCCATGGGTGATCCCAGCTTTGTGATTTATGGCCACTGAGGAAGTTTCAGTCATTCTCCTCCCCTGCATGGTGCATATTTCAGGGCTTAATGTCTTTGCAGCTGTGGTTTCGGTGAGCACCCTGCCCCATGGTAACACATTCCTCCTCACTGACTGGCCCATGGACAACAAGTCTTAGAAGCAAAGTGGACAGCTCAAGTATGTGGCCCAGCTGGCCTAGAGAGAAAGAGGTTTCTGTGTGTTTGTGTTTGATGACGTGTCCAAATAAATAAGGTGGGAAACCAGTTGTACACATTTTACGTGCCATACTTAGCTGCCAGTATCCACTACACTGAGTCATTTCAAAATTATTACTTAAGCAGTCATGTTGCTGTGAAGCTAATGTCATCAAAGTCTTTACAGCAGCATATCTGTTACTCTGATAACTGTAGCAGTAAACAAACCATCACACTGTCAAGAGAAGCAAAAAAGTGGGAAAAAGATGCATAAATCAGAGAAGCAGTGCATATTTGCATCAGCTGCAGACAGTCATGATAGAATGCAGGATAATGCAGAATGACTTCCTGCTGGAACGGTGAGGAAATGAGCAGAATGGTTTAGGAGGAGGTGATATGAGCTGTCTGCTGTCCTATGGTGGGAGAGGTAGATGGCTCTGACAGCTTTTAGTGGTTGTAGTGGTGAATGATTGATACCTGCGTGTAAGCAGAACGTCCCTCTCTTATGTAGGCAGGGCAAGGTGAACCGTACAAAAACCAAACTGCACCTGGAAGTAAACATAAGGACTTTTTCCCACTAAAAAACATTGTAATGTCCTGTACCCCCACCCCTCGCTCCTGCAATGTTGCCAAATAACTGTTTTGTGGGCTTGAAGCTTAAGTGTTTACACACTGAGGAACAGATGACACTGACTAGGGCCTTCCAGAAATTAAATGTCTGCAGTTGTTTAGCTTTCATTCAGCAGTTTTTCAAAAACAGCCATCTGTTTCCTTGTTTTAGAAGAATAATGCAGAAATATTATAACTAATCATTACCAGTGAGGAATGAAAGAATAGCAGATCTTCCGAGAAAAATATTGGTGCATTCCTTCAGCCCAGCAATAAAAGAGACTATGGCAGCAGTATAAGGCTCGTCAACATCCAGAAGCAAACTCTTACATCATCAGTGTGACAAACCAATATAAGGAAACACACACACACACACACACACACACACACACACACAGTTGTGAATTATCCCTACCAGGGCTGGGCAAACTGAGAATTGAAAAGATCTATTTTAATCTGTCTTTTGTTTTGTGAAGGTGCAGCAATGAGGTCTCTTCCTCCATAGTGGAGACTTACATAACAGCTCCTCTCACCACACTATTTTGGTAAGTGACAAATGTAGCTGTGCCCGGTGGAACAGCATCTGCTGCAAGCAGTTGTTTGGCTTCTGTCTGCAAATGTGACCACTGTTTGCCACTTCACACTCACCTCATAGGTTGTCTACATCTGTGAACACTGTAGATATTGGTTTCCTTCAGTGCTTTGTGGATCCAGAGATCTTCAAGATGTACACAATGTTTAACCTTCTTGCATGCTTAATCTAATGGTCCAAACCAAAGATCTCCGGTATAAGTCCTGAAGGTCTATTCTCTTTGGAGCTTTCAAACACTCTCTAAACAACCAATAACTTCATTTCCAAGAAAACTTAAATTAGTTCACTTAGGGAAATAGTTTGAGCACATAGGTGTTAAATACCAGTTTCACAACACTGCTATAGGAAAATTTTTGGAAGAAGTTCCAGTCTGTTTTTTGATCAGTATCATCCCCATGTGATTATGTACATCTTCAATGTGTGAGACATGCATGCTTGCTAACCTGGGTGAGTTCATAAAAAAGTACCCAACAATTACCTCTGAAAGCTGGTGTTTTTCTTCATTAATCTTGTCCTTATGAAAGATATGGCCATCATCCTGCAGGCACTGCCATTCTCAGTGCATCCATAGTAATGATTGGACATCCTAGACGTCAGTTCCAGGTCTGGTACTGTAACCTGGCACAATCACTGCTGCTGTCTTTGTCAGAAATGCAAGATCAGAATTCCTGAAAGGTCACTATTGCAACAGCAGAGCCACCTCTAGCTTTATTTCAGTAAATATCTTCCACCATACAGGGAACACTAACAGTGAATTTAATAAATCCTTCACCATACACTCAGGAAAAAATAAAACAGCTGGCACATATGAGAGGGACCCGAAAAAGACCTACAGAAAATAGAATTTTTGCAAAATCGCGCCCTCTAGTGTTATCATTGCTTTCGTTTACAGAACGGCACAGTATAAGATTATAATATAAATTACACTACTTTATAGGTTAGGAGTGGAGTGTTTCAGACATATGTTTTAAGTCCCACAATTATTTGTAACCAAAAGATAATTTTGTCTCATATAATGATTATTTTATTGATTAAAATGACATTACTATTGTCAAATCGAACATAGTAAGCATATATATCTTCTTCAAGGCATATATCTGTATATTATATTAAATCCGTATGCCTTTCTTTACCATTTGTTGAACCTTAAAATAGGTTTCTTGTTCTGTACTTTAGTTTTCCTGTTTGTATGGATTTTTGTAGGTTTGAAAGCCTAGTGAGGTACAGCAAGGACGCTGTACTTATTTCCAACACACAGATGGCGCTGGTACCTATTAGTCACACACAACTGGTGGTTTAGTTTTAAAGCTGCAAGCAAATAAATAGTTTGTTATATGTATAAGGTTCTAAGACCATTGACTTGATTTAATTATTGTTAAAAATTCTTATCATGAAATTTAAATGAACAGTGGTTCTGTGGCCTAATACTAGAGCATGTTCTGGATCTGACCTTCTAACAAATCTTTAAATAATCTTTAGTAATACAAAATAAATAAATTATGAATTTCAGGACTTGCAATAGCTTGCATTAGTCACTGACTGTAGTTATCATTGCTTTTTTGTAAGCACAGGCGTGTCAGGTTCTGACTATTGTTCCTGGGGAGGTTTTCAGTCGTAGCAAATCAAGTAGGTGGGACCTCGCTTACTCAGTAGGTACCTGTGAGTGTCATCACACCTACTGTTCACCAGGAGAAACTCCTGTGTAAGAGAGATACCATTCTGATCACAAAGTTTGGTTCAGAGCCCCTGCTATGCATTTATCTATGAAGTATTCTTCTACCTTGGCCATTGCACCCAACCACCAGGCTTCATCTTGTAGAAAGTGAGCAAATAAGATGGTTCCACATGGCCATTTCAGCATGAACCCTCCTGGGCTATCCAGGCAAGCTGTTCATAAGATGCTCACCACTCCAAGCCTTCTGTTAGGGTTAGGTCCCTGTAACTGTAATCTGTGCAGAGTACACTTTTTAAAATATATTAAATATATGTCTGAATAAGCATGGGGATTTTTAAGGACCATTTTTTGTCTAGACTCTAAATGTGTTTGCCAAAGGAGACCCTAATGGGAGCACAAGGCTCTGGATGACACAGCTCTGAGATTCTTTAAGGCCCACGAGCTGCACCAACTCACGGATGTGACAGTCCATTGTGAGCCTTTGTTAGGCTCTCACTCACTCGCACACTATGAAAAACCACCCATTTTCTGGGACCACAGTGCATAAGGCATAGTTGGGTATGCTCCAGATGGGATGCCAGTTCACATCTGAATAGCCATACAAACTAAATCCCTCACCCAGTCTCATACAGTATAGCCAGTTCACAGTGACCAATCAATCTGAATAATACATGAATAATGAACACATGAATAACGACCAGTCAACCTCAATATTGCATGAATATGAAGAGACAGTTTCATAAAATGTGCATTTATTGGCCAAGTTAGTCTGTCTCAACCCATAATTTTAGATTTACAGGCTTCAGGCTTTTCTGCTTCTTTGAGGCTCTGCCTGTGGCAGGAAAATTTGGCTTTATAGTGACCTCTGCAGGAGTCGCCTCCACTTAAATTCACTCACTCACTCACTGACTAACTAACTAACTAACTATCGATAACCAATTATCCTAAGGCAGGGTCACAGTACCTCAAATGGTCTATGTACAAAAAAAATTCTTGTGTGAAATTCTGGGAAAATGCTGTACATTAAGTCAGAACAATAAAGGTTTTTTTCACTTCTTTATTATTAATGTCTTTATTCATGTATTATACCTTTTCGCCTGCTTTACTCAGACCACAGTCTTGAGTATATCTGCTTGAGCTGCAGTCACTTTGTATGCAAACTTTACCCCTCCCAAAGTTTCCGAGATTTCTGGAAGCAAGCCGCCACCCACACTCCATGTGTCTCCACCCCTCCCTTGCTGGCTCTTCATAGTACACACTGGGAGGGGAGGCACCAGGAGGCGACTAATTCAGTGGAGCTGGGCGGTCTGTCCCAGGGAGTCTCAAGCACATACGCAGTGGCTGGGAAATGTGAGACATTCTTCCATTAGTCCCACTGAACAGTTGTGGGCAACGGAGGTTGGGGGGTGCACTTTAAAAAAAGTTGTCACACACGCCTGCTGGGCCTGGCTTCCATCCTCATCACAGGATTCTTGTCTCACTTTGACACAGTCGCACACACACACACACACACACACACACACACACACACAAAACGGGCACACACAGAAGAAAGTGGGAAAGAAGAGCAGAAGACGTGAGGAGAAAAGCAGCAGAAGAGAGACAGTGTGATCTCCAGACTGGAGAAGATGGAGGGCTTGCTCTCCATGCTGCAGCCACACCCTGGCCTGCTGGTGGCTACCTTCTCCTTGGTGTTCAGGGGTGTCCACCAACTGCTCCGGGCCTTGCCACTGCCCAAAGGTGTGTGCAGCGATGAGTTTCGCACGTGGAAGTGGAGGAACCTCTCAGTGTCTCTGGTGCACTCGATGCTCACGGGACCCTGGGCTGTCATCTGGTAAGTGAAGAGTGCCTGTTTGCTGCTTCTTTTGGGCTTCTGGGGTGAGATGGATGTGTTTTGAAACTGCTAACAGATGGCATGGTGAACTGATTTCTGGGAGAAACCCCATGAGATCACATAACACCACTGACCAAACTTGAGAAGTCAAATGTCCAGGTAGTCAATGAAACATGTTGATAGGTGAGGAAAAAGGTAGCAGTTGCACAGATGTAAGAAAAATATGGCCAAAACTATAAAGGTGAAACTTGGGCAGCATTACAGCTGAAGGCTGACAGTTGAGATTCATTTACCACAGGGTGTACAGATACTATGGTCAGAGCCTGGTGGTAAAACAAGTCAGCAAAAACAACATTCTTATGACATTTGTTCATGTGTTCTAGGAGAAAGAAGAGAAACGGGAAAAACCTGTTACGAACTAACAAAGTTAGAGAGAAAATAATGTTTATTTGACTGCTTTTTGCCTTTGCAGTTTTCATTTTTTTGATGCTTTGCTCATTTACTGAGTGTTTACAGCATTAGTAACCAGCTAAAACCCAAGGTATTCCACTGTGCGGGCATTTAAATCTGCACAATTCTGGTGAAAAACTAAACTATACTGTAGTATATCTAGGACTGCAAATCAGCTTGGATAAAGGTGTCTGCTAAATATTACATAACATCAAACATAGCTTTGAAGAAAAGTAACTGCTAAATGAATATATGTAAATGTGAAAATTCAGCTCCTTATCTACTGCTTAGCATGGTGCTCCCAGCCTACAGTACACTGCTCCCTTTCTGCCTCCCTCCAGTGTGCTGCTGTCACCAGAGATGCTGGACAACATGCACTCCTCCTATACACCCCTCTCATACCTCCTTGTCTGCATCTCCACAGGTCAGTCATAGTTTCTTCCTGTCAAACATCACATATCACCTTTTTGCTAATAGAGATGTTTGGCTTGTCCTACCATATGTTAAGAACCAAGAACCCCACCAGAGCATGCAAAGTGTCTTCATTTTTACCTCTGGCAACTTCAGTAATCTTCAGCAATGCTCCCAGGTAACCCTAGCACTTGACCATCTGACACACAATTAATTGAAAAACAGCATAATTAAATTTAATATGTTACTAAAAATGGTCTATACAGATGTGGGTGGAGACAAGGTAGGTTGCTGTCCTCCATTCTTCTTTTATCAGTTTATGAATTCCTTTATAATGTTGCTACTTAAATTCACTATATTCAACCTGTTTGATGTGATAAAGTGAAATAACTAACCTGCTGTTTGTTCACAGTCAGGTGAGAGAGGGTAAAAGCACTGTGACAGGTTGATGGGGCTTGGTCTTGGTTACATGGTTATTTACTTTGTAAATAAGGTTTGTATTCCTTGGTTATTCTGGGCTTTTCCCATTGGAGATACCCTAATGTCCTGAACATCGTTTGTGTAAAGGGGTTAAACCAAACCCACTTTTTCAGTTCTGGCTTTTACACAGCAAGGAAAGAGTGTTACTAGTCATGAACCTTAGTAAAACAAATATTCCTTGGCATGTGAATATTTGGAATGCACTGAAACAGTGCCAGTCACAATACGAGACACTTCTTGCAGAATGGACAGACAGGTACTTTCTGCTTCCTCTCTGTTGGTCATGGGTAGGGAGAGGTATATGTCTGTTATTATGGTAAATTTCCTAGAAGAGACTGAAATTCATGAGAGAAACCTGCACAGACATGTCTGTTGCAATATTCCATTTTACTTGCAAACCAGTTCTAGTTTTATGACTGTCATAATTGCTATTATAATTCAGATGGGATTTTTCCAAAGCAATTTGTAACGTTAGACATTTACAATGATTCGAATTATGATTCATACAGCAGGATATTCTTATTTGAGCTACTGAAGTATCTTGATTAAGGGACTGACAGCAGGCATGGGATTCAAACCAGGAACCTTCACACTGTGTGTGCCCTATGTCATCTGGATTTTTTCTTGGAAGGGTACTTTGTTCAAGATGTGGGTGACATTATCCTAACCGGACATGCCAGGGGGTCATGGGAATTCCTCCTTCACCATGCTCTGGTAAGTTTCTGTCAGTCACCGTGCAGTTAGATATCATGCTGATGGCCCTTCCTGCAGGTTAGAAACTATTTTAAAATGACTCCAGAAACCACAAAGATAATGTTATCAGTTCTGCGGTTGGGTTATTACGACTCTGAACAAAAATGTTTCATCCAGTAGTTTTTATAATGTTCTGAATAAGAAGAAACATTTGAGATTACATATATATCTACATATATTTTGCTCTGTGAAAAACCAGGACTTTTTCTTGTATACTAGTACTTTTCATGAACTCCTGGTCTTCTGCTCTGCCCCCAGACAACCCGATTCTGAACTGCTCTCCCAGAAAAAAATTGGCTCTCATTTATAACAAGCCTCATAGCTACATTTCATTACCTAGGGTGATACACTGCAAGTAACTTAGTCAAAATTTGTCTCCCCTTTATTAGAAAATATATAACTTTAACATCAGAAACATATTTTTTGTAATTTTTTTTCACTGTAATGCAATTTAAAATTCAGTAATTCAAAATGCAATACTAAATAGTTTGCTGATATGGACTATTGATTCCAGCGTGCCAATAGGGGGGGTACAGGCACTCTTTTCCCACATCAAGCGCTGACTGTACAATAAGGTATATTTAGTTCTAAGTATGTCATGCGGCCCTATTTCCTGGCCCACGGAATCCTCACTGCCACACCTCAACTTATCCTCAAATCCTGATGTTTACTTGGTGTTAAAATGAGCCTTTGCCAGTCACTGCTGATCAGGCTGCATCCTCCATGAGGGTTGCCCCTGCTCTTGTGTGGGGAGACAATGGGGTTATTCTGAGCCCAACACACAGCAACTCATTCACGTGTCTAAGTGACCGAAAGTCCCTGGTTGTAGGGGAACAACACACACTTTGTGCAGGAGGTTGTGACCAGAGCATGGGGGGAGTGGTCGCCATGTCACAGTTCTTCACCTCTTTTTGTGTGTCTTACTCCATGTCTTTGCCAATATATTATGTGGCAGTGCTGTCATGCTATTCTCCACAAAACACATCCAGACACCCTAACACAGACAGACGGAGACATGTTCCCAAACACAGACACTAACTCACAGGCAAACATATGCGCGTGTGTTTACAAGCCTGTAAGTAAACACACAAATGAACATATATAGAAGTAAAACACTTCTGAGATGGCACATGCAAAAATGCACCCTAAACCCTGCTGATACAGTAGGTTACAATGCAGTGTATTTTCAAAACAACAAGAAGTCATGGAACAGACTTGAGAAATTTGACAAACAGGTATAAAAGAGGAGATGGTGAAGCAATTCCCCTACTTCAAACAAGTCTAAATCCTGCCTAATACCTACTTATAGGTCCATGGAGTATTGCTGGTAATATTTTTTGTCACAAATCAACATAAGAAATCAAACCACACAGAAGGCCAGAGGGTCTCTTCACAGTCACTGTCAGTGGGAAGTTACACCATCAGACCTGAGGGAAAGTCACATGAATGTGACAGTGGTAACAGAGGAATGTGGGAAAGACCATCAGAATGACAATACAGTAGGAAAGTAACACCAACACACACTCTCTGTAGTGGTTTTAACAGTGGACCAAAAAATAAACCATTTTTGTGACGGTCAGAAATATCTAAAATCCATAAAAACAAGGCTCGTTAAATTGAGGATGGACTGTATGTTTTTAAATATACTTTGTTTAAAATTAAAAATAACTTATCTATGTGAGCTTTGGTATTTATTTTCCAGGCTAATATCTGCAACATATAAATGAATCTTTTTTTGCCGATTAGAAAACTGATGATCTACTGGTCTTGAGATAAGGAAAGGGGTGGTAACTAATGTCCTTCCACCAGGCCCTGCAACACTATGGCTGCCCCTGAGAAGAACCGTCTTTTCAAATGTCAACTTGTTAAACCTACTGAATTTTGTGAGGGACTTCTCCCATCTAGACAGCTCGTGACTGGAATAACATACTAACCACATTTGATTATTCAAATCTAGGATGCTCTCTGCAGATTACGTGGGTCCATTGGCCCCTGTTCAAAATGTCTCTTTTCCAGGTGATCTGGTGTTTCCTGTACTCCCTGTTCACTCAGCATTACGTGGCAGGTGCTGTGGTTGCCCTCTTTGTGGAGGTGAACAGTGTCTTCCTGCACACACGACTACTGCTCAAGCTGGCAGGGGCACAATCTTCCCAACTATATGGCCTCAACCGGCTTCTAAACCTGCTTACTTATGTGTTCTTCCGCCTGAGTGCACAGGCCTACCTCACCTGGTACATTGTAAGGAATTACTCCTGGCTGGACCATGCTGGATACTTCCTCAGCACAATGATGCTCATGAACATCATGATCCTGGTGTACTTCTACCGCCTGCTACGTGCAGACTTTTTCCCCCATGGCAAGGGACACCTGGCTCACAACGGCACGCAACATGGCACCTCTAAAAAGTTCCTCAGTGATTAACCCAAACTGTATTTTCGTGTTTTTGGTACTGTACTTATTTTCCATTCTCACATTTGGAGCCATAATTTATATCTCACGTCACCTATATATTATTTTGAAACCATGTCTTCATCTCACCCTCAGCCACCTCCAGGATTTTGCAGAACAGCTGCATTACACATTAACTGATCTTTACAAACTCTAGAAGCACATTCTGAGTCTATATGTCTAACAATTTGGACATAACACAGCCTGTAACCTTTTCTTTGATGGCTCTTGGTGCTGACTCTTGGCAGCCTCTAACACTTCAAACTTGAAACTGTAAAAAACACGAGGCTGGATTGAAAGAAGGACTCTTTACACTCTGACGAAGCAGCACTCCAGGAAGAACTAAGGCCATGACACTCTGCCCTACCATCACCTGACCAGTACTGTCTGCATGAAGCCCGCGGTGGCTGAAAGATGCCCATCTAGTGAAATCATCACAGCTAAAATAGCCACACAAGACCTTTACTTCACACTGGATGTGAAAGGAAGGTGTGTTTATATAGGTACTAAAATACCTTGAAGAAATTTTATAGTTGACAAGTCCATCTCACCACGCACAGAAATGTTTTAATAAAAATGATTTTTGTACTGTAACTTTTCAAAATACCTGTTATACAAAATGGTTTCTTTTTTCTGTGTTTATAAATTATCTTGGAGTTTTGGAAAAACAAAGTCTTCGGAGGGGAGTATTATAATAAACCCATACATACAGCCAGCTGTCAATCAGGTACAACGTATATAAATACCCTCTAACTTTATAAAAACTCAACACCACCCTACCTCCACTTCTCCTTTGTCCAGTGATGTCCCACTGGGGGCGCTCAAAAACCTTGCAGCAGCTGCAATCCCTCCAGTAGACTCTCAGCCCAGATAGAAAGTACACTAAGCAACCGTCCAAACACACGATCACTATCTAGCACTTCAAACTCCTGAAATACCAACAGTAGAGATAAACAGTAATTTACAACATAAAAGGTGTTAAAGAGTAAAAAAGATAAATAACAGGCACTGCCAGTGACAAATAACAGAAAATTGCAAATGTTTAACAGCATTAGAGACAGAATGGTTGTAAGAAACTGAAGAGTACTTGGCAGAATGTGCTGAAGAAAAGAACATTGCAATCATCACGTTCATATATTCTGCACAGGGCATCATGCTGCAAACATTTAAATACACTGATGCCCATGGCAACCATCCAGTCCAGTGACATTCCTCAAAGAACAAGGATCAGCCTAGTGGTAGCAATTCTTTTTAACAGAAATAAAAAATAATAAACTACTGGTTTAGTTACCTGGCACTGCCTGGGTCAGAAAGTGGAAAGGTGAAAAGGTAAAAGGTAGTACACATTATATTTTACCAGACTATTGTTCTTACACTGGTAATGTGTGCAGCACCATGTGTTTGTGTGCCATGTCAGATTTTACAAATTCTTATTTTTATTTGGCCACATAGTGCAGCTACGTTTGGTGTTGTGATGATAACGGTGTTTTTCCATCCCTGAAGCACGTCACGTCACCCCTCCCTGCTGCCAGTTTGTCTCATAACTACAAGCAACCTCCTATCACCTGTGCCTCTTGCACCCTCAAATGATGTATGTGTTGTGTTTGGCTTGTACTTTAAATGCTCACATATAACAGCTACTGGTGCTGGCTATATTGAGGTGCAGACAGTAACAAAAAATTATATACCACAAAACTTTATTATCATTAAATTCTTTCCATTTAATACACATCACTACTGTGTGAGTGTGAGAGTGTACGCACACCAGTTTGACTCTTTAGTCCAAGCAGCCGCTGACATCCCATCACTCCTACCTCTTACCGCTTTGACACCCCCCCCCCCCCCCCCCCCCCCCCCCCCCCCCCCCCCCCCCCCCCCCCCCCTCCCCCCCCCCCCCCCCCCCCCNCCCCTTACCCCTTTGAACCCCCCCCCCCCCCCGCCCCGCTTTCAAAGTGCCCTTTTTGGTGTTTTCAAGAACCTCATTTATGGTGAGAAGTACCTTTGTGACAAATTCCAAGTCAGTGGCTTGAAAAACAAAGCTGTTCATAAAGAATAAACAAATAGACAAAAGAAAATGAGACTGAGCTTTATAGACAGAGAGAGATGATTAACATCCATATGGTGCAAAACAACCAGATTAGACATATTTAAGAACAACTTCTTAATCAAATTCAGTAGGAAACTTTTTTGATAATTAAAACATATGCAAATCACATTTGCTCAGCCGATTACAAAACGTACAATATATTTCCTACATTATATACTGCCCCCTAGTGGAATGTAAAAAGTGGTTCTGTATGACGACAGCATTGCCCCCAGCATAGGGACAACTGGAAATAAATGGATCGTTTTACAGTGTTGTGAAACTAAATTTGTGTGTTTTGGAAAACCTAACGAGGGAATATTCTGGAGTGAATACTGCATTCATTCAAAAATTCGTAAAAAAATTAAGCATAACTGTATGAATGAATGAATGTATAAACTGAATAAAGTTTCCATTTTGCATCGATTCATGCCAATTTGTTGTGTATTTACACTAATACATTGGTGAAAAAGCGCTTTAAAAATTTTAAGTGTTCTTTATGTAATCCTATAATATTGTGCGAACATAAGTACTATTTTATATTATTTTACTGGATTATTTATAGTTCCAAATCCTCTAGAAAATTCAAAATGATTTTCTTATTGAAATTGTGAAAGATTTTTACTAAGGTATTAAGAGGTTAAGAATGATTAAATAGTATAGAGTAGCTTCACTCTGGTTGTCTCTGAAGCTACATATACTGTATGTGTACACTTTTAAACAGATGTTCCAACTGGGATTTGGTTTGTGTATGGTTACTAGGAAAGGGAGGCATGACAACTTGATGAAGGAGCTTGTGTACAGTAACCAGAGTGAGAGGCATGACAACTCAACAAAGGAGCTTGTGTACAGTAACTAGGAGGGCTTATTTCCTTCCACTTCTAGTGCCATGTTTTCATAATTAAGTGCAAAAGTATTAAAAATTTAACACAACGTAGGGATTGTCAGGATGGCAATACGCAGTTTTTACAGCATACCCAGCTACACTTGGTTAAAAGGCCACTTTGCCTTTTAACTCTACATAATTGTAGCCTTTGAAAATGTATCATACAAAAAGACTGGTGTCTAGAAAGTGAAACTATCATTTAGTAATATTCTATATTAGCTGAATGTCAGCAGACTTCCTTCTGATTTGTGTGCAGCAGTGCATCTCCTGATAAACTGATCAATGATCTCTGTAATTTAAACTACTTTGTAAGGAAAATCATGTATTTTTTTTTTTGTTTTACAGTCTTAAATGATCGTTTAAATGCCAGCTACGTGCTAATAAACACATTGTGCTCCCCAACACAACTCCAGAGGTGTAAATTTTGCATATCTGTAATGGTCCATCTGTGAAATTCAAGGAATTTCACAACCAAAAACTAAAAATAAGGCACATTATCCTTTATTTTATAGCTCTGCAATGCACATTTATTCAGGCTTAAATTTAAAACAGCCAGTTTCACGATTTTATCTGAGCTCTTAGCTGCAAACAATCTAGTTCCGGACGCCATCTTAAGACCGCAAAATGCACGTGCGGATAACCTATGTAAATTTCCGAAGCGACGAAGAGGCCCATGGAACTTGTAGTACTGGTAAAAAGTTTTCCTTTGCGCTTATTTTAAATTTGCGGTCATTTTGTTATTATATCTCCATGGCATGGGACATTAAACTGCGCACAAATATTTGGCCTCCTTATACATATATTGCGCATGAAGATAGGAAATGGATATGGTGATCTAAGAAGTGTTACGTAGAAGAGACAAAAGGGAGAAAATGTAAGAAGTGTAAGGGGGTTCTCACTTTGACTTCAAGCCTTTTGAAAGAAGTCAGTGAGACAGTGGCTGTGCGCTAATCCGTGTTCACTGTACGTGACGCCAGACGGACTGCCGTGAAATCCCCCCCCAAACCATCTGCGATCCGGACTTCGGGACCATCGCCGTTAAACGTGAGAATTTGTGGGCTGATTTGCTGCTTTCCCTAATCGAACTCATTTGTCTGTAATACTCATCATTTCCACCGATCGGAATCTAGTAAGGGACCCTTTTCACTTGGGTAGGTACTGCGTAATTCCTCGAGTAAAATCTGAAAAGCATTTTTACGCGTTATGGATTACTAGTCTTGCTAACAAGTAGGATCAAGTTAATATAAGTTCGTAACGTTTTCGGTCTTTCAGATTATCTTCTTGCACTTAAATCGAGCATCACATTGAAGCGAACATTATGATTTATAAAAACAGCCCGTATAATAACTGCACGATCCTTATTTGTTCTGATGTTGATGTATTTCAATGTTTGTAGTGTTACTGCAGTTTTTAAGGGTTCGGCTCTCAGTTAAATCACTTCGCCATGGGCGATGCTAAAGAAAAAGTTGCGCACTTTTCTTGAGGATGTTATAAAAATGCGAAGTATGCAATGTAACAGTATTTAACCCTGTCCATTCATACCTGAACCATCCCTGTGGCGAGCAGCGGGCCTCCAGCAGCTTCCCTTTGTTAAATGAAGATTTACTCGCCAAGCGGATCTCTGTAGCGGCATCCGGACATGTCCTCATCAAAACAACTACACAATAAATAATACTTGGCTAGGTTGACCAGCACGAGACAGGGGAATCTGAAGAACACTTTTCAATAATAAGTGTTAGAGTATATTTATTTATTTTGGTACCGCTTTTCTCCAAAGCAACTTAAAATTCTGCTCGCCAGGTAGTCAATTTGAGATTAAAAAACAAATAAATTACTCTTAAATTTGATTAATCTGTACGTGTAAACCTTAACTGGTAAAATCTGAAAAATATCTTTAATTTTTCAACAGGTTTTTTGGAAATGACAGCATTGCTGTATTTTCAATAAATCCTATTTCACAGAGAAGTTGCAGAGGCAGACAGTAAGACTGTGTGTGTGTGTGTGTGTGTGTGTGTGTGTGTGTGTTGTTAGGGACTCTGTACTGTCTAACGTGAATAAACAGCAAGCTGTACTGTAAATGTGCTCCATTACAGTTAGTCATCTTGGCCATGCTTTCATGTTGGCTGAGTTTGTGTGAGCTGGTTCAAATGCTGAGGGGGACTAAAGCCTGACAGTAAGCAAGGCAGGAGATGGAAATGTAATGCCACAGATTGAAAGATGGATGAACTCCATCAGACCATCAATAAAAATTTATCACAGATTTGTGCAACACACTCCTTTATTTGCTCTAGTTCTTGCACATTACAGTCTTAATAAAACAGTTGCACGTGCGTCAGGGATGATGTATTTGCCCACTTTTTTTGTAGACAATGTTTTTCTACAGTGTTGTTTTCCTTTACCTTAACCTTCTGTGTGTTCATACCAGCTTCCCACCATGAGTGTTCTACCTCCTGTAAGAAGAGACCGTGTTATTGCCCAGCTTCCCCAGGTACATCTTTGCTCATTGGCCAAAAATTTTCAAACTTCCTCAGCCCAAGTTTCTTCTCCTCTAGTCTGTTTTAATGTGCAGTGGTTGGAATGTGTTGCCTCATGCAGAAGGATAGCACTTCGAGTCCAGTCATGCCTAACTGCCCAACCTCCTCCCTAGGCCTGCTGATTCACAGAAGCCAAACTCCCCTCCCTGTTGCTTTGCTTTATTCCAAATGTATCCGATGCTGAAAATAGCAGGAGTCTCTGGTGGAAATCTTTCTTTTAAATGTAGTTTAGTCTTTTTTTATTTAAGTAGTTTAAGGTGGATTTGTTCTGCCTCTCCAGCCTTTCACCAAAGAAGCTGCTCTGCACACCAAAAATGAATTCCACTCCAGGGTGAAGACTGCTTGTCAGGAGCACAAAACTGGCACTGTGGGGTGAGGTTTGCCACACCAGGCCCATCTGGGACTACCACACATCTGTTTGGACCATAAATGTCAGTATTGAGGGAAAAGGGAAGGGATTTGCAGGGGTATGATTTCTCATTTGAGTGTCTTTTTCCTTCCTTATGTGGACCTTCAGCAGGTTCAAGATCTCGAAGGTCATCGTAGTGGGTGACCTGGCAGTAGGAAAAACCTGCCTGATTAATAGGTAAGCTGTTGACTCAGTGTCAGCAGTAAAAAATGCTTAATGTTTGATCAAAGGCCAGTGTTTAAGGATTTTAATGAAAATGATTATGAATAGCCTTAATTCTGAAAGTTAAGGACTGGGTTTCAAGAAGAAGCAACACTGATCCAAACATTTCTCTTGCCATTTACAGTTAATTTTCTGGAAATTTTGGCTGTTTGTCAAATGACCTGACTACAATTTAAAAGGCAGTGAAAGGAGTATTTATAGTTTTTAAAGAGCAGGTGTTGGAGTGGCTTTAAATGAACTGTATTCCCACACTCCTGTTAGGTTCTGCAAGGACACTTTTGATAAGAACTACAAGGCGACCATTGGAGTGGACTTTGAGGTGGAGAGGTTTGAGGTGCTGGGTGTCCCATTCAGCCTACAGCTGTAAGTGCAATGTAAGTGCCCAAAGAGTGCAAAATCCAACCTACACCTTCACCATGCTCACCCCTCTCATGCTGTTCCTTTGCAGGTGGGACACAGCAGGGCAGGAAAGGTTCAAGTGCATTGCCTCCACATACTATAGGGGAGCCCAGGGTAGTGAAAGATCTTTTGTTGACAAATTTTTCTAAAATAAAATGTTATCATAAGTGGTTAGAAGATATTTTTGTTCTTCCACAGCTCATGCTTTTTTTTTTTTTTTTTTTACTTTCGTCCACAGCTGTAATAATTGTTTTTGATGTGACTGATGTGGCCTCCTTGGATCATACAAGGTAAGGCATGAGCAACTGTCACCCACACCTTTGACTTCCAGGTCTTTGGAAAGTAATCTCTTCATTAGCGCACCTGGCTGTCTCCATGTCCATCTGCAGGCAGTGGCTGCACGATGCCATGAAGGAGAATGATCCCTCGAGTGTGCTACTGTTTCTTGTTGGGACAAAGAAAGACCTCATTGTACGTGTGATCTTAGTTCTTACTATGTTTTACTTAACCTATCTTGGCTGCCAGATATAATTCTTTTTTCCATTTTCCCAGTCTCCTGCTCAGTACTCCCAGGTCGAACAGGATGCAGTGAGACTAGCAGAGGAAATGAAGGCAGAGTACTGGGCAGTGTCTGCGTTGTCAGGTAAGTGATTTACACTGTACAGACTGCTAACATAGAACACATGCCTTTGCTCACCAGGAACGATAGCACAAAATTATTCATAAAACTGTTGGTGTATCAGCAAGGCTTCTGTGAAAGTGCACAGGTGTATTTTTAAAGAATACAGCAAATAGGTGTCTGCTTCCTCATCCCATAGGCGAGAATGTGAGGGAGTTCTTTTTCCGAGTGGCATCACTGTCCTTTGAAACAAATGTTCTGGCCGAGCTGGAGAAAAGTGGATCCAGGCGTGTCGGAGATGTTGTCCGTGAGTACCGTTTCAGCAATAAACAGGAGTACAGTTATTGTTAAAAAAACACTTGTTTAAGTAGTGTAGGTTGTTTTAAAGGTGAAATGTTACTGGTTCAAGCATGTTATTTTAACCAACAAGAAAAAAAGTGGCTCCTCGACTTCCAGTTGGGACTGGAAGTTTATTAACTTGATTTGTTTGCAAGTCCAAAGTCATGCAATAAGAAAAATCTTAATAATGCAGACATCCCTCATTTTATTTGCTGATATGCTTTTTGTTTTTTTTAAATATAAAGCTGTAATAACAAAAAGGTATACTTTAATTTTTCATTCAAACAACATAAAGCTACAATTATTGAAAAAATGAATCACTGCCACAATCTTCATATTAGAACTGTTCATAAGTCCACCCACTACATCAAAATTAATAAAATGTTAGTAACAGAAGTTAACTACTTGACTTATTTAAAGATTATGTTCCGTTGAAAATATCACAGCATTTTAAAATTTCAGTATAAGACTAATCTTTTTTCATGAACAGCTCATACAATGCAGGATTTATACTGGAAACATAGGGTGAGAAACAGAACTCTAGACAGGATGCCATTTTATTACCTGTTTGTTAACATGAAATAACAAAGTTTACTTTAAGAGAAAGTAGAAAAGAGTGACTTGCAGAAAGTATTAAAGTGTTTTACCTTAAACTCCCAACTATTTTACTGGCCACAAGGATGACCAATTCATTCAGAATAACATGTCTTTCAGAATCTGGTCACTTAACCCTAACCATCAAG
Source organism: Arapaima gigas (assembly GCA_900497675.1). Classification (NCBI taxonomy): domain Eukaryota; kingdom Metazoa; phylum Chordata; class Actinopteri; order Osteoglossiformes; family Osteoglossidae; genus Arapaima; species Arapaima gigas. Next base: position 369,733 of record UFQX01000112.1, read on the forward strand.
AAAACATATTGAAGTTTTTGATGCAAAAACTAATTTCAGGAGGGAAGTATAACAAACTCTTTGCCAGATCCTGTTGTCAATCACATGCATACATCAGTAAGCATTCCCCACTATTTCCACTCCACGGGCACTGTTTTTTGTAAATGGTTGCTGCCACTTTCAATGCTGCTCAAAGACCCGCGCACTGAACACCACCAACCCCTTCCCCTGCTGTCTGCTGAGCCGGGCGCTGCCTTTTGCACCCCGCTACTTACTGTCACAGTGGTCCTAGTGCTCCACTTTGGGGGCATCTCAACCACAGCCAGCTGTTTGATTGGCTTGGAGTTCACTATGCTTTTGGGGGCTGAACAATCTTGCTGACCAGCAGGTATGAGCCTCCAGCAGACTCCAAGCCCCAGTGGACAGTACACCAAACACTTATCCAAATGCATAACCAGTCTAATACTTTAAACACCTGAAATAATAGACACGTACCTCTATTTATTCACTGGATAGTTTGAGTACAATTTTTGAAAAAAAAAAAAACAGTGCAGTTAAAATACAGTGGACTAAATTTATCTCAGAAATCCTCAAGACACTGAAAGCCACCTTTACTTCACCCATCTTTTTCTTCTCCCCTTTCCGATTGTGATTTACTGCTATCTTTTGGCAGAAACTAAACAAGCCATTTTTCTGCCACAATGCAGAAATTACAGAACAGGTGAAGAAAATTCTACTTAAAATATGCTAATAAACTCAGAAATGTTTCTATCTTTGGAAATTCTTAACTCGCATGCTCATAATACCAGGGAAAAGTTTATTTTTCTCATCTCAGCACACGAGTAAAGTTCATATTGACTACTTGTTACTAACATTGAGTTAGAGCAAAAGTGACCAGTATTTCTGCATCCAGGCCTTTGCTAGCAGAAAAAGCACCCAAAGAGTGTAAGAGTATGGGACTGCCTTGACTAAACTCACTTGTACAGTGTTTACAGTTAGTGTTGTGTGCTTATTATTGTGCTGAATATTAATTAAATGAATCTGTCAAAAACCAGCACTGAACAGGAGTTTGTGGAGCCCTGGTATTTATATTTTCAGAAATTTAATTTACATTCATTTTAATGTAGTTCAAATTAAGAAAAAATTAAAAATTAATGTATATTTGTTTATTTTATATACAAGATGTTGCAGAACCAAACCAGCAAACAAATAAGGCGCATCAGTATTTTTCACATTTTGACTGTGTATTTGAAGTTGAACACTGACAGAAGCTGAGGAATATTCTATGAATGTTGCTTGTGGGATGAATCAGTCCCAGTTGTATTTATAACCGTCATGCTGAAATATCATTTAAGGGAAAAAACAGTAACAAAAAACTGATATAATTCTTCTTTGTTACAGGAATACACAGTAATACCAGTAATGTATACGCAACATCAAAGAAGAAACAGTCTAACTGCTGCAAATAAAAATGGATGTTTCAGTTATGAGACACTTTGCACTACATATTATGTACGGTACCAAAGTCATATAATGCGCCCTGTTTGATATGAGACATCAAAAAAGAACTCCCCCAAGCACCAGCACCAAACAGAACCACTGCTCAGACAACCTAGTGCATGCTAGAATGCAACAGTCAGTTTGTGGGTGCAGCGGTTGGGATTTAATTTCAGCTGACCCAAGAAGTGGGCCCACAGCCTATTTCAGTTTGTTTTTTGTTAAATTCCTTCTGTGTTTATTTTAGCCCCTCCTTAGTATATAAGGTTGCGTATTTCTGTATACAGACTTAACTATGCAATATGGAACTGTATGCTGTAGCTGAATCATTATAGTGATGTAGAATTCTGTTTATGCAATTCTAGATAAACTTTTACATTCTTATTGGTTGCACATGTGTGTGTTTGTGTGTACGGAAGGAGTGGTAACTATTGGGGAACCAATACTTGCTTTACTGAAAAACTAAGTCAGTGTTTTCAGAACATTACATTGTTAGATTGTTAAAGGGAATATTCAAGTGTTTTGTAAAGTAAAATATGAATAATAAAATCATTTTTTTAAAAATTAAAACAGCGTGGGTTTGTATTATAATACATATGTCTGCCATTGAGGCTTTAAACATTGCATGTAGCTACACAGTCTATTACGAAAGAGAGTCCTCTTGTGGAGAACCTTTGCAGTGTACAAGGAGTAGTGGAAGCTGAATGACACTCCTGCTGCTAATATCAGTTACAGCCCAGAAGACCACCGTCAGGGATGTTAGTACAGAAAATTCTGCCATAGTAAATACTGGATTAAATTCATTTAATGGATTAAATAAATTTCACAAAATTTCATGTCTCCATCAAATTTAACTCAAAAAAAAATATTAAAAACAGCAATTTGCATTTAGTTCATATTTCAAGTACAAGCTTTTCTCAAACTGCATGAAAAATTACTATTAGTCTGTACCTGTTTACAATTCTTTGGTGGTAGCAGCTTCACATTTTTCCAGTAATTTGCTTTCTGTGACTGGGCAGAGCTGGAATAAGGTGTGATTAATGAGGACTTTGTTGGCAATGGTTTTTTGAGAATACTTGTGCTAGGCCTGTGTTGGAGCCACTGAACAGCGAACTGTCCTGCAACCTTGGAAGACTCCCATTCTCCATCTCCATGAAGTCAGGAGTTTGTCAGCTCAGCAGAAATCTCCAAGGCTTCCATTCAAAGAGGAACTGGGGTGGGGAAATCTTGCCCAGTTTAATATGCATGTCTGCAGGTTTTCCTTGTATTCTGAAGCTGAATTGAATAATTAATGCTCCATAAATGCTTCTCTTGTGTTTTGTTGTTCAACTGTGGCTGAATTTCTAATTAATTAAATGATTACCGCACTACCTGCTGAGGGAATTTGATTTGATTTATCATTTCTGCTGTGTATGTTCCCCAAGTGTTCATATCACAAATGCACTTGGTGAATTTTACTGCACTATAACCCTGCAATTAAATGCACACCTGGATGGTATTTTTATTATCACTGGCAATGTGAACCAGACAAATCTCAGGACAAATCATCTCAAATTCTATAAGGGGAAAGCATGCTTGCTCACACCTACACAAAATCTGTGATGCATTCAAGGTCACCCCCTGCTCCTATCTTGACAGTCTGACTACATCGCCTTGCTGCTTGTCCCTGCATGCAAGCTGTTTCTGAGAAGAGCTAAACCGGTCACCAAAATAAAAGTGTGGCCAGAAGGAGTGACTTCTGTGCTGCAGGACTGTTTTGACCACATGGACTGGAACGTGCTTGATAAAGTTGCTTAGAGTGCTCTAAAGACTTAGAGTGGTACATTTCATTTGTCACTAGCTACATCAGCAAGTGTTTGGATGATCTTGTGTCTGCTAAGACTGTCACAATTCAATCCAACCAGAAGATCTGACTGAGTTCTGAGGTCCACTTTCTGTTGAAAATTCATGTTTCAAGTTGCATTTGGATATGGCAACAGGGTGGCACTGAAAGTAGTCAGGGCAAAATGCTTCAGGAGCTTCAGGAAGGCCATGGCAGCCTACACCCATAGGATTGTGTACATTGCAGAAAAGGACCTGAGGAGGCTGTGGTAGGGTATACAGACCACAGGTCACTGACCACACGGGAAAGAACAACAGCATCAATGATGGTAACGTGTCCCTGTCCAATACCTTGAATGACTTCCTTGCCCAACACCTCCCTGGTCATTAAAGCATTGCTGCTCCTTGATGACCAGGTACTTACCTGTCTCCATAGGTGATGTGAGGAAAACTCTTGCAACACTTAACATGCTAGTGAACTGGTAGAGGTCTTCGTCAACGTCTTTAACACCTCCCTGGCTTAGGCTGTTGTCCCCAAGTGTTTCAAGTTCACCATCATCACCCTGTTCTCTAAGAAATCACCTATATCCTGCTACATTCACCACAGTCATTATAAAGTGCTTTGAGATACTAGTCACGTCACACATCAAGGCCTGCATCCCTCTCCCCACAATAGACCCTCACCATATACCTACATCGCACAGATCTACCATCACCACCACATCTGGCCCTGACCCATCTAGAGGATAAAGACTGTACATTAACTTCAGTTCAGTATTCAATGCCATCATCCCCCAGCAGCTGGTCAGTAACTCCTCACTGCGTCTGAACATTCCCTTTTGCAACTGCATCCCGGACTTCCTGACTAGCAGGCCACAGACATCATATTCCACAATGAAATTCTGAAGACCAGTGCACCAATTGCTGTACACTGTCCTAAGCCCAACTGTGTTGCCAAACACCGCAGTAACCACATTATCAAGTACGCTGACAACACCACAGTTGTGGGCCTTATCTCCAACATCAAAGAGCTGCTCTACAGAAGCAAAGTGAAATGGTTTTGCAGCCTGGTAAAAGAAATACAATCTGTCTCTCAGTGCCAACAAGAACAAGGAGATGATTGTTGATATGAGAAGAAATTAAACTTTCCCCACTCTGTGCATTTATGGTTCAGCAGTAGAGATAGTACACAGCTTCAAGTTCCTTGGAATGCAAATTACCAAGGACTTCTCCTGGAGCCGCAATGCTACATACCTGGCAAAGGAAGTACAATGTCTTCCTAAGGAGACTGAGTAGAGCTAGATTTCCATTTCACATCCTACCAGTTTCTACATATTTGCAATAGAAGAGCATCCTGACCTTCACTGCCATCACCTGCACTGCCTCTGACTGGGGAGCTGTCCTCTGTAGTGAAGACTGCCCAGCCAACACCAGGACTTCACTACCTACAATCAGACCAAGTACAACAAGCAGTGTGAGGACAGCTCTTACCATCACCACAGAACCCTATCACCTTCTCCACCATATATTTTCACTATCTGGAAGATGGTATTGCAGCTTGTGGGCCAATATCACCAACCTCAGAAACAGGTTTTTTTCCTAGAGCCTGCAAGACTGCTGAATTTTGAACAGCATAGAGGCTGATCACCACCACCACCACCACCAAAGACCACTTCCCACTGTATAACTACCACCATTACTGCCAGCAGTTTATACTAATCTTATCTATTTATCTATTTATCATCTTATCTATGTATTTATTGACTACATTTTGTTTGCTCTTTTACATCTGTAAGTGCAGAAAGCTAATTAAGTGCACCTTGAACCTTAAACCTAATGTCATTTTTCTGTGCTATAGTCATGGGTTGCCTCTGGGAACTCTGGTTTCCTCACACAGTGCAAAACATTTTTCAGGTGAATTTGTCATTCTAAATTGTCCTTTGTATGTGTTCAAGTGGGCAATTGGTCTGTGATGGACTGGAGTCTCTTCCAGGGGGTACTGTGTCTAACATTCTCTGTATCTAGGATAAGCTCCAGATAATCAGAATGGTGGCTTGGACAAGTCAGTTTTTTAAAAATAATTTATGGATAGTTCTATCCAAAGGATGAATTTAATTAGATACAAGGTTAATTTCCTTGACAAGGTGTGAAATTGCATAAAGCATTACTATATATATATATATGTGTGTGTGTGTGTGTGTGTGTGTGTGTGTGTGTGTATGTATGTATGTATGTAAGATTGATAATCCCAAGGACAAGGACTAGAGAGTCTGTATATATTTCTATATAAAGTTTTGTCATCATCAAAGTAACTGGGCTGAGGCCGGAAATACTGAATGTTAACCTTCACAGCACATTTCCAAGGGGACTAGGGGTCAATAAATGATTTTACTCAAACGTTTTGGTAACTTCAGCTACTTCCTATTTGCTCATAAACAAGCCATGCTCCTCTTGCATTTTCTAGAAAAACTCTACTGCTGTTGATCAAAAAAGAAGTATTTGGCTTGAAGGACTCACACATCTTTTGTTTGCTTGAGACCCTACTGTTGACAAGATCTCCAGTTATGATACTGTCTCTTCTTTTTCAAATGGTGCTGAACTTCATTTGTTGAAACTGAAATTATTAACCCACACTCTCATGATGCTAGTTTGGATACTGTCCAAGGGCCTAGAGACCCTGGGGCTGAAATGAGAGAACTGTGTGAGTCTATAATTGTATTAGCAAAAGGAACTCATAGAAACAGCATCTGCATGGTATAATTAATTTTCTATCCTAAACTGATGAAAAACCCTCCCAAAAACTTGTATACATCACCTAATATTTATTATAACAGTATGTATTTGAGAAAACCTACTACTTTACATTTGAAAATGTCAGAAAAGCTTGACATAGGTGTTTTAGGATATTTGGCCTTACGCTCAGTTGTGTCTGAGAATGGAGCTTGTTATTGAAAGTGGACCTTGTTTTGAAATATGTACAAAACCCACAGATATAATTTACACATTGAACCGAACAAACAGCAAGACCTTGATGGCACCGAATTCTGAGGTGTGAAAAGACCAAATCAAAAAGAGAAGAAATAAAGAATAAAAAGGTTTAGAATCAACGCATAGTTAGCGTAGCACAAAAATCGTTAAATGCAGCCACTTTAAACTTCTCTTTAAATACTATAATTTTTACAGTGAGATGGAACCTATATTTCTATTTATTTGCCAGTATATGATAGATATTAAAAAATAACAACACAAATGAGGTTAGAATCATTCTGGTCTAATATACGTAAAGCATTGCCAGATAAGATAGAATCAAATATTCAGAAAGATTCTTTTTTTGGCTAAATGATGCATAGCAGCTCTGACAGTGACAAAAAGTACTTTATGTTCCATTTCTGTTTGGAATACTGTTGCTTTGGAATACCAAAGCCAAAATAAGGACAATTAAATCATGAACATTACTTTCCAAGGCCTTACTGAATTTAATGAAATCCTAATCTCTTCTGCATTTTACATAGTTCAACATAGTATGTATTGTTTAAAATAGATAAAAATACTGCAACACCGATAAGGGCAATCATATATGTTTTACTGCTTTGTATTGGTTGTTACTTCATTTGGAATTAATCATATTTTACTGTCTGTCAAATTCATAAAGCATTTATTATGTCTATTGTAACTGTCTGTTATCTCATAATGTACTCATAATTATATAAATTCCTTTGAAAAATAAAAGCTCTAAAGCTGATAAAATTACGTAGAACATCTTTCCACGGATTTCAATATTTCCCTTTGTTGGTAATATTTTTTCCATCTTTAGAGTCAGACTCAGCACATTTATCAGACCACAAGAGCAGAGAACTCCATGTATGGCAGACAAAGAAATATGAATAGACCTACTGTGTACAATAAATGACTGCTGCATTCACTTATGTTACATGTTTGCATTTTTGCCTTATTCTTCTGTATGTTGCTTAAAGGCAGCGGTTAACATGATACAAGTTGCCTTTTAACACTACTTCGTATTGTTGGTGTGACGTGTGATAGGTCCGGCTAACAATGGATCAAATGGACCATCTAGACTGCTTGACCTACTGCCATACATGGAGTCTGTCCTTATGACCTTTTCACCTTTGAAACCCTCTCTCCCTCCAGCAGAAATTTCAATCAGCAAAACATTCTACAGAATAAGAATTACACATAATGTCCAAATATTTTAACTGGACAGCATACAAATAAGGCTAATAAAACAGGTGCAACCCTATTGCAACATACTTAGTGTTTTACATAGTTACAGGTCTTTGTAGAAGTACAGCTTTCATGTAAACCCTTGTTCCCCATGAGAAAAGACTTTTGTTCCAACATTTTAAGTAGGTCCTACCCATGCCTTTTCAGGGGACTGGGAGATGCCCAATCTCATGGGTTGAAAGGATCACCCCATCCCCTGTTACCATGGTAAAAGAGAGAGCAAACTCCTCCTCCAAGACTCACAATTAAACTTCGACTTTAGGGAGGAGGGAGGTGGGGGTCGGGGGGAGAGGTAACTTGCGGTCAGGACACCCTCAGCGCAGTTTACTAGCATTAACTGTATCACTACTGAACATACATGTGATTAAACATTCTTCATCAAAAACAACACTACAGCGACATGGGTCTGTTTGCAAGTGTTTCACCTCCGTCTGTCTTTCTCCATTGTATAAGTCTAAATATATTTTTTGCAATGTAAATGGCTGTATTTATGACAACTCATTTGGCATAATGATGTAAATAAAATTTTTTTTTTTTCCACGTAGCTTCTTCCATTCCTTTGGCTGATCAGTTTTCCTGCAAATCGTAATGTTAATGCATCTATTCAAAATACAAATTCAAAATGCCATTTGAATTTTATGCACACGACAGAGTCCTACTTCAGAAAAGGAAGGGTTAATACAATGAGCTCCCTCCCTTTATTGTTAGTCAAAGTATTAATAATCGTACCACCAAGGCCGTTCCTTTATAAGGCGGAGAGTGGGAGGCTGGCGTGCGCAAAGGCCGCTGTCTATGGGCTCGTGGTGTTCAACGTCCCGCTATGTGGTCCATGTTCTTCTTCCTCCTGTCCTACCTGGACAGAAACCCTGTCGAGAGCCATTTTGTCACTTTGGATGCAGGTAGGGGCAGCATGGAGGTGTTTTACATGCTCAATAGCACCTTCTGCGCTAGGACTGCTAATGCTGGAGAGAACTATGTACACCAGGTCTCAGACGGCTTCGAGGAGGTCCGATCTGTCACGGACCTCGCGGGAAATCTGGTGGACTGTGCTGTGACCAGCAGCCAGGGGGAGGTGAGCTCCTTCATGCGCGTGTGCCGACTGGGGATCGATGATAAGAAGGCGAAGCGCGGCGCTTTGGAGCACAACTGGCCGAACGTGGCAGAAGCAAAGTTGCAGTGTCAAGCCTTCCAGAAGAGACTGAAGCAAATCAGGGGCACCACCCGAACCCCAGAGCCGGACACCATACTGCACAGGTCCAAACGTGGCTTCACCTACCCAGGAACACTGTGGTGTGGAGCAGGAAACATCGCAGACAGCTATGACCACCTGGGTAAATCACTACCCTGCATAGCTGCATTTACTATTATTTCCTTTTACAGCTATTACTCTTTATTTCCGTGACAAAATAATAATTGAAAGCACTTAACTGAATTTTTAATTTTTGTTGTTTGCAACTTTCATTTCGAGGTTAAATGCGTCTTATTGAAGAGGTTAATCCAATGTGGGTTGTTACTCAGTATAGGCACATGTACATTTTTCATATTTGGAGAACCGGGACTTTTTCTTGCATAGGGGTACTTCTTAAAAGGTCATGACATGATTCATAACAGTCTTCATAACAACATTTCATTAGCCAGGTACCCTTAAGTTTCGCTGCATGACGACTCACGTGCCACTTTCCTGCTCTTCATTTATAGAAAAAGTATGTATTGAGAATGTCAGAAATATCTCTCAGTCTAATTCAAAGTGTAATACTGAGTAGTTTGCTGATACTGAGCAATAGCACACCAACATGTCAGTAAAGGGAAGTGCCAACATCCATTTGCACTGTAAGCACTGGGTTTAAATTGTCTTATTTGGAGCCATGGGTACAAATAATGAGCAACATACTCATTAGGAAACCTACAGTGGGGCATCCTGTAATGGGGATCATCTGTTTTTTGTAAGCATGTGGAACTTAATGTATTCCTTTTATTTTTATGAATTGGTTGTCTAAATGGCCTGTTTAATAACTGTAATCTGTGCAGGTCTTTGTTAAGGAAATTGTTAGAACTTTACTCACAGGAGAGTGATGTTTCACAACAGGGGTGCTTTTTTACAAGGGTGATCTCACTCCCCTCGCAGGTGAATTTGCAGAGACGGACAGTTGTTGCAGGATCCATGACCACTGCCCATATGTCATCCAGGCCTTCTCCCGCAACTTTGGTTACACCAACTTCAAATGGCATTCCATCAGCCATTGTGACTGCGACAATGCGTGAGTCATAGTGCCTGTCTGTTGAAATTATAATGAACATAATATACAAAATGTATTTTTCCCTTTATTTCAACTGGGGAGAGGATTAATCGGCACAATACAATGATAAAGGTTTATTTTACTTGCTGATTTTACTATGCAGTTTTACAAGTGGATACAACAAATCCTTCTTGTGTTCTCATGTTGGCATTGTAGATCTGCATATAGTACACTCATGTCTAATACTGAAAATCAGTGTGATTTAGGGTGCTTGAAATAAGACATACATTGCACACAATGTAATATGCATAGCACTATATTGTATGTAGTTTGCATGAACCTGACAACAAACCCAGCATATGCAGCACTGATTTCCACATTCTCGCAATGAGACACAGCTCTATTGATTCACTGTACTTGCTCTGCCCTGTTTAGGTTGAAGACATGCTTACGAAAGGTCAATGACACATCCTCTCGGGTTGTTGGCCAGGCATTCTTCAATGTAATTGAGGTGCCTTGTTTTGACTTCACATATGAGGAGCAGTGTGTGGAACGTCACTGGTATGGCATGTAAGTTTTCAGTACAGTATTGCTTTTGGCTGAGAGCAGCCCCTTGTCTATCTCAGACTGCTGTGATGCCAGTTTATGGGCTAAATTTGCTGAATCTGATCACTCTTTCCTTAAAAGATGCAAGACATTTGACAAAGTCCCTGTGGCCATGATGAAAGAATCTGACCCATATGACTTTGGGGACATTGATGTCATTGACAAGCTGACAATAGTACCTCGTGTACCGAAAGTGAATGAAGATGGAGACAGGTTGGAGAGCACCACCCCTTTGCCAGTTTCAAGCCCTCAAAGCACAACAGATGATGAGCCCTCCATTGGGAGGGTTGTCACAGCAGCAGAAGATTTTATCAAGGTGCTTGCCACTGTTTCCACCTCTCAAAGCTCCACCACTGAAGCTGCTAAAGAAGAGGTGCAAGGCACCAACAGAAAGAACAGAAAGAAGAAGAAGAAGATGGACAAAAAGAGAAAGGACAGCAAGAAAAAAGGCAAGGGGCAGAAGCGAAAGCAGAGAGTAAACATCCTCTCCAAAGTGGAAGAGGCTACTACCATGACCCCTGTGGGCCACAGAGCGGAGGACATTATTAATAATAGCCTTGCAAGCAATCCAACTTATCTCAGACACAAACTGGACCAAAATGTGAATACTCTTGATTACAGTCTGACACATATGGAGGGCAAAGGGGAGTTTTCCAATGAACTTATGAAGGATGAACCCCAAAGGCAGTTGGAGAACAGAGACAAAAATGTTGTCACTGCTCCTACTAATGTTCACTTTGAGCCTGAAGAGTTAGAGTTTCACAGACTTCAGCATTCCAGAGAAAAGGACCATGTGACACTGACAGGGCCTTCAACCACAGTAAATCCTTTCCAACTCAACAAGCAAAAGTCAAAGGAAACACAAGAGCCAGGACAAAAACAAAAAATAACCCCTGATCCTATTACACCAAGCTTTAGTCTCCGCAGTGTTCATAAGGGCAAACAGACAGCTACAGGAGTCAGTACCTATACTATAACCACTTCACCCTCCACTGATATATATATTCAACAGTTTGAGCCACAGAGGTTGGAGAACAACACCAAAAAAATATTTTTAGCTAAAATTCCCAGTATGCCCATGGTTAGCCCTCCGAAAAGAAAAAGGGAGAAATTAAAACAGAAACTGGGGCAAAAAAGCAGGAGCAGAAGCATACATTCTCTTTTATCCACCTTTTCCACTTTAGGATCTTCTCTCAGTACCTCAGTCACAGAGAGTCCCCAAAAAACCATAAAATGCAGTACTGGTACAACTCCCTCAAGTGACTTAAATATTGTTGTTAAAAGGGAGTGTGAACCCCAAATGTTACAGAGTCACAGAGAAAAAGAATTACTGATTACAATGTCCAATGTACACCAGTTGAATTTCATCAAAAACAAAAAGCAAAAGCTGAAAGACAATCAAAGGCAAAAGAGTAGAAGAATCTCTCTTTCCGTGCATAATCACAAAACAAAAAAAATCCAGACAACCACTAGTTATATCTCTAGCTCCCCCAACTTGTCCAACTTTAACATCCACAATGGTAAGAAGGCTGAGTTGGAAAGGTCAGACAGTGACACCAAAAAAGCATTTGTCACGACGTCTGCAGCACCCACTGTCAGTCTGGTGAAAGTTAGGCGACAGAAGGGAAAACGGGGTCGAAAGGGAGGGAGGAAGATCACTCCTGCTGTCCACACTATTGTGGCTTCTGCTTAGGTTGCTACAGGCACAGATTTAAAGATAGTGGTGATGTCATAAATGGCAAAGCTAACTCTTAAACTGTTTGAAGAAGCAGACTACACAAAATATTTCTTATGTATGAAATTTTATTTAACTCTAACACTAAAGCCAATTTGTTAAGTTGTTTGAAAATGTAAGATAACACCCAATATATTGGTGTTATCATTGGACCTTGAAAGTAAAACATTATTATGGTTTCTTTATCAGATGGATTAACAATCTGTATATCAATAAAGGATGGATTTTACAGTAGTTTGTTTATCTCATAGTTAAAATATCATCATGGGATAATTTTAATGGGTTTAAACAAGGTTTAAATAGGTTTAAATAGAAGAACTCAACTTCCCCTGGTCAACAGTAACCAGCTGTTTACTTGAACTATTTAGACACACAAAACTGTCACACAGAAAACAGAAACTATCCAAACTTCTGACACATTAAAAGTTATTTGGTAATTTCTTACTATGATCTGTGCAGCAACTCTGGTCCTGGATGTCCTTTCCACAGAAAGGGCTTTGTGAGCTAAAGGGTCAAATTCCTCTCAGGGGATAATCTCTCTGCATTCAAAATGCCTCCCTGTGTTAAAAAAGGCAGCAACATACAGTGCAAGAAGCAAAAATCCCTCATCAGCTGACCATCACATGATTGCCGCACAAAGTTACATGTCCACTGTTTGAAAGGAACACATATACACATACAAGCTAACAGGTACATATGACCAGCAGTGATGCGATTCAGAATCTAAATGCTAAAGTCTGTTTTTCTGTACTCCATTCAAAAATCAGAATGAGTATTCTTTGATACCCAAATTACAGAGGAATTTGCCATCTTGAACACCTGAATAATCAATGCAATGGTGGTATGTATCTAAGAACACTGTTTTTTCCTCTCGCTCTCTTTCTCTTTCTCTTCTCTCTCTTCAACCAGAACAGGGTATGAATACATTTTTAACAGTATAATGGAATAAACACAATTTTCATAATATGACAGGAGAATTTCTTTGCTATCAAATAGGAAATGGAGTGTCTTTTGTTGCTTTCTAGGTAAGTTCACAAATATTCTGTAGTGACACCTGGAAATCAGCTAGACAACAGTGCCAAAACATCAGGAATCAAATGCAGTTTTTTTTGCAATAAATCCAATGTTATGCTATCACAGAAAAAAATCACTGATTTTTCTGCCATCCTGTGTGCTGTCAATGAGTAATTATCCAGGAGGAAAAATCAATAAATCAGACTCAACAGCATGAGCATTTATTTTGCAGGAGAAACTCATGTTAACATTCGCTGTGTTCATCTTGCTCAGAGATAGTCCTGGCAACAGAGACCCTGTACATTTTGATTTTTCTTTTACAGCTCATAATTTCCATTATAGCTGCAAACAGAATCACTGCACAGTCTAAATGTCACTGAACCAAAGATGTTGGCAGAGGACTCAGTGTGTTATTGTGTGAAACCAAGTTGATCTTTGGCTGAGAAAACTGATAAAGGTCTGCCAGAAAATGTTGAAGTCTGCCAAAAATTATTTTTAACCTTTGCTGAAAATGGAGTATTGATCTTGATTAGTCAATTACTCAATTACTGAAAAGAAAAATGATTAAGCAGGCTACATAATCATTGCTAACAGCTGTCTAATCGATTTACTGCTTTTCAGGAAACACCTAGCTGATCTTTTCACTATTGCACACGTGGCTAAATGTATTTAACTGAACAGAATTTGAAGTGACACTGGGTCTTGGTGTTTTCAGCTCTGGTGGCAATACCTCAGGGGAACACCAGAGATCCCCCTTTTCCAAGTTCTAGCAACCTTCCTGCAGACCTGTTCCTCATCTACCAGTGAAGACTGTCCAAAAAAAGAAAATTGGCAGTGCCAGTCCATGCAGAGTCTTGATTGTATTTTAATGGCAAATAATACATACTCCTGCTCCAGCAGTGATTTTCTTTCAGTATGTCACCTGCCCTGATCTTTTTTCACCATGCCTATTTTTGTTTAAGCCTCAAGATTTGTTTCACTTTAGAATTTCCACCAATGTCCCCGTAAATAAATTCTGCACCTGGATTTATTTTCTAACCAAGCACCTGCATTGTTGTACTTATAGCTATTAGTTAACATTTTTAATCATATAACATATTGAGTTAGTAATCAATCATATTTTTAAGCTTATAACTGGAACAAAAACCAACAGAGTTTTATCAGGACCACTGAAGACTTCTGACGTAGTCTTGGTTAAATTCTAACGTCTGCTTGCGGTTGAAGGCCTGCAATGCTGTATTTAAGGGGACGCCATTGCTGCTGAAGTACACCTGGTGCTGACCCATCAGGAGGGTGAAGACTGCTGTGTCAGAATGCTGTTCATTAACTTCGATTCAATGTTCAAAACCACTGTCCCCCGGCAGCTGGTCTAGACTTCGTGACCAACAGGCCGCAGACTATGAAGATCCATGGAAACATATCCCACGCCATCGTTCTGAATACTGGTAATCTGCAAGGCTTTGTGCTCAGCCCAGTGAGCCAGCCCAGTATACAGTCTCCCTAACCAATGACTGTCACCAAAGATAGCAGTAACAATATCAAGTACGCTGATGAAATCATAGTTGTGGGCTTCACCAACCGCAATGAGTCGGCCTACAGTGGGAAAATGGAGTGGCTTATAATCTGGAACAAGGATAACAATCTGTTTCTCAGTGTCAATAAGAACAAGGAGGTTATTGTTGAGTGCAGGAAAATTCAAGCCATTGAAACTCCTTTTTGCAATTGTAGTTCAGCAGTGGAGCTGGTTTCTTCATGTGCACTTCACCGAGGACCCTTCCTGGAACCACAAAACAATTCACCTGGTGAAAAAGGCACAAAAGGGTCTCTAGCTGCTAAAGAGACTGAAAAGAGCTACACTTCCTTCCCCTATCTTCTCTAGTTTCTACAGATGTACCATACAGAGCATCCTGACCTCCTGCCTCCCAGTCTGTTCTGGGAACTCCATTCACTGGGGGGCTCTGCAGTAGGTAGTGAAGACTGCCCAGTCCATCACTGGGACTTCACTACCCACCATATAGACCACCTACAAAAAGCGACATGTCATAAAGTCTTGTACCTTCACCGGGGACCCCTCTCACCCTCTCCAGCTTCTGTTTTCACCAATGCTGTCTGTAAGTCACTATTGCAGCTTGCAAACCAATACCCCCAAGCTTAGGCCCAGCTTTTTCTACAGTCTGCCAGACTGCTGAGTTCCAGACAGTGTAGGGGCTGACCATCAGCACCACCCACCACCTTCCACTATATTATCACCCCCCCCCCCACCCCCAGCACTCCTGACTTTGTTTGCACTATTCCAGGGGATCCAATCGTTTGGAAAGCTATAACTGCAAAGAAAACATTTTATACCTAAATTAGGAATATTTATTTTGTAAGAACTTTATTTAAATGAACCCCTGGGATTTCTTGGTGATGAAATGTGGGTATTTATCTATGTTGTTTATTTTATACATCATTTTTAGTTCATATTTATCAGTGTACCCGTAATTTTGAAGGCCATAGTGAAAAATAAAACATACAGACTTTACTGGTCATTGTCTGGAAAATGCATGTTAGGTCTCTATGTTCAATGATGACAAATGGACACGGAGCAGTGTGTCAACCAGCATAATAAACACAACATACAAATGAACAGCGATCTCTCCTCTGATCCCCTCTCCAGCAACACTGGGTAAACCTGGTAGTGAAATACCGGGCTGGTTATTCTAGCGCATGGCATTAGTTTGCTAACCTGTAATCGGCCGTTTGGTTGAAATAAACACCTCACGCTGAAACTCAGACATCGTGCGTGATTTTCAGCAGTGCACTAAGAACCTTGGAAATTAAATGGAGAAAATGAAAGGAATATGGAAATGACGTTCGATTTGCTGCGTTGATGCGAAATGCGCGATCGTCCATATCAGGACCGGATATCTGAATACCAAGGTAGACAACCAAGTAATAACTGATGTAGAAAGATTTTGTTGTCACTTGTCTACGCAGAATAGAAATTTAAAAAAAAACAGATGAGAAACGTTGTTTTCTGTTTCCATTCTGTGGAATCGTGCGGCGTTTACCGTTTGTACGCTTATTTTGATTGTAATGACACTATTCTACTATTAGGTGGCGCTCCTGCCGCAGTAACTGCCGCTCGATGTGTTTAACGAGCTCATCTGCTCGTTGGGACGCAGTGAAGGGTCTGGTCACATTTCGGCGACGCCAAAGTACGATTGAGATATCCGGAATAATTTTGACTCGTAAAAATTTGAATTATATAGACACTGATTACTCAATTGTGGAATATTTTGCGATATTCGATAATTACTCCAATTAAACATCTGCAAATAAATTTAGAATATTGTAACATCTGGTGGAATTGCGCCTCCCATCGTCATTTGCTATGTGTACATAGCTGTTGTGTCCAACCATGGTGGGAAGTCTGGAGCTGGCAATGACCCTGAGGTTGCCTTGGTTAAACAGTAGTTCTGCAGTGAGGGGGTCTTGGTGCTTATGTGACACTGCTGTCAATCATGCCATACAAGAATAAAGTTCATGTTCCTACAACTCTGTTTTCGGATCCCTGTATCATTAACGCCGCCAACACGGGTCATTGCAATATTCAAAATAAAGACATCTGCATTTCTGTTCTGACAAGTTGTAATTTCACTAAAAGATCTCCAGCAGTGCATTTCCCCTGTTCAGAACTTAATTTCATATACCTGAATACACAATTTTTGTACTTTTAATTTAAACAAAATGAAGCTTTCTAACTGGCATGTCAGAATTGAGATATCCATGTCAAAATGGATTCATGACTAGTCGAAACAGAGTTTACACAGATAAAGTTTCCATTTAACTAAAGATATGTAAAGTAGGAAAGTATGACAAATTAATTGTTGAAAGGCTTTCAGTAGGAATTGTCTGGAGTATGGCTGCAAATGGGTACAAAACAATGCTGTAAACCACAGGAACCTTCTAACCTCAGCTGTGTTAGAGCAGCTAACACCTAATAACACAAGCAGTTCTGAAAGGCAGGCAAAGTGGGGAGCTTGCTGTGTTCACTTTAACAGTGGGAGAAGCAGTGTTGCATAACTCGGTGTCAGTGAAAACTGTACTTGACATTTTAAGACAATCTATATCAAAAGTAACCAGGTAGATTAATTCAGATGAAAAGGCCTCAAGACATTTTTTAGTCCCCTGCTTGACGTTAATGATAACCCTCCACCATTCCTTCCTAAGACTTAGTTACTCATTCTGTTTTCATCTGCAGATCATACAGTGTCATACAATGAGACAGAGGGTCTCAGTGTCCCTCTGTCCTTGAAACATAGGGTACAAGGCAGTGAACAACAGACTAGACATCCACTGAACATCTTTGCTTTTGTCACGCCTCCTGGTCCTGACTCTGCTGGTCTTGTTAGCTGATCACATGCACCTGGCTATAGTTAAGTCTTAAATACCTGTCTATATGGTATTGCCATGTGTACAGAACATTCTGTCTGTTTCCCACTCTGGTTACTGACCTGATTTTACCTGTGCTTGATCCTTGTTTGCTTTGTTACTTGTATTGCACTGTTTTCTGGTTTTCACCCATGCTTGTTTTGTGGCCACAACTTCAGAATCTCCTTCAGCAAACAGAGTTCATCACTGCCTGCACGCATCTGCACCCTTCCTTCAGCATGATGGCTTTTATGTCTTAACTTACCTCATTAAGTCTACCTTAAAATAATGAAAAATAAAAATGTTCACAGCTTCTTATTCAGTGTATTGTTCTGCTTTATGTGCATCTGTGTATCAGGTGGCAAAGGAGTGTAATGACACTCCTGTCACAGGCACATCTGTTTCCAAATGGGCCACAAGGATGGGACTGTTTCATCACATAAACATGAAACTGACACCCCCCCCCCCAAAAAAAAAAATAACCCCTGTGACTTTCTATCCTGAAAGTAATATGACTGCCAAATAACAAGGGCAGGTGGAAATTCAGGTCTTGTAGGAAAAGCTAAAAATGTTTGCATCATCAAAAAAGATGCAGCCCTCATGTCTGTAATGTGAAGCATCAATGTATAAGTACATTTCACATTTGAGAACATTTATTCCCTGCACCAAATGTTATATAATCTGAGGGCTGTGTGGTCTTTGTAATAGGAATGAAATGTCACATTAGGTGGATTTACAGAAGAGGATGGAGAAGAATACAGGGTACAGTATACAGCTTTTGGCAACACTTGGATATGTGTGTATTTTTAGCTAGAACAGCATGATGGTGCAGTATTAAACTGTTGGTGACACAGCAGCTCACAGTTCCTGGGCTCTGGGTTCAAATATGGGCTAGAATCCAGTTCTGTCAGTGTGAAGTTTGCATTGCCTCCCAGTGTTAAGGCAAGCTTTTTCAAACACTGACAAATAAGTGCATGGAAGTTAAACCAGAATGTTCTCGTATATAAATAAATAGGCTTGGATAATATTACAAAAGACTCTTTCCCAGATAGTACCATAATCCTCCAAATGCATACAATTCAATTTCTTATCCTTGTTCTGGTTTAGTTAGTTATTATTATTTAGACTTAATTATGCAAAATCAGTCACCAAGCTCCCTTGCTTCTAATAAAGAGCTTGAGACCTACAGTCAACTCCAGAATTATTAGCTTTCTTCATGAAAATGAAGCAGAAAATTTACAAAATAAGCAATACCTGCAATAGGTCATATTTGAAACCCAAACTAACAGCGAAGCCATATGCATTTATTTAAATACAATAATTTTTTAAACTCAAAACATTTCATTGAGTTGTACTTTTTTCTGCAAAACCAGTTTTAAAATTATTGGCACCTCTGAAGCCTTTTTAAAATAAAACTAAACAAATTGGCATCTGTTATAAAATCCAGTTCCTGTTTCTGCTGAGTATAAATATGAGATTGCCTGCATGTTGAATCCCTTTGTCACCCATCACCATGGGTAAACTCAATGAGTTTTCCAGCTGAAAGACAGACAGAAGGTTGTTGACCTGCACAGGTGAGATAACAAATATAAATATATAAATATAAATATAAAAACAAAAACAGTTGGGACAAGAATGAAAAGTCTCAGAAGTCTGGAACAGTTGCAAATGTGCTATGTGCATATTGTCCCCAAGCACAGTGAAAAAGAAGTTGGTGAGGGAGCCAAAGAAGAGTCCAAGAAACATAATTTCAGAACAGCACAGTTTAGTGGAATTTGGGGGTTATCAAGTTTCAAAATGAAGTGTTAGATACCATCTCCACATCAACAAGCTCTTTGGAAGGGTTCCAGAGAAGAAGCCTTTACTAAGTACAACACTGATTGTAGGGCCTGAATTTTTGTCAAATGTCATTAGAACTTAAATGGGAAATACATGTTGTGATCAGATGAGACTAAAATTGAATTTTTTGGCCATTAGCATCTTTGGTGATAAAAGAGGACTGCATACAGGGAAAAGCAGCATTACCCAACATAAGATATGGTGGTGGTCAATTGTTGGTTTGGGGCTGTTTTGCTGCTGGTGGTCCAGAGGCACTTGTTAAGATTGATGGTATAATAAATTGCACTAAGTACTCAGATATTTTGGATAAAATGGAGTTGCTTCTGCCAGGAGGTTGAGACTTGGCTGTAGATGAACTGCTCAATGGGATAATGGCCCCAAACATACATCCAAATCAGCACAGAAATGGTTGCAGGAATATAAAGTCAATGTTTTGCAATGGCTGTCTCAGTATTGAGATTTGAACCCTGAAAACCTACAGTCTGAATTGAGAAGACAGTTCACTAGTGGAGACCTAAGAATATAAAGGGCCTTGAAATGTTCTGCATGGAAGAATGGTCCATGATTCCTCTAAAAGTGTTCTCAAACCTTAACAGACATTACAGGAAGAGGCTCAGTGCTGTTATTCTCTCTAGGGCAGGATTCACATAATATTAATAGTGGGAATGCCAATAATTTTGAATGTTAAGCTTTGAAGAAAAAAAAGCCCCAGTAAAGGAAACTTTATGTTTGAAATAAATATTGTTAAAATCTGTTTAAGCCCAAATCACCCATTGCATATCGTTTTATTATATATTAATCTGTACTAATTTTCATTGTCACATCATGCACGAGTCACGAGATTGAGGTCAAAAGGCAAAGGACGCGATCCAGGAAGTAATGGGCCCACAAGAATGACATTGGGCTGCATCTATGAATTGGATGTTTCCTTGTCATCACTTCAATCTGCCTTCACGTTGGTAGTGGGAGTCACTGAGGTTTTCCTTATTGTCGTGTCTCATCATTGTCTGTCTGATTTCTAATGCTGTTCTGTGGCAGAAACCGCTCACCGTGTCAGGTGGTGTTTGTAGAGTTAACTGCATGTGTTTGCCCTCCTGGTTGCTTTCTCTCCATGACTGGGTTATAAAACCACGCTACATCCGTGACCGAATGTCTGAACCGCTGTTGAACCCAGCAGAATTTGCTGCCCTGCACAACAAGGTGTCGTGCCAGGGGGAGACAGTGGACGATTGGAGAACTGCGCTAGGCACTCTTTCAGAGACGGTGCACGAGCTATTCGCGACCGTCCTCCACCTGCAGGAACTACTACTACTACTACCGGTTTCTCTGCAGCTGAGCCACAGATGGGGGTGCCTGAGAAGTTTGACGGTTCAGGCCATTCGTGCCAGGGCTTCCTCACCCAGCTGAATCTCAACTTCACACTCCAGCCTGTGCGCTATTCCACCAGCTGTGCACGAGTGACCCTCCTGATTTCCCTGCTGTCTGGGCAAACCCTAGAATGGGCTTCTGCACTATGGGAGTCTAATGGCCCACGCTGTGGAGGCTACGCTCAATTCACAGGGGTGCTCCGGAGCATATTTGACCCAGCCAGTGAGGTGGAAGGTGACTCCAGGTTGTACCACCTGAAACAGGGGAACCAGTCCGTGAGCCACAATGCAGCAGAGTTCCAGACCTTGGCTGCCAAGACAACTTGGTTTCCCGCTGTGCTCTGCACTGTGCTCTATCAGGGGCTGTCTAGCAGCTGGGTTCTTCTTTGTGTCCAAGAAGGATGGAGGGCTTCGGCCCTGCATAGACCACCGGGGGCTCAACAAGGTCATAATGAAGAACCGTTACCCTCTTCTGTTGATGAACACCACCTTGGACATCCTCTCCAGCAGTTCATATTTCACCAAACTTGACCTGTGAAACGCCTACAACCTTGTCCTTGTGAGGGAGGGGGACGAGTGGAAGATGGAATTCATCAGCCCTACTGGCCACTGTGAGTACCTTGTGATGCCATTGCCCCACAGCCCCGCCGTGTTTGAGCATTTCTTGAATGATTTCCTCCGAGATATGCTGGGCCAGGGGGTTTTTGTGTACCTGGACAACATCCTTGTGCACTTGAAGATGGAAGAGGACCATGTCCACCATATTTCAGCTGTGCTGAAGTGTCTGCTTGCCCACCAACTGTACTGTAAGTTGGAGAAATGTGCCATCCACCAGCACTCCACTACGTTTCCGATGGGGGCACCGGCGTGGTCCTCTCCCATTGCAGCCTGAACCAGAAATGCCGCCCTTGTTGGCATTTTTCCGGGAAATTCTCCCCCACTCAGCAGTGTTACGGGGTAGGGGATCATGAGCTGCTAGCTATCAAGTAGGCCCCTGGAGGTGTGGTAGCATTGGCTCCAGGGCAGCACGGAGCCATTTCTGGTTTGGATGGACCATCAGAACCTGCTAGCCAGCCATCCAGTAGGCAAAACAACTCAATCCCCAGTAGACCAGATGGGCCCTGTTTTTCAAACAGTTGAACTTCCACCTATCCTTTTGTTTCAGCTCGAAGAACACAAAAGCAGGCACCTTCTCTCGTTGACATACCCATCTCGAATCGGGGGTGTCATCAGAGCCCATCGTTCCGGGCAGCCGTCTGATGGCCCTTCTTCGCTGGGGAATTGAGGACCAGATCAGAAGGGCGCAGCAGTGAGATCGCCTACCACCGGAAACCCCTCCTCATCGCCTTTACATTGCGACTGTCTGCCGTTCTGAGGCACTGCATTGGATTTACTCCTCTACTTTCTCTGGCCCCCCTGGCCTGTGCCGCACCCTGTCACTTCTTCAGAAGTGCTTCTGGTGGCCTACCATGACCAGAGACACCAGAGAATTCCTCAGGGCTTGTCCATCCTGCACCCAGGCCAAAGCACCGAACACGCCATCAGCCGGAGACCTGCAATCCCTGCCGGCGCCTCAACGGTTTTATATTGCAGTCGACTTTGTCACTGGCCTCCTAGACTCTCATGGCCATAACACTGTCATGACAATAGCTGACCATTTCTCCAAAACTGTGCACTTTGTGGCCTTGACCAGACTCCTGTCAGCTCAGGAAACAGCTGAGCTGATACTAGAGAATGTGGTGTGTTTGCATGGGTTCCCTCAGTTCATCGTCTTGGACAGAGGGCCCCAATTTTGGAAAGCCTTCTGCTGCCTAATTGGCTCCACTGCTAGCCTCTCCTCTGGCTACCATCCACAAACCAATGGCCAGGCTGAACAGGCTAACCAGCAGCTGGGTAGGTTCCTGCGGTTCCTTGCTTCAGCCCGCAGTCAGCAGTGGAGTCAGTACCTATTATGGACTGAGCCCTCCCAAAACCTACACACCTCAGCTGCCACAGGCCTCTCCCCATTTGAAGTGTGCTACGGGTACTAGCCTCCACTCTTCACCCACCAGGAACCGGAGATTGATACCTGCAGCCCAGCAGTTGGTCCGTCCGTGCCGGTGCACCTGAGAGAAGGCTCAGCATGCTATCCAGCAGGCTAATGCCCAGTACCAACAGCAACATCAACACTGGCACCGTCTGAGATGCTTGTTCCACCCAGTTGACGAGGTTTGCCTGTCTACACAACACCTGAACCTAGTGACAGACTCTCGCAAACTCACCTCCAAATACACTGGACCTTACCACATCACCCACTGAATCAACCCTGTCATATACTGACTCCAGCTGCCTTCATCACTGAAGATTCACCTGGTCTTTCACATTTCCCTCCTCAAACCATTCATCACCAGTCCTTTGCCACCTTTAGCCCCAACTCCACCTCCTCCTCGGATTATTGATCGCGGCCCTGCCTACACCGTTTGATGGATCCCGGATACCCGGCGGCAGGGCTGGGGTGTCTAGTACCTAGTTGCTTGAGAGGGTTATGGCCCTGAGTAGTGCTCCCGGGTCTCATCCTGGACCCCCGAACTGGTGAGGGAGTTCCATCAGTGCTGGTCAGACCACCCTGAGCCGGCCCTGGAGGAGGGGGTACTGTCAGATCATGCATGAGTCACGCAGTCGCGGGCAAGGGGGGAAGGACAGGATCCGGGAAATAAAGGGATCGTGAAAACGAAGCAAAAAGTGTCGAGACATCGCACCGCATCCATGAACCAGGTGTTTCCTCGTCATCACTACAGTCCGCCTTCGCGTCGGTAATGTGAGTCAGTGAGGTTTTCCTTATTCTCGTGTCTAGTCATTGTTTGTGCTTTGTGTTGTGGGCCCGCCCCATAAACTGCTCTGTGGCAGAAACCACTCACCACATCAGGCGGATTTGTAGAGTAAACTGCATGAGTTTGCCCTCCTGGTTCCTTTCTCTTCGCGACTACTTGGTTATAAAGCCACACTACATCCGTGACTTTCATAAAGTGTGCCATTAATTCTGGCTTTTCTGATAATAGTGTGCTAGTGCTGTGCAAATATTTTTTGTCAACTTATAATTGATGTTAAAGATTTAATGGCAAATTAAGATATTGTTAATAAAATCCCTCTGTTGGTTTTAAAAACAGTTGCTAGACTTTGCCAATTATATACCACAACAGGCACTAGAGAAGGAAGAATTAAACCTCAAGTATATTTAAACAGTTTTTCAAATATTTTTGATTTTCTAAGGTGTAGTATGTTTAAAGTAAAAAAAAGATTTATCTTTCCAAAGAGTTTTAGAGAGGTTTAAATCAAGGACACCAATATTTAAAAATAAATATAGAAATAAAATTTCAAATCATGTCACAAAAGCTTTAAAACATTATAAAACTCCTAGGAGAAAACTCATAGGAGTATTAAGAGCACAGATTTTATGTCATTTTAAAAATAAAAATGGCTTAGAATTGATGGGTGTACTTTGCCATCACTGCAAAAGTTAAATTACAAATTTTATAGTTAAGAATGAAGCATGATATTTCTTATAGATATCATTGCTATTATGGAATTGTCAAACATTAAACATACTAAAGCATTTTGGATTACTCTTTCTAGTTATCAAAATGTATTCTGTAGATCTCTATAGTATTATGAAAGACAAGGAAGACATTTAAACTTTTAATGATGATTTTATGAAGTCCACATTGAAACTGAATAAATGCAGCATATCCTCACCACAGATTAATTCAATAACATTTCACTTTAAAAAATGAGGATGGTGGGGTGCAACACTGTCAGCTTTTCTCCTAATCCTCCCAGTATTTACTTAATCTGTCAATGTGTGGGTGAATTTGCATCTCGGCAGTGGCTGCCTTCTTCTTCTGACTTTGAATATTTTGCCTGCAGGTGCAAGTCCGAAATAAATAAACCTGGATGCACCTGATATGGCTGTGTTCTACTGTGTAAAGTACACACTTTCCTAGGTCCTCGCTGGTTCTATCCTTGATCACCCAGGCAGATGCCAGGGAACTCTCAGGGATGAAGGCTCATAATAATCATTAGCTTCCTACAGGGCCAGGAGCTGTACTCTTGTGCGATGCAGCTTGAACCGCCTGTAGCACCATGGCTGCAATTATCGAGTGCAACTCTACAATTATTGCCATGTCCCCAATCATTGGGATCACACAACTAGTCATTTCCTGTAGGGAGATGGCAAAATTGTGGAGAATAACCTTTAGTTGTGTTCATTTACACAGTGCAGTTCAAAAAAATAGGATTAAGGCTGGAAGTCAACATCTTCTGAGTCTAGTGGAAGTGACACATTTAACAGGTACCTGTAGTCATTCATTTTATTGTCCCATTATATATCCATTCTTGCAGTCTCCATAGCAGTTGTGCCGGGCAGTATTTGACCTATGCAGCTTTAGACAATGTGTACAATTAAGTAGCGAAAGCCTACAGACTAATTTGGTCTACCTGGCCAAAGGAAGCCATGTGAACAACTAGGACACTAAACTGCATTTTAAAAATTTAAGAACAGCAGATGAGCCCACAGCAGATTTTGCAGAAAAATGTCAGGAGGCCTTAAGTGCAAATGTTTCCATAAAATAAAATGGAAAACATGGTAATTCCAGTACTTTAAAGATGGCTATACTGTTACTTCACTTTACAGGCATTGTGTAGTACCAGAACAGGAACATCAGATTCAGTCTTGGGGTTTGAAACTAGAACCACTGTGTGAGCTGCCTTGTACCCTAACTGTTTGTCACAGACCAGGAAATTATAAATTTATTTATAAATTTATAAATTTTGCCATCATTTTACACCATTCATTTTTTGGGTTCCTGACAAAAAAGATAGTTTTAGCTGAGCCCAGATTACTTTGATGCCATTGATTTCTTTGTGTTTCAAATGAGATCCTCATAATGAAATGTGTGCAATGAGAAATCACTTCTGGGAATGGAATACATTGAGAAAAGCATTCTCAAGGTTGTAGGGAAGAGGCATTAGTGCTGAGATAAGTTTTTATGACCTGAATTTACAGCAAGCTTTCTAATGGTCTTGGCAAAATGCAGCATACAATTCACTGTGAAGGTCAATTTGCCATTCTAGTCAGCCAGGTAAACCCCCCCCCCCGACATAACATACTGTGTGTTTCGACCTGTGCTTGTTGTTTTTCATACGAAACACCAGAACTGCAGATGGATTATAAATGCATCATATGATATATATGCTAAAAATAAGCAAAAACTGAATCTTGCATCTGGAATGTGGGTTGGCCTTTAAACTCTTGCCATTTCCTTAATTTTGATCCTGAAAAAAATGGTTTCTCTCTGTGAAGTGTCCATCAGAACTTGAAAGACAAAAACAGCAGAAACCCACATCACCATTAAGGAAATGAGTATCAAGGCTTGGACAAGGATGGAGAAAAAAGAATGTTTCTCTATTAATAGGATCACTTTTGTTTCCCCTCACTGCCTGTCTAATACCTGTACAGCTTTGTAGTCCCTGCTTTTTGGCTCCTTGCCTAGTGGGGATTTCCTCAATAAGGGGCAGTTAGGAGCCAGATGTTTGTCGGATGGAAGTTGCTGATTACAAAACAACTTAGTTTTCATGTCCTTTTGAGTATTTATAAACTTAGAGAAATGGGCACATGATCTTCTGGAAGGCCCCCTGGTTAAGCACAGGTTTTTATACGGTATCATTTTCACACATATCCAGACCTTAAAAACTACAACTACTGAACATTTTTTTGAAAAAAACATCATATGCATCAACAAAAAAGCCCAGCTTTAAAGTGCATTTAGATTACACAGACCTATGTATGACAGGGTCTTGACGTTAAAGCCCTCTGTGGAAGGATCTCACAAAAGGCATCAGATAAAAAATGCAATACATTTGCACTGGAGGCTGGGGTGTTTAGCCCTTAATAGGTTGAGTGGCAAAGGCCTAGTCTGTCCCTATGTCCCTTATTTGGATTGTTTAACGTTAATTTTAATCTCAACTCCCTTCAAGCCCCGAATGTCAGAGCGGATTAGTCCGGCTCTCGCGCGACGTCTCGGCGTGACACGGTTCGACACCCGCGCTGCTGCCTGTCACGTTCTTCGGGAATAATCTCGGGGCACACAGTCAGGGCCAGTCGCGCGCCTTCGCCTCGCGCAGCTCTGCAGATCGGACCTGACACGTATCCGCGCGAGCTGGTCTGTTCCTCACAGCTATCTGGGTGACCTAGTTCCTCACAACCAACTCCCGGGATTTTAACGCCTGAAAAAGTGGGTAAAGCATATTTATAAATCAGTCGAATGAGCTACTGAATAAGAAAAGGATGAAAGTGGTCCAAAGATATTACAAAAATATGCACATTTCGCTTTTGGCATCACTGTTTATGCAGTCACGATGTCCTCAGAAACTCGTCTGAAGAAAACAGGCTGTATAGGTCGGCTGATGTTGCACAGGTATTTACAAAACCCGCCTACGGTGCACCGTTTGTGTAATTTTAAAATTTCAAGGAACACCAGTATTTCATTCCCAAGTTTGGCAACAAATGGTTTTCACAAAAAGCTGCTTTTTTACACGTCAGCTGCATCCCGCGGGCGACTCGCTTCCCGTGGCAATTCCCCTGTCCTTGGCGCTGCACGGCTCGCGCAGGGTCTCTCCTAGATGTCCTCCATTCCGCGTTCTCTCTGCGCCCGGAGCACACGAGCAGCACAGGCAAACGAGACGGATAAACTGTGGGACGCGAAGAACTGCACGCGGTAAAACCGCAACTGCTACGAGACCCGCACTGAGACGTGAGAAAAAGCGAAGCTGACAAGGTGTTAGACACCGGCTTTTTTTGGCGGACGCTGCACACGGAGAGGATGCTGCGTCTGCGCGCGGCCGCATTTACAGTCGAGGTGCCTGAGCCTCTGCCCGTGCCGCCTTCCACACTGTCACTTACGTGAAACGAGAAATCGAACGCAAGCTGGTGTTTATTCGCTGAGCGTATGCGGCCCTGTGCTCATATTACATCCTTCCCCCTGCGCGGGAACGTTTGCGGTTTCTGACGGACGCTATAAGGATGCTCACCACCGCAGTCCTCGGCAGCATCCTCACAAGCACGCAAGGAAAGGAGGACTTTGTCGCCGCCGGGACCTGCATTATTTCAGTGACATGTTAATGAATTGATAAAAATTGGATCTCGACAGCTTGGCAGACGGCGTTCGTGCTGCGATTATGTTCCACGCGTGATTTTCAAATGGGGATTGTGCTGTGTTGTGGATACTAATGAAGCATATGGAACAGCTCCGAAATTTCCCAGCGCAAGATGCAGCTGCAGCCTACATCTCCATTCACTGCGGAATGGTGACGACTCCATTTCCCAGGTATTTTATCCTGCATGAGTTATACTAGTCATTTTGCCTTTGGGACCGTTCAACTGAATCAAATGTGCGAACATTTAAAAAATATTTCGTTTCCAAGAAAGTAGAACATCACCCTGCTGCTGTCGCGTGTACCTCGAAAGGTGGGCTTTTTCTTTGCTCTTTTTCCCCTGAAATAACGGCTCCTCGGATTCCGGACTTCCGCAAATTTAATGGCTTTTGTTCTGAGAAGATGGAGAATGTTACTGGTGCTGAATGTCATTGTCGTGGCGGGATTTATGACTTTTTGGGCCAAGTGCAACTCGCGCGCCATGATGAAGGCGAGCGCTCAGGACTCCACGGCCGACACGAGGAGACTCGCGCGCTACAACCTGTCCGCTCATGGCGCGAGTGTCAGTCATGAGACCTTGCTGAGGAGGCTCGGCTCCCTGGAGGACGTGGTCTATAGACAGCTCAATGGTGAGTCGACGCGCTCTCAGCTCCACGCATCAAGTTTTCCATTTATCATCCACTGATCACAG
Organism: Arapaima gigas; assembly: GCA_900497675.1. Lineage (NCBI taxonomy): Eukaryota > Metazoa > Chordata > Actinopteri > Osteoglossiformes > Osteoglossidae > Arapaima > Arapaima gigas. The sequence continues at coordinate 398,365 of UFQX01000112.1, forward strand.
GTTCGTAAAAAAGGAATGAAAATGAAAATGTGAGCAAACTTCTAGACATTTCAGGCTCATCAAAAAAAATGCTTTGAAAAAGAAAAGATTCCTAATGACTCTCCTGATTTTTCCTTAACAGGCTTGTCCAAGTCACTGGGTTTAATAGAAGGCTTTGGCGGTCGAGGACAAGGTGGCCTTCCTTCCACCTTGACCCCTGCTGAGGAGAATGATGCTAAATACCTGAGGGAGAAGTATGGTTACAATGCCTACCTTAGTGACAAAATCTCCCTGGACCGATCCATCCCAGACTTCCGTCCAAGCAGGTGAGCGCTGACATGCTCAGATAGCCTGCTCTCTTCTGCGCAGATTAGGTTCATGTTGATTTTACTGATTTTGTGAAATATCATGTGGTCTCTCTACTAATGTAGCTATCTTTCAGAGTATGGAAAGTCTCTGTAACTTTTGATTTCTTGTGTGTTTTGATGAATGCAGCTGAAATTTTAATGAATACCAAGTAACCTCTCCAGGTTCACAGTCATTTATGGAATCAAAATCACACCTGTCATCATGGGTTAGACATGCTTTTTTGTGAGCACAACATCCAGGATTCAAAATCTAAAGGCCATCTTTTTCAAACGTACAAGACTGTAAGTAGTAAACTGCCAGTAAGCTTGCATATAGAAACAAATGTGTAATAACAAAACAGAACTTAAACATACTTAGAATTCCAATTTTTGATTTGATATCTTTGAAGGAATTAGTTCCAGTTCCTGAACCATGCATTGCTTTTTCTCCCAAGTTCCCACTATTCCAGTTTCAGCTCATCCTGTCGTCAAACAACCACTGCACGCTTGCTTTGCATTATGTGTTTATCCAGTGCAGGGTAGGTGTGGCCCATAGCCTTTTCCTGGCACATAATGTGTTTGACAGTATATAGATTGAGTGGGGTGATATTTCATTTCAGGGCAATCAATCATCTGCTTTCACACACTTTAGCAAAATGGCATTTATTTTAGTCAGTAGCTCACCATAAACACATCTTTGGTTTGCGGGAAGTAACCAGAGCATCCAAAGTGCAATCCATGACTGCGTAGGGCGAACATGTAAAATTAATTGATACATGCCTGGATTCAAACATCCAATCAATCCCCGGAGATATGAGGCACCAGTACCACCTGCTGTGCCAGCATGCTGCCCTTGTGGTCAAAAAACAAAAATAGTTAAATGTATTTTCTTGGATGTGGAGCTCCTTATCACATTGCATTTTTATTTAGGTGGACTTCTATATGTGTTCAATAGGTAAACACTTTGTGGTTATCTACATACTATATAAATAGAGGGAACATCAGGTATGCATTGTACCAGTAAAACACATAGGAATTGGTGATTCAAGAATAAAAAAAAATTCCCCTTAGTAATAGCAAAACATATTTATAGTAACTGTTGAAGGTTCACTCTATTGTAAAGTTGAGGGTTTGTGTGTTCACTCTTATAAAAATGTACAAGAGAATGCAGTGCAGTTGCTCTTAAACCATGATGCAACAATGCGCTTGACAAGTAGTGGACCATCAAACATCACAGAACAACTGCCCTGCCCAAAGGGGGGAGGGGGGGGGGGTTGAATGAGTTCAGGTCAGTTAGCAGTTTGCAGCTGGTGTAGAATTAGTTTTAGCTAGAATAGGTAAATAAATAAAAGTAGATAAGTATAATAAGAAAATATAACTTGTGTAATGAATAGACAGAGATTAATATGCAGGTTCAAAAATACATTCAAATATAAGAGCTGATGTGCTAATAAGATTTATGTCCTGGATTCAGGCGTTGTGGTGAGTGTTCAAACATTGTTGAAGGATTATGAAGGCAAGCACATGGTGTTATTTGTGATACAAATATTTTATTTGCACTAGAAATATGCTGGAAGCCAAATGTTAGCTTCCAGAAACTACAGCTCAGTCCTAAGAGCTGTACAACTTTTCTTGTATCAGTCATATCTACACAGTAGTAGTTTGTGAGTAGTTAAAATGAATGTTGCTCTAGTAAACTTATAACCTGTTACATTCTAAGAATAATTGAGCCATACCTTTTATAGGAGCACCACAGTTTTGCTGTGTTGATACTACTCTTCATCAAGCACAGGCCTAGGTGATAATATTGTTGTGTTTACAAGCCAGTGTTGGTTTCAGTGTATCAAGTCACATTGTCAGTCGTGGTTGTGAACCACAAACACTGACAGGCAGCAACTGGACATGTCTTGAATATATGTCTTCAGTGAGCACCCATGCTTGGTCACAGCTGAAAATAATGTCCTCTCTCCAGGTCCATTCTGTGTCAGGTGTGTTTCTGTACTGTTGGATAAAATGTATGCAATTTAACAGAAGCATTAAAATGTAGAATTTACACTATATCCACTATACAGTTCCATTAGCATGGTAACATTTTCACAGAACAGTAAAATCTGAGAAAGTGTGAAAAATTTCTCATGCCGGCAATGACATATACCCCACACACCCCCAGTTTCTGGAACAGGATTTGGTGAGAAATTTCTCACTTATTGCTTCTTGTGTATGCGTTTGTATGCGTGTCAAGATCAAAGAGTCACGTCATCACCACAGCACTAGACACACTACTCTCTCCCTCTATCTTTATTAGACAGAGCAGTCCTGCCAGGGGCCTGTCTTCATGGACCGGTGGTGGCAGTGGTGCTGTCATAGGGCTCAGCTGCAGAGCCATTATCCCTGGGCTTTCTTCTCCTCATCAACCCAGGATCAAATTACCACAAAGGGCTGTTTAAAAATAGGCTTTGGAATACTCCCACAATGCACTGCAATTAGTAGTATTACAATGTGAGACTGTAGGACAAAAGAAGTTTTAATTTACTGACCTAGCTCTATTCTGTGTCTGCAATTGCAGGTGCAAGAAAGTAACATACCCCAGGGACCTGCCACAGATCTCCCTCATCTTCATCTTCGTGAATGAGGCCCTCTCAGTGATCCTGCGCTCAGTCCATTCAGCAGTCAACCACACCCCAGCTCATTTGCTGAAGGAGATTATCCTGGTGGATGATAACAGTGATGATGGTGGGACACCTTTAATTTATCGAAAAAAACATTTTGTATCTATATCATATATACAGTTTACTGTACAATATAGAGGTAAACCCCATTTTATGCAGTTTTTTTCATTCCTGAAAACACTGTGCCGATCGAAATTGCACATACCCAAGATGCTATTTTACATTATTTTAAATGAAAAAATAATAATGCATTCCTTGCCCATCTGAAACTCCCCCAAAGTAACTTTTTGAAATATCACTAAAACTGTACAACACGTTCTAGCACATACAGTACTGGGCTGTGCAGTGCAGCACATACACAGGGCTCATGCTGCACAGCACACATACAGTTGATCATACAGCAGCAGCACACATAAGGCATTGCGCTCAGCAGTACACACGGGATCAACCAGTGCTCCTACTGGGAATTGCACAGCCAGGGGTTTTTGCACTGCAGCAAAAGACAGTGTTGCACAGCACACTGGATTGCAGTGTCATGCAGCAGCAGCACACAAAGGGGATCTTGTAGTGCAGTGTGCATGCCCAATCAATCACAGCACAAAAATGGCATTGTGCATGACAGCACTCACAGGGTATTGCATGCAGCACATATAGAGGGCATTGCTCAGTGCAGCACACACAGGGTAGGGCTGGTTTATTTATTAGATTAAAATTCCACAAATGCATACAAACAAAGCAAGCATAACACATGAAACTGTAAGGCAGCAAATTATGTTCTTTACAGCTTGCTTTACTCTATTACATCAAAAGGCAACATGTTAAAGAAACAAGGGTACTCGTGCAACATGGGAACTTAGAATTTCTTCATTTCTATCAGATGGGTTCTGGTGCTTGTTTTTGTGCAAACCCAGAGCTGATATTAAAAGTTGACCTCTGTTATAGTGAAATTGCATATACTGGGGCTGCTTGTTCCTGTTTATACCATACATAAGTTAACAGATAACAGTGATGGTGGGGCAAATGTTTATTATTATTATTTTCCATCCATTATCATTAACCGCTTATCCTGAGGAGGGTCATGGCGGTGTATTATTATTATTATTATTATAATTATAATTGTTATTGTTGTTGTTGTTGTGGTTGCTGTTGTTGTAGTTCTTGTTCCTTTTCTTCTTTTTGTTTTGGTGTTCTTGTGTCAGTTACATATTCCTGTATGCTAGACAGCATACGCTAATGATTCTATAAACCAGTGCTAAAACAGTAGTGCTGTGCCCAGTTTCCTTTCATTTGATTTCTTACTAGTGAGAAAATTGGGGATCCACATCTTACTGATGTTCTGAATGGTGTTTCTATTTTTAATTTCATGGACTGAATTTGGCAGATCTTTGAGGAGAACTGCTCCTCTCCCACAGAGCACAAAGCTTTTGCTGCTAGGCCAGTATCCAAACCTATTTTTGCTGTAGAAAGAATTCGCAAGTAGTCTAGATACAGAGGTAAATGAGCAAGACAACATACGTCATACATCCACGCAATGTCCCAACCTCCTGTAAATGTGTTTCTGTGCATCTACTTGTAACTTGGACAGAGTGGGCCAGATCCCGTCAGTAGAGATCAAAGGCATTTGAGGCAGTAGCGGAGGAAGCTTGTTCCCCCTGGGGCAGTTTAAATACCATTAGAAAGAGACTTGCCCACGCAGCAACATAAATAAGCCTCATCTAACTACCCCCCCATGTTGTGTGTATGAGACAGAACAACTGAAGGCACCTTTGGAGGAGTATGTCAACAAGCGCTATCCAGGTCTGATCAAGATTGTGCGTAACCAGAAGAGGGAAGGGCTTATTCGTGCACGAATCGAGGGCTGGAAGGTGGCTTCTGCAGAGGTGACGGGTTTCTTCGATGCCCATGTGGAGTTCACACCTGCTTGGTAAGACAAACCTAGATTTAAAACCAAGTCAAACTGTACTGAATTTGGCAGATACCAGTCTCTCTGGACTATGTAGAGCACCTTGTCAGAAGTTGTTGATCACCACCCACATGCTACCACTGCTGAGGTTTCTAGAATTATTTAAAAACTGTGTTCAATACCAGTGGGCCAAATGAAAGAACCACCAAGGGAGCCTAAGACCAAATGGGGGTTATTTACAAAGAACTGCAAAGCCCTCTCATTTTTCTGAATCTCTTCCCCATCAAGGGCTGAACCAGTACTCTCCAGGATAAAGGAAAACCGCAAGAGGATCATCTTGCCCTCTATTGACAACATAAAGCATGACACGCTGGAGCTGGAGCGATACGAGAATTCAGGGCATGGATACAACTGGGAACTTTGGTGTATGTACATCAACCCTCCCAAGCAATGGTGGGATGAGGGGGACACCTCCGCCCCCATCAGGTTGGTACATTGAGTGCACAGACACCATATGTGCTACAGAAAAATGTGTAAAGAGTGCCTTTACTTTTACAATTTATTTATTTAGAATGCTTTTTTCATTCTTTGTTTCTTGCAAAGCTGTACAAAGCTCTCATTCAGGAAGTAAAACAAAAACATTCAGTTGGAAACAAGTGTACCTTTAACAGACTTCAGGGAAAATATGTGTAAAATAACTAACATATCCTTTGTTGCAGGACTCCAGCAATGATTGGCTGTTCCTTTGTCGTGAACCGGGATTATTTTGGAGAGCTGGGTTTGCTTGACCCTGGGATGGATGTCTATGGAGGGGAGAACATTGAGCTTGGAATCCGAGTTAGTGCACCTCTTGTTATTGTCCCACTATTCAATAAAATGCTACTCACAAAGCTGGCCATGAGAAAATGCAGAGAATCTTCATACCTAGAAAAAGCAAAACGAATCCTCATGAGTACAAGATGTACAATTTTAACATTTTTATTACTGTTTCACCGATTACCTGACTTTTATATAAAGTGGAAGTAATGTTTTATTTTCAGACAAAGTACTTTTTGCTGGAATACTGTAACAGTGACTCACATGAAACTTGAGCGTCCTTTTCTGTGTCTGTATTTGTGCACAGGTGTGGCTGTGTGGAGGCAGCATGGAGGTCCTGCCCTGCTCCAGGGTGGCACACATTGCACGGATGAAGAAGCCATATCACAGCAACATTGCCTTCCACACACGACGCAATGCACTGCGTGTGGCTGAAGTCTGGATGGACAACTACAAGTCCAATGTCTATCTGGCCTGGAACATTCCCATGGAAGTGAGTCTATCAATGCTTATACAGTGCTAACCTAACACTGACAAATACCTCAGTAATACAGCTGAAGCATATTAAAAAAAAAAAAAAAACATGCAGCTTGAAAGTCCAGATACAACATTTAGAAGCTCATTGGACAGATTTGATGTCACTGGAGGGAATAACTGCAACTATAAAGTTTTTGTCATTGAATTTATTGTTTCACATTTTCAGAACCATGGAATAGACTATGGTGACATCTCCCAAAGAGTAGCCCTGAGGAAAAGTCTGCAGTGTAAGAAATTTGAGTGGTATCTAGACAACGTCTATCCAGAGATGCGAAGATACAACAACACAATCTATTATGGGGAAGTGAGTGTTGCAATGGGATAGTTACAAATGCAATATTATTTAATATAAAAATCACCAATGGCTTGTTTAGCTAGAACAGGAAATTTCCTGTGTTGTCTTATGTGGTAAATGACTCAAGTGAAACATAATAATTTAAAGAAGAAAAGACAAATGTATCTACTTAGCAGCAAATGGTCTATCACTGTAATGTGGTTTAATGAAAAATCCATTTTGATAATGAATTTCCAACAAGAGTTGAATTTGAGAAGAAGCTGAGCAAGATGTTAACTAATTGAAACAACAGAGTATAATAGCATGTTGACTTTTACAAGAGAGTTTGGCATGAAGACTATGCATCTTCATTAAAACCCAGTGGAAGAAGTCAAGCAGCTCCGAGGTGTGTGTTTGTATGTGTGTGCCTGGCTCTCTTTTGCCAGATCCGTAATACCAAAGTGAGCCACTTGTGCATGGACCAGGGAGCCAGAGAGAACCACACAGCCACTCTACATCCGTGCCACGGCTGGGGCCCTCAGGTACAAATGATTCCTCTGACCTTCACTCCCAGGGATGGCAGTTAAGAATGAAGCTCTTGTGGAAATACCAGTACATCTTGTAGACACCATAGCCAGGTGTTTTATGCTTCTCTTGCCCACACAACCGTGGCTATGTGGGTGGGTGTGGAACTGATTCACTCTTTACTGCCAGCAGCTGGGTCGCTACACCACAGAGGGCCAATTGCACCTGGGACCGCTGGGCAGCACCGGAGAAGACACACGCTGCCTGGTGGATGACCGCCTCAGCAACCTACCCATGCTGCTCAACTGTGAGAAGGTGTCCAGTGTGCCTCACAAGACCTGGCACTTCTCCCAGGTAGGATGCCTGCATGGTAGAAGGGTGGGGAGACCACACTCTGGGGCAACAGATGGCTCATGAACTATCCAAAAGGTAACTGCTTCCATTCCCAGTAGGTGAATTATCTTATTACCCTGTAATAAGGTACTTAATAGAAACTGCTTCTTTAATTGAAAAATGTCTTGTAACAAAAGCAGCCCCCCAGTGAATCCAGATTGCCAGATGCCTGTTTTCCTGTTGTAGAATGAGTCCATTGTCAACAAAGGCACGGGCCGTTGTCTGGAGGTGATCCCAGCCAATGTCTACTTTGGCCACATGCTTGTCCTGCAGTCCTGCACTGGACAGCGGTGGAACATCAAAAATACTATGAGGTTGCCATGATGGAGGCTCCATCCAGCTCCCTCCTCTGCTGTGACAGCCACTCCTCCAGCATTGGTCTACATGTGCTGTCACCACAGAAGCTGTGGTAGAGGACTAGATGTGGGCCTACCAGGGAGGATCAGTGGTTGGAGCAGCATTCTGCCAATCAAATGTATTTCTCTAGCAGAAGAAGCATCTCATTAAATCGATGTCTTCTCAGCAGGCCTTCACCATACAGAAGTTTACAAGACCACAGTAAGTCAAATAACAAACTATATTAAGGGGGTCTATCCCTTTTGGCAAAGGAGCCACAAGTAACAGTTTGTCAATTTTAAAAGTTTTACACTACAAAGAGTTTTTTTCCATAGTTTTGGGGATATCAAGTACAGCATTTGTCCATTCAGTGTGATATTTGGTGAGAAAATTACTGAAGGTTATACTAAATACAGTGCATTTATGTATTCAGACTGCAGAGTATGTTAGAAGTCTTGATCAGTTTCCATCCTTTCAGTGACACAAGTTCTGGTAAAGATTTCAAATATTTTAATAGATATAGAAATATAGGTTAGATTTAGTTATAAATGTTGCTTTCACGGTGTTCCAGAAAATTGGTTCATACTTTGTGTCTGTTTTTACTCTGTCAAAGGATATGTGTTATTTTAATCATTTTTGTTTTTGTGAGTAATACATATTTAGTAGCATGAATCATATATATGCACATTGGATTCTGTGACTCTAACTGTACCAAGCTTGTCCTTTAATTGTTGGTTTTGAGTACCATAACAACTTTAGAACAGAGTGGAGGGGTTACAGCTTGGTGTCCTTTCTAATACATTTTGAACGACTGTCATTTTAGAAGTGATGAACTGAACACCAAACACTTGCAGGTCATCGGTTATACTTACGTCAATATCATCTTTGTTCTGAAATGTATCTACTCTGATGTATTCAACTGAAAAAATGTTATGGTTTAGAAATTTTTCTGAAATTGTCTTCCAATAAATTATAAGGTTCTTGGGTTTTGAATTCTTTTTTGTCTCTGAATTCTCTTTAATGAAAAGTTGTTGTGTTGTATTCAAGTGTTGGTTATAAGCACCACCTGTATCACACAGATGGTCCAAGGTTGTGTGCTCATCTGGGGAGGCTTCTGGTTGCTTCCATTCCTCCATGTGCTCTAAGACAACAGAAGCCATGGAGAATCTGGAGGAGAAGATTTTTACTGTCTCGTGGATGGTGTGGACAGGTTAAAGTTGTGTCTAGGCTGCTGGACAGTCCCCCAAGCCTGTTCAACACAGGGGTCCTTTTTCTGTCCACCGGGGAGGATGCAAAAACAGTCAGCTGTGCATTTCAATGAGCCTTTAACAACAACATTCATTAAAGCACACGGCTTTCATGTGACTGGAATCTACCAAACAGCACTCGGGCTGAATTTTACCTTGTTAACTGTTTTTTTCATACATGATGCAAGGGCTAGTTGGCAAGTTTAGAGGAATAAAGGTCACCTTCTGTCGCTATAAATGCATGCAAACAGCAGCGATGTACCGAGGGTCTCAAGCATAAAACATGTTGTGCTTTAAGGCAAATGAAATCCAGAGTTCAATCACAACTTTTACCTAAACAGAGTCAGTACAGACATGTACTGAACATTGTCGACAGCTACAGTAGCTTGATTTGTTTCTGTCTGAAATGCAGTTTGTGCACTGGCTAACAGAGTGTGAAGTCTAAACCATTCAGAATGCTGTGTTCACACGGACTGGTCACAACACTGAGTTGTGCTACATGTGCCTTCTGTCCCGGAGACATCTGGGCAGCTACTGTGACTCCTCTGAAGAAGGAATCTAACATGGCACAACGATCCATAATTATGTTTTTATCAGTTACAAATCACAACAAAGTTAGTGTTACAGGGAAAGACGTGGATATATCGTTATATTATTCAGTATTTCACTTTCAAATTAAGCAGTGAAAAACTATATGTGTGTGCCTGTATATTTGTAATAATTTCTAAGTACACTAGGTGACAGTACAACCGCAGAATGGAAAATGAAAAACGTTGATTTTAGCGTAAAGTCCTAACATATTTCAGTGCGGTACCTTTTGCAACCTTTGAGGAAACTAACTTGTGTAACTAGACTGATATTTACAAGTGTTCATTATTTAGGGCCAGTTTAATTAAATTACCTACCACAGTCATTGTCTGCATTCAGAGTAATACAGCAAAGATCCCCAAACTCCGTAGAAATTCATTCATTTCTACAGGCATCACAACTCTAACACCTATATTGCACTACCCCGTGAAGCACTGCAGAAACATTTTGAGGGAGAATTTTCAAATTAAGCGCCGAAATCATTCACACCTGCAGGGTATATCAGAAGGTATTAAGGACATATAAAAATAACTACCGGCTTTTTTTTTTTTTTTTTAAAGAAGAAAGAAAACAGAAGATCGAGGGTTCAGTGAAACTATTATTGTCTTTTCATAACAGGAAGGGAACCAGAGAAGAGATATCGATTCATAACTCATAACTGCACAGAACACAACAACAGTTAGATATCATTGCAACGTCTACAGGATGCTGCAGTTGTCTCAGCTTCTTTCTCGTGTCTCAGACGATGACTGAAAAGATTAAGATCCTACTGAAATGCTTTAGGCTTCGATAAGCTAAATTTGTTTCCTCAAAGCAAAGTCACAAAACACATAAAGGGTATTGCAAAAAAAATTTATTGCATAAATGTTTTTCCACATATTTTTGTACAGATCTGAATATTTACAGGTAGTATATTTTGCATTTTTATAGAACTGTTTGTGTATATGCTTACTGTCTAAATGTATACAGTCTGCATGCTGAGTTTACATTTATTTATATGCCTGTAATTTTGTACATATATCAACTATGTACAAATCTTCATACACATTTTAGTTTAACCACCATGCTACAGAAGTTTAAGAAAGACTGCTTGGTTATGTTTAAGATGTTTCTTCCCAAGGATAATTTAAACCGGTATGGAAAAAAAGCATTGGCTCACTTCTGCATCATTGTTTCCAAACAATTTTAAAAGCTGTGGAATACAAATAATGTCTGTTCTTATGTCATGGTCTTTAAACTCAAAACTTCTTCCTTGACTTAGCGTATTACCAGTGGTTCGGGTTCAGAGGTTTTTTTAGATAAAAAAAAATAGTTTTTTCCAGGTTTTACTGTAATATGTTTTAAAACTCACGTGTCTTAGAAAAAAAAAACACTTTACTGGGGAACAATAACCTACAATTCTAACTGATCACATTTGAAAATATTTTTAAATATTTTAAATGTGATTATGGCTGCAATGTAGGTCGGTTTCTTGTCAAATCAGCGGTAAAAGGAAAGATATAAAATGTTTATTTAAACAGGTTCAAATAATGTCACTTGTTAAATGTGTCATTAAAAGTGTGATTAAAATGGCGTATATTCCATCTACTTACCAAATATTATTCTATAATAAGAAGGGAGGAATATATCATTATTTCTTATTGTTCTTAGCACCTTGAGGTCCCTTGAACACTTTCATAAAAACGAACGTTTTATTTGCTGAGCGACAGACAGGAAAAAATGATTAGAGGCAGACAGAAATAGGACAGCTGCAATTCTCAAACAAGCCACAAGATGGACATATTGTACAACAGTAAAAATTTAAGTCATTCTGTCATGCAAGAGGTGTGACTGATTCGCACGCACCCCCACCCCCAACATATACACACATACCCACGCACACACCCACACACACACACACACACACACACACACACACACACACACACACACACGCGCGCGCGGGGAGTAATGGTTCATTTCCTCTTGTCACATCACAGCAAAACTCAATCAGACAATTATAAAATGTGCACATGTTGGCATTGTGTGTTAAATACATTCTTATGAATGTTTATGGCTTAAGAGAGGAGCTGGGGCAAAATGGAGGCACAATGAATTCCTGGGCTGTGACAATGTCCAGTCAAAGGGCACTCACAGGTCTCTGCATCATGCACATAGAATGACTGTTACATAGACTCCATACAGCTCATATAACACAGGGAATATTTACAGAATTTCACTTTGTCACATGCACTGGACACAAGCAGTCCATGTAAAACTTGAGGTGGTTAAAAGTATGTGTATTACCAACAGGAGTTTTGTACAGGAGTTCAGAAATACCTTGTGTGAAAGCAGATTGATACCCGTCGCCAGGGCAACCGCAGAGTGTGACATCACTTGGACAGAGAGCAGCGCCAGGCCCAGATCCTCATCACTGTGTGTTAACATGAGTGCTGCTTGTACGCCATTTGGGCTGAGCTGCTGCTCGCCTCATCACACTCGGAGCTCCTTCTTGAATCCAGTACATTTCACATAAAAGCATCGTTATGCATACACTACATGTAAAAGGTATAAAAAGGTTTAGTACAAAACAAACATAGTAGGGAGTAAAAAGTAGTTCTGTAATGAAAACACTTCAAGTGACGTGAGCTCCCATATCTGAGCATCTGTAATCGTGATTCGGCGGGTACAATCCATATATGGACTCATGGGGATGAAAGGGAAAGGGGGAACGACTGATTTTTCATAGTAATTTAATGGAGGAACATTGCTTGAGAAAGGCTGAGTGCATAGACAGCTTGACATCAGGTGGTGTGGGGAACAGATCCCCCTACCATCTGTCTGATCCCCCTTACACAGGCTTTTTTAAAACAACTGAAAGCTCTGTGACTTACACCCTATCCCCTATTTGTATGATTTCTACACCCTTAAGTGATTTCTATACCCTTGCTTTGATGAACTAAGGAACTGGATTTGAAATCTGAAAACTGTTCCAGTCCGTCCTAAAGGGAATGATTCTTTGTTAAAGGTGATATAATGCTGCAGAATGTAATGTGAAGTTGAAAAAGCCTGTGTGGCTCTGTGGCCAGTTGTTCCTCCAGGTGAAACACAGGTGACATTTGGTAAAGGGCTGCATGTACTGGACTGTGCACTGAGTAGATGGTGCGAGAGCCACTGTTCACGGTGCACCTGCAGCTGCAGATAGACATTAAGGTGCTGGGGTTTCATGAGAAGACAGATCCCAGTGGCATCTTCACAGACCAGGCCACATTTGAAATCTGCACTTGAGAGACAAGTCAGGATTACAGCTGAAAGCCTGTAGTCAGACATGTTCACAAATGATGTAAAAAGGTGAGCTTCTTGAGTACAGGTGAGCAGGGAAAGGGTGTGTTGCACACACACACACACACACACACACACACAGAAATAATTTGCCCTGTTTGACATACATGGGAATGCTTTGGGAGCAGCAAGTTCAGAAGCAGAGAGCAGACGTTAGGCTCAATGGCTCAATGGACACACAAGGTCTTAAAGAGTGTAATATGCAGTGGACAGTCTAATATAGGGCAAAAATGTCATGCAGAAACACCTGACAGGTTGGGTGTATTACAGCTCTATGAGCGTAAGAGGCCCTGGCTGCCCAGATAGCAGCACGTCATTGGTACACACACAGTTACTTCTGGCTGTTCCATACACACTGTCTTCCACAGTCTCATATTCAGGAGCCTAAAATGGAGTGAGATTTCAGAAGAAAGAACAGAGCTGCTGCTCAGTAGTATACAGCTGCCATAAGACCATGTCCCGCAGTGGCAGCGCCTGCTGCTTCTTTATTCCAACCAGCTCTGCTTAGCTTGTTTTCGTTCCAACTCACTCTGCTTACTGAGCTCAATAAGCCCGTGGTTATCAATACTATTTATATATATGCTTTGTATTTATTTGTCCTTAGAGAAAATGCTGCTGTGAAATACGATATTTCTCAAACATGTCAAAAAAAGCAGAAAACACAAAAAAAGGCAAATAATTAAGCAGCTGAGGTCTGTTGGCTGGATCACAAAGTTCCCTGGGAAGAGAGTGTAAAACCCACCCCACCCTCAGCTTCAAGGAGCACACTGCTGTCCAACTGTGTCTCAGGAAGGCTTTCACACACAACCCCCCGCAGTGGGAAGATAGTTCTGAACTCCTGCAATTTATTGCATTAAGGAACAAAGTGTAATAATACCGAAAGACAGCCCTTGGATGTCCCTGCCAGAGAGATGGAGGGGTGGCCCTCATTGAGGCCCCCTGCTGGCTTCTGTCTTGGCGGACATCGTTGTGTCGCTCATGTGTTGACCTCACGCTCAGTCTGTTCTTGTGACGTGAGTTTATTTTTTGCCCGTTTTAAAGTGTTCTTATTTTGTAGAAAAAGAAAAATCACGTCACCCACTGGCATGCACATGCAGGTCACGTCCCCCGCTCACAGTGGGTGTGGCTACTCCATGCCATTCCGCAGCATCTGATTGGCTGCGATAAGCATGACGCTGATGATGAAGGCCATGGCAAACGCGCAGATCAGGCTCTTGCGCACGCATGTCTGCCGGTTCTTCTTTTTGGGGTGCACTGCATCAGAACAGGAAACAGGACAACAGGAATGGGAAAGTGGGCACTTCACAGAAAAGGCCAAAGTGAAGAATGTGGCTGAAGGTGGGTGTGTGCTGACTGCAGATTTGACCTTTAAAATGCCATCCAGAGACTTGAATCCAGGAAGAGAAGCTACAGTTAATTTGTGTTAAGAGAAACCGTAAACACAATTTTAAGCGTTGCTACAGCCACAGGATATGCAAAGAAAAATAAATCAAAAACATTTCACTCTCAGTTACCAATTAATCTCTGTGGGTCATTTGTCATAATTAAAAATTTCATGTTAAAAAAGGAATTGATAGATGAAGTGGTGCCCTCTGTTTTCCCTGCCTTTAGAAGGGGAACAGCCAGACAGAGACTGGAGCAGAATCACTGCAAGCCAGCCGTGTCACGTTCAGGCAGGACCACTGGACGTCAGCCTGCTGTTTTATGGATGGGTCTGCCCCTGGCACAGAACTGTCAGCCAGCACATTCATCTCTCCCCATTATGAGTGGCTGTTGGCCTTGGGTCTGGCACTGGGCCAAGACTGACGGCTCTGCCAGCCATCTCCTTTACCTGTGATCACCTGCTTTTCTACAGCCAGTACTCTTAACTGGACTGAAAATCGCACCTCATCTCCTTCAGGCCAGATGCACAAGAACTTCCCTTTAACGGTCACATTATTCACAAGCACACAGAGTGTAATAATGTACTCAAACAACGGTTCTCCAAAACTAATCAAAACACCACACACCACAGCTACAAGTAATATTTCCCTTATGACAACCACCATATAGACTTACTGTTTTATTAAAGATTACTCCTCCTGTACAGTATGAGAGCATCAGACTCCTCAACTTATAACATCCAAGATGGAATATTCTGTACCTGAGCTAAGATTGCATGGCCACTTATAGTTACGGTCAAACTGAAGAATATTGACTTTCAGTTTGCTGAACTGGTGAAGACTGTGAGCTACTATCAAAAGGGTTAGAAATATTAAAGCTGCTCTGAACTGAAAATTAACAGAGAAAAGTGGGAATATCCCACAGATTTTGGAATAATCACATCCGACATTATCATTTCTATTCAGGTCAAGAGATAAATAATTCATGCTAAGAAGAGAATTCAAAGGGAGTTCTGCAGAGTGCAGAATCCTGTCTGTCTGCATTTCTTACTGCTGGAAAGCTAGTGGCAAAGCAAGAGAACACCAGCATTTTCCAGCATTCTCTTTTGCTACGAGGGTTAAGTTGCACCCTCCTTCTTTAACTGCAACTGTGGTTGTTGCATTTCTTTGGCAACATTGGCTCACAATGCCAAGCTCTGGCCAAAGATCACGTGGAAGGATTCATTCTGAGGAGAACCATTTTTCTTGTAGATTCTGGAGTGTCTCATCACAAACTACCTTCCAGTTGTCTCACATTCATTTCTGATTTATCCCCCAATCTACAGAGCTCACCCCAGCTTTGCTATCAGTAGTTTGGTGTTTGGTGCATAAGCAGTTCTGAGCACGCATATGCACACACATGCAGGGGCACATACACACACGCACAAATACAGGCACATGCACGCACACACACACACGCACACAAACACACACGCACGCACGCACGCACGCACATTAAAGGCAATACTGCAGGGGAGAACAGTGCATCAGGTTCAAAGTAAGCTGTGCCATTATTCCACACAACAGACGCTTGGGCTGGTGAGAGAGGGAGGCTATCCAAAGTGGCCTGGAGGATGAGATCAGAGCCGGTCCCAGCGTGGAGGCTACGCTGTGCCACTGGAACAGAAAGGGATGCTGTGCAAGTAGAGAGCCCCCCAACACCTTCTCCCTGCTGGTTTTGGGATGGTAAATTTAGTACAGTGTGTTATTATACTGTAATAATAGTTAGATTATTATTAAGATTCTTTATTTAGCTGGCACCTTTACCCAAAGCAGCTTGTCAAGTTTCCATTCTGACATCTTTACTGTCTCATTGAACCTACCCAGCACCCATTATATATATCAGTTAAATGTTTCCTTCCAACATCAAGAAAGATACCATCAAGAACAAAGCCATACATACACTGGTGCCAGTATTAGTTTTATGGTTCCATGATTCCAAAGTTTGTAAATACCTTATTAATAAATCAGCAGAGTGCACTTTTGACAGTAACAGACTTGGATGTTTACTGACAGGGCAATAGGCGTCAAGAGGGAGTTTGGGAAGGAAGCTCCAATGGAGGGATGAGGGACTGAAGCACTTGTGTGGACCAAGTTGGCACTCACCTCCCTCAAACTCTGTCTGGCAGTTCCCAGAGTTCTCATTGAGGCTCTCCTCTTCATTGATGATGATGTTCTCAATGTCTTTCATGGTGAGGTGGTCCCGGAAGGCATGGAATAGCACGTGCTTCAGCTCCTCTAGTGTTATTCGCTGCATGTCAAACTGTAAAAGGTAAACAAAGAACACAGCTCAGAACTTGAGGAACTTGCACAGGAAAGGCAGTCATAGTAAAGCATACCATTTGAGTGCAACTGCAGTCAGTCCCATTTTCTGTCTTCTGGATGATTTATTTATTACATCAGAGAAATGTGAGGAGAGCATTTGATTCAGCTGGGATGGTTTGCATTTTCTTCTTTTTCCAACATAACTGTCTAGAAAGTCGATCCCAGCTGTGCATTCAGTAACATTAGGCTGGGCTCCTGAAGGAACAGAAAGCACTTCACTCAGTGGGGTTGATGTCCCAGGAAGGTTGGCAAATGAAGGAACACGTTTGGGAGGTGTGGGAGGTGGGTAGTGCCTCAGTGTGAGGTGACAACTCTAAATATCATCTCCGTTGAGTACTGAACTCAAAATGAGCACAGACTAACAATGGGTTCACTGAACGAACAGGAACCACGTGAAATCCACACAGATTCACTGTGGTAAACTTGACACCACTTCTAGACTCTGACACATGTGAAAAGTGTATAGTGTGCATCACAAATTCGGTATGATTGTGCAGCAACCAAACTAAAATACTAAGGTAAATCTATATATTCAGAGGATTTGGGGAGTACATAGATATTAGTAATTTATTTATATATTGTTAATGCATAAATTCAGCGATTTATAAAAACTAAGTTCAGAAGAATAAATTTGGAGCACAAAGAAGTGACTTATCTAGGGATTTACAAAAATAATCTTTGATGTAAATGGTAAATTTATTGCTTTTGGATTCTGGGCATCTCGTTCTGGCGGCTTTGCACTGTGGTGAATATCTGCCCAGAAACAGCCTACAGCTTCTCTTGCCCATGCCATACATCACACACCGACCGTTGAATGTCCGCTTCAAGGGCACTGAGAAGAGCCTCAGTGTTGGGGCCAAAGTGTCTGTAGATGTGTCAGTGGTTGGTGTTGCTGTGGTACAGCCTCTGCCCAGTTTCTAAGAGTTTCATTTGCTTTAGCTCACTGCAAACAGCATTTATACTAAATCCATGCAAAATAAGGGTATAATACGTTTTAGCAGCAAAAAGTCATTTTTAAACCAATTTATCTATATTTATCACTTTTCAGTGGTTAGAACATAACCACCTGTGTTCTTCAGCATTTCCATAGATCATAGTTGCCAATCAAGTTGCCAAGATAACAAAGGAACAGCTAAAATTGCTCCAGAAAAATACAAGCGAAAGGTCAGTCTCACTGAAGACAACAAAGACAAAGGTCCATATGTCTGCTAATTAAAATCTTGGATTTTGGCAAAAAAAAAATACATCAAAAATTGTCCCTCTTTCCCAAAACATATCAGTTGCATTTGAAATCACTTAGTAAAACTATCTGTTTTCAAGAAGAAGCAGCTCAAGGTGAATTATTACTAGAGTACATAAATTGGCTTAACCAATTTATCATCCATCTTAAGAATTTATCATCAGGTATAATCGGGATCGTGGCGATAAAGTGCAATGCCTCGATAGCACAGCTGTCAGCCTAGAAGTAAATGGTAATTTGGCCCAGGAAGAAAAACCGACAGATGACACAGTAGATAATAATAGAGGCATAAATCACGATGGATTCTTTTCGTAGCAGAGGCGCCAGGATGAAATATGATGGGAATTTAAGGTATTTTACCCATACAGTTTTAGCATTAAAAACAAAGCCACAATGAGTGATTTCCCGCTATATGTGTCTTTGAGTTTAAATGGTAAAGGTCTGCACAGTTTTTGTTTCTGTCCTGAGTCTGAAGTGCAGCTATATATTGTTCTAATTGATAAAAAGCAGTATGTGTAAAGTCGCAGTTACCCTTTTGTCACATAGGAGAGAACAGGTGGGATATTCTGAAAACAGATACAATATGATAAAATGTGGGTAACAGTAAGGTTGTAGGCAGCTGACAGAATGGATTCCAGATGATGAGCAGGACCCCTCTAATTAAAGACCGGTGTCTGGGGATGACATGCTGCAGTTGCACCTGTGCACCAACAGAGACACTGTTTTAACAGTCTGCGTTCCTTGTTCTGATTCAAGTCCATCAAAAATAAATCTGTTCAAATGGGGCACAGTACCTGTGATCCACTGTGCAAAAAAGACAGCAGCTTTACATTTAACTGTGAAACTCCAGGACACACGGCTACATTTTTTTTGATGAGCGTGATCAGGCCTTTATTCTGTCAGTCTGACCTTTGGAACCAGAGGTCCTTAATGGGAGGTGCCAATACCGTTGCATCAATACATGGACACCTCCGTATTCGAGCTCCCGGTTTCCAAATTCCTATTTAATAATACCCGTCTTGGTATCCAAGTTCAGAACCATAAAGTCTGTCAGAGTGAAGCTGATGCACATGAGAGAAATACTGTAAATTCGTTAGTTAAGCTGTACGGCAAATCCACACCCTGCCTCTGTGTTCTCAGGCACGTGCAGGTGTTCTGACACAGTGAGCACAGTTTCCACTTCTGTGATTTCACTCACTTCAGTTCAGTCAGTAAGTATCCCAGTAACTGTTTTATTACAGTAGCAGCCAATCACAGTAGGTCAATTTTAATTGTTTTTTTCTATTTTTTACTTTAATTTTTCAATAAATTTCACTGTTAAATGTTCATTGCTTTTTTTACTTATAATAAGGAACAAAATGTAATGTATGATACTAAAAAATGTAACTGCATATATACACACAAATCCATATTAATTACCTCATTAACTGGTAATTAGGAAAATTGTTGTTTAAAGTGTTCTTCATCATGCCGATATAGGTATTTTAGAGTGTTATGGATATTTTGAGGAAATCAATTGGGATTTCTCCGACGAACCCCAGAAAATCCTGATTTTCCTCATATGAAATAATGGAAACTGTTTCCCAATATTCGAGTTACTGGTATTCAAGCCATTTCTAGGAACCACTTGCTCTCAGACACTAGGCATAGGTGTACATTCTTTTTTCTTGTGGCGGGTAGCATATTTCAAATAAACCTGAAAAGAAAAACAGATTCATTTAGGTCCATCATAGCTGCCAGCCAATTCCATTTTGAGTTTGCATGCTATGCCTGTGTACCAATTAAAATATTTATGTAAATGGGGAAAAATAATACTCAAGGCTGAGTGCAGACATGAGAGAAAAGTGATGGAAACCTCAGGAAACAAAGGGCTGGGGAGCTGTAAAGCTTGTGGTAGTAGAACAGATGGCATCAGTCAGTCACACATGTGAGATAAACCTAAAGACTGACATGCTGACGAAACCAGAACAGCCCACAGCCCTGCAAACACACCCATCTGAGACTAGTGGACTGACAAGTCCGTTAATCAGACGGCAGAATATCACACCAACCTTTCCAATCTGAAAGACACTGAGATGCTAGGCTTCCCAGCTTGTGGTACCAGAAACCAGCAGCAGCAACATGTTGCTCATCCCTGCCTGCCAGTGGGGGGAAATACGGACACACAGCAATAAACCTGCCATCCGGCACAGCTGTCTTTCTATACTCTGGGCCTTAGGCATGCTCACCTGCTTGCCAAATATTATATTTGATTCCCTTTCACCCAAGAGATCTGAGCTTATTCATTTTCCACAACATCGCCCAAAATTCTAGCACTTCAATACTGCTTTTGTCTTAGTGTTAATTATGTGACTATGAAAGCAGGAAAAAGTTATGCTTAAGCCAAGACAGAAACCTGAAAGGTGCATTATACAAAAACTTGGTGAAGGCAGTCAATGGTAGGGCAGGACTGGACAGACAGACCCTGGTTTGGGAGTGGGAGGGAGGGCAGCTTTTTTAAATAGTGGTTTGTTTTTATTTACTTATATCAAACTGCAACTCATATGTACCAAGGCAAACAACTGAAGGGCAGGGTTGTGCCAGGGTGCAGAATTCACTGAAGCAGATGATACATCAGTGGTGTACTGTGGGAGAGAACAAAAGTGAGGCATGATGCTGTGCTCAAAAGCAGGAACAGTAGCATGACTGATTCTAAAGGAAAGCAAAAAAAACACAAACGCACAAACACACACACACACACACACACACACACACACACACACACACACACGGGGGCTTGTATTCCTTCTCAGCCTGCACTCAGATGAGTCATACTTTAATATGCCATAAATCAGGCTGAATAAACATATGGACAGTGATGACCTGTAAATTCAAACCAGATAATATGAAATTTGGGCGTATCATAAAAACAACCTTGAAAACCTGCCTGCAGCACGAATATTTAATGTGCCTGTCTATGAATATGGCAGTGAAACACATTGTATCGGCAATGTGTTTCTCAAGGGGTTATGCAGCCCCCCCTTTTAACCAGCTCTCAGCAAACACCACAGGGGTTATCGATGAATCCTGCTGCTTTTAGGCATCCACCCATTTAACAGCAATTAATGGTACATTAATTAGATTCCCCCCCCAGCAATGTAAACCCTGGCTCACCTCTCTGTTAAAAACTCAGGATCACAGCTGATTGCTGATGGGGTTCATCCCGTAAATGGGGGAAGGGATGGAGGCATTTAGGTTTCCTGTACATTCAGGGGTTTCCAAAAAACCTGGCTGAAACAGAGCTTCAGAGGAAGTGCCATTTCCCTGTCTTCCCCCACCACTTCTTTCAGTCTACAACCTACCTTAATTTCTCCAACAGATAGCTCACCACCCTCCCTCCATTTTCTTCCCAAATCCACGGTGTCTTCATCTTCCATTATTTCATCCTTTCCTCTGCACAGCAAACACTGTCATTTTATTAGTCCAATGCCTACTTGACCTCCACCTTCCCTCACAAACTGCCCCTCATCGCTCGCCTCCATCTCTTATCAGAGGCATTGCTGCTCCGACAGCAGTTGGAGAGGATCTCATTCAGAGGCTTTGGAAGTGGGAAAGAGACTGTCAGCCACAGATGTATGGTGTAGAATATAAAAATGCGAAAAGGTTAGCAGCAATATCTAAAAGGGGTATTTTTTGTTTATGATATTCTAGTTTTTCATCTGAGATCCGTCGCTACGACAACTGCAGGCTGCTTGAGACCTTCACTAAAGCACACTGGAGAGGATATATACTTGTTCTTGTCTCAAAAGGCAGGTTTCATAACAGGCAGGCGAGAGTATGTTTCAGGTCCTCTGGGAGAAATTTGTTTCTCATTTCCAAAACCTATTAAGGAGACGAGTCTTAGTCATTACTTTATTACTCCAATGAGTAACCAAGCAGCACTGGAATTAATGGAACACCTCTTTCTGTCAGTTTTAAAAGCCTATAACCACACACACGTGATACTGGAAGAATGCTGGAAGACTTACTTCTGGCTTTTATATACAGATACAGGAGTCAGACGTGAAACTAGAAGGCACATTTTTCATGAAATGAAATGATGGAAATATATCACACTTACTGCTTTACCATGATGGACACCTTCAGGGAAATTTATAGTGCTTCAGGGATACATTGTTTTTGTTGTTGTTGTTAAATGCGGCCACTTCGATGTCCACTCAATGGATAGTGGCCTTGAATTGTGTTCGGTCTTTAGCCAGGCTGCTAATCTTTGACAGAGAGGTGTCCATAGTTACTGTTACTTATACAATTTTAATTTCCCAGTTAGAAGTTTGACCGTTATGTAACTGAAAAGGAGTAACATGCCACAGTGGTAAGTTGTTCAGCAGCACAGAATGGTTATGTCATGGAGATCAACAAAGCCAAAGCATGAAGAGGTTACCTAAAATAAACCCTTTTCATCTGAGGCATCTGAGTTGACAACACAATATGAGAACAGCTACAGTAAATACATTTCCATTTATTGTCATAAAACAGTTGCACAGCAACATTATTGATCGCTGCCTTTTAACATTTCATCAATCCTACAAAACCACTATGCTGACAAAATAATGTGTTTATGTTTTCCACACTTAGCAACCCATTGGGCCATGGAAAATTTGTCAGATAAGACATTAACATAAGCAAGCAATCACGATGTAGGGGAAAACAAATAGACAGGCTGAAAACATCATCCATACTGATGACATTGAGAACTTCATCTGTTACTCCACACCAGAAGTCAGTTACCACATAGTGGAGGGACAGGAATCCAGTATAGGTGTTTCACACCTTAGACAGACCTGAAAAGAACCCCTGGGAATTGCCAGGGGCTCCCAAATGCTGAGATTAACCAAAAACTCCAATGAGAATTGCTGACTGTTTTGCTGTGCTCTTGCAGCAAACACTTCTCTTGTACATCATATTAATGGAGTATACACACGTAACCACACTCTTCATGTTATAAATTATTAGAGCTTGGCAATCCATCGTCCCTGGAAGGATTTTGGTCAATCGGGGGCCATAACCCTAGTGAGCTATATTTTGACCTCCACTGAAAAGACTTTCTTCTTGATAATGACATCTACCAGAAGAGGACCTCTCTCCCTCTATCTACAGTCCACAAAGAACAAGGAGTGTTAGTCAGCTTCCCGCAATAAGTAAACAAAGAAAAGGAAACATCTAATGAAACATTACCAGAGACTAACGACTTATTTCTTTAAAAGAAACGGTTTTCCCAAAGAGATGGGAAACAAAACACTGGAAAGCAAAGACAGCATCATCATCATGCAGGCTGACAGCTTATTATATATTTCCTATGAAAACTGTGAGAAACAGATACACTTAGTGCAGTTGTCATTTTTTTGCAGCAGTCCACAAAGTCATCTGAGGAAGAATATGCCTCCAAATGTGGCCTCAACTTCAGTGGTGTTTTGAAAATTGCAACCAAATAGAGCCCCCTGAAGTTCAAACCTGAAAGATCCTGGCTCTGCAGTAATTTCCCCCAAAGCAGGCTGCCCATTATCACACAGTTTATTAAAAAAGCAATGATATTCATATATTTAATCAAAAGAAAAGTTTTTCCATAAATAGTGTAGCAGGGGTGAATAAGAGCTGCCTTGGGGAACACACCCCTTATTTGGGGAGCACTTAAAATCTGTAGGGCATGGAGGCTCATGCTGTTAACAACAGGAAAGAGAATGGATTTAAGACAGAAAAACAGACACCACACAGAACCTCCTAAGGGTGTCTCTTTCTCTGTATTTTTCCATCTCTTTATAGGAATTTGTTCGAGGACACTCTGTCCCCATATATGAAATTAAAATCAATGCCATTAAGGTGTAACCCAACTCTCTGGTGTGGTATTTTGCTTGTGCTTTATTATGCAAGGGCGGTGTATCTGCTCCAGACTGCCCATATATTCCCACTGCCACCAGCATATCAAAGTTCACCCTAACACACTTCCTCTCTGCTGAGAAGTTTAGTCACAAAGTTCCAAGATCAGGTTGCATCAGGTAGTCTGTCAAAAAGCTGAACATACTGTGATGGAATGAAGCTGTAAATGTCACTGATTGTATGATTGTAAAATTACCAAATCACCAATCTGTTAACCAGGCCAAGCAGGGACAAAGATGTCAGAGAACATCTCTGTGGATATGTTAAAGGTTAAACATCAAAGGCCCAGTCATAGCACTGCTTCCTTTTTAGCTCAGTGCTTGCTGCCATAGAGCAGCTCACGACAGTAAACGTTGCCCATTGCTGGCTACAGTTATGAGTCTTCTGATAGAGATTCCTTTATATATAAATGGTTTTTCAGTTATAATTATTTCAATTAGTGATATACTGTACACCTATTCCCTCCCTATTTGCATCCTCTCCACAGAGCATCTGTTGTTTGTCGTATCAAATTTCAGTTTAAGCTCAGAACTCCAATATAATTTTTTAAAAATTCTAACCATGTAAAAAAAATTCCATTTAACTTCCTCAATGCTTAAAACAACCTTTTCCAGCTAAAAACCCACCATAACGCTGGTACTGCTGTTTAACAGTTTGTGGGTGAGGAGGATCTACAATAAGCATGTGTCCACAGCAAGCCTCCCTGCCAACTTGTCTCAGTCCTGCAAGTATCATTATAATCCAGCAAACACACACATGTGCATGCAAACAATCCTCAATGTATAAATAAAAACAAAGACAGATCAACTCATCACAAACAGTGCAACGGCTGTCAAAAAAACAAGTTCACTGAGATCAAAAGAAAATGTGCAAAGCACATGAAATGGATGAAAGGAAGCTGCTCATACATGCATCCAGTCATGTGCGAGAAAGAAAGGGGGATGACAGTATGTGCCACTGTCAGGGGGGACCTTCTCATTTGTTTGTGTCATTGTCTGTTTCAACAATCCCCACTTTACTACCGCATGTATTATGTTTTCACTTCATTTGGTCAATATAAACAGTATGTAATGGTTCATTTGAATTTCAAATGATTAATTTGAATGAATTTCATTGATTAATTTAAACTGTTGTCTGCTTTTTGTTTTACAGTGCTTCAGTGATATTTGGAACAATTGTTTGGGTTTTTTGAGCAGGGTTGAAACAGGTTATAAATTTTCCTGTTTAAGATAATGGTAAATAGACTCCCTATCTATGTTTTCAGGGATGTGGTGGCACAGTGCCTCACAGCTCCTGTGCTGTTTACCAAGTAGGGAGTTTGAATCCAGCTCAGGGTGTGTGCAGTCTGCATGTTCTCCCTGGGTTTACACCCATCAAACATGCATGGAAGAAAGCAATGGCCTCTTCCCTTGGAAGCCACACCAATCCAATGGCACTTAGCCATATATGCATATCTATATTTTCAGCCTTGCACCCATTGCCTCTGGGATAGGCTCTGGTTTGCTGAGACCTTGCTCAGGGTAAAATGGTTAAGATTTATACTTTCCTGGTTTAACTCCATTTTTCAGGATCAGATTAGAAGCATGCACAGAGAGTAGATGCATATCAATCACTGTTACTATTATTACTTGCCTCCTGAATAGAAATTTGGATAAAAAAGCCTAATTTAACAGCATAAAAATATTTTACACACATGCATACACATATACTAATATGTTGCCTTGCAAAGGTATGGGAGGATGGCACAAAATAAACTGTTACTCAGAAAGAACCACCTTATTCCTGGTATTTGCTGGCAGGCATAACAATGATGCTACATTGCAGTATAAGGTGAGAAAAGGTTTTGTGGTCAGATGAGAGCAACATAAAGAATTTCAGCTACAATCCAAAAGCTCTATGTGCTGGGCAAATCTATCACACAATATGCCTCCCCAACCTAACATGGACGTGAAACACCATTTGCGAAGTGAAATATGGTGGTGGCAGCATCTTGCTATTATACTGCTTATCATCAGCAGAGATGGGCTTGAAGGAAGGAATGGAGACAGCAAAATACAGGGGAGTACTGCAGGAGAACAGGCATCATTCAGCAAACAGCTAAATCCTGGAAGAAAGTTCACATTTCAGCAGTACAGTGATCTCAGTGGACAGCGGTGTATTTAATCGTTTGGGGGCCTAGTGCAAACATAGGAATGGGGCTTTCAGCATTCCCAATTCTCACCCTTTTCTATACTTAGTATTCTAAACAATGAGGCCTAGTAACAATGCCTTTTCACGGATCCATGGACCGCTTAGTGGAAGAGCTGCCGAAGAGGCCCACGCTGTATCTTATATGTATGCTAATCTCTGAGTAAATAATCATTTACTCAGTAATTTACAAAACAAATTTAACAATGCAACCTGCTATAAAATTGTATGTATTTACCTGGCTTTTTGCCTAAACCACCTTGATTGCTACACCAGTATTTACGTTGAGCTGCCTTTTACCAGTGTTTTAAATGTTTGTGCAAGTAAATTGAGAGGATGTCTGACAGTTAAAATAAAATCAAAACACAGACAACTTTCTTTTGTATCTTTGCACCTGCCATCAATCTTCAACCAATTTGCTGTGACTTGAGGTATAACTGACAGCTCCAGACAAGGTTAAAAATTGACCAAAAGACACTGTGGCTTTTCCAACCTGTAACAGGTGTGCACTATTAAAATACACAACACACAAATGCGTTAAATAGAGTGTCTGAGATTCACTGTTACACTACGAACTCGATTAGTTCCCTGTCAGGCTTTGCATGGCAGTTGCACGGAGCAGTTGCAAGGGAACAGTCCATTACAGCCTGGGCTGAAAGGGCCCCACACTAATGTCAGGCTTTTCAAAACAACAGCTACAACTGTGGCCAAAGTTATTGGTGCCCCTACTTTTTCCAAAAAACTGTTTTCTGTGAAATAAGTTGAAACTGATAAGAGTATTTGGTATCCACCATTCTTTATTTCACATTTAAGAGTGAAACTTTGCTTTGGATTTATGACTTAACATATGACTTTAAATAAAACACATAAAAATAGTGTGGACAAAAATATTAGGAGCCTTAACCTAATACTTTGTAGCACAGCCTTTGGAGACAATAACTGCAATCAAGTGCTTTCTGTTGTGCTGAACGAGATCTCTACACTTCACTGGTACTTTGGCCCACTCTTCTTGAGCAAACTGCTTGAGTTCTCTTAGGTTTGATGAGTTTTTTCTCCCAACTGTCAGTTTCAGCTCTTTTTACAGATGTTCTATGGGATTCAGATCAGGACTTATAACAAGCCACTTCAAAATGGTCCAGTGCTTTCTTCTCATCCATTCTGGATGCTTTTTGAGGTAAGTTTGGGTCATTAGAAGACCCATAACCTGTGACTGAGACACAGCTTTCTGACACTGGTCTGCATGTTTCAATTTAAAATGATTGATGTTGTTCTGATTTCATTGTGTCCTGCAGAGATTCAAGGTACTCAATGCCACAGGAAACAAAGCAACCCCAAAACATTCGCATGAAAGCTTGAAGTGACATTTAAAGGATGATTTTTAAAAAGTTTATTATTATGTTCCAGAGGTGCAAGGACCTTGAAAAAATACACACACAGCTTTTAATGATCTTGCACTCCAGACTGTTTATAGTGTAAAATTCAGTATCTGTCTTTACAATCCTCCCATACTCCTTAGAATGTGTATATATTATAAAAAATGTGTATATCTGTAACCAGAGCCATTAAAAATGAAATCAAAACAGTCAATCAAAATGTGCTTTCTGCAGCAAAAACCTATTGAATATGAAAGGAGGTGTCATGCATCTGAATAATAGCTGATACACTAATAAAGGAGAGGGATTATTTTGTGTTGCTGAATAATATAGTTATTTGTTGTAAGTGAGACAGCACACATGAATATGTGTATTTGTGTGTTACTAGAACTCAGTAAATGAAAGAATGAGTTTACTTGTAGTGCAATGTCCTTCATTAATTGCTATATTAATTGTTTTAGTTTTGTGTGAATGTAAAACAAAACAGGAGGAATGTCGATATTCCTTGGATTTTTACACATCTGTTCTGCTGTACTTTATTTACCCTTCACTCAAAATGCCCAATTGTATAAACATATCAAATACTGTAAATCACACTGGATTAATGTGTCAGCTAAGCAATGAACAGTTACAGTTTTTACAGTTTTAGCACATGAAGTGACGGATGATCATAACACATGCAGGCGGGAAGCAGGATTAATGGAGGAATACAGAAAATGCACATGGCATCAAGCGGCAGGTCTGGGGTGTAGCTGAGGGACGGAACACTGAAACACACTGAAATGCTAAAGGTGACTCATATGCACTGCAGGGGAGGGGATGCTCAGTAACTGTTCAAAGGGAGGGAGCATAAAGCAGAGAGCACGAAGGAGACCATGTACAGTTTGGAATCCATTTATATGTGTCCATCTGTGTGGGCTGGTGAGTCAGTAGGTGGGGTGGGCTCAAACACGGACATATTATATGGTCAGATGAACTAAAGCTTACAGGATTATCAATCTGCTGCAACTCTTTGTAGGGAAACAATGGTGTGGCCTGTTAAATTCCCTCAAAAGCTCAGGCCTTCCCATAAATATTTATCCATTAGAAATCCTGCATGTGACAAAACCTTTACTGTGCAAGGTGGGGAAGATATAGACTTATTCACTATTACCACTTAGTTTCTGTGTGTATTTAAACAAATCCATCAGCATTCTAAGCACCAAGGAAATGGGACTCATTTTGAGTTTTATGACTTCATATCCCACAGTAGAACAATGCTTATATGGGTTCTGATGGGTTCTAACAAGTCACATGATATACAATTTTTGACAGCCAGTATTTACGAAATACAATGATTTGTTGTTCTTGAGTGACAGAAGTGTAAATATTGGATGACATTTGATTTCACTGTAGTTAACAGTCAATGTATTAAATTCATGACAATTCAATTCCACAACTTCAGCTTCCTCATGTACTGTACTGTATACACAGCAACATGAAACGGTTTTATCATCTGTCATGTTCTAAACAAACGGCTCTTTTTTCAGGAAATAGTGCTATGCGGTCCTGCAGAAAGCCTTCTTTTCATATACTTTTTGGAACACAACAACCGCATATCAGTTTTGTAACCACAGCAGTGAGAGAGACAACAACCTAGGTTTCAAAGAACCATGTCTCTAGTCCTACTGCAGGGAACACAAACATGTCCATAATAATTAGAAGGACCCATTTTTATGGAACTACAAGCTCATAATCCAGATGTTGGGAGTCTCTCATGATACTAAAATGGCCACATTATACAAATATTGTTCAAAGTGGAGTAGACCATTTCACATAGAACATGGAAAATATGACTTGATCAGTCATGCGCAGTACTAAATAGCTTCATTTCTATTCAAGCTACGGTCTACGGAAAGGATTATTACCATGTATTAAATTATTTATATATTTATATATTTTTCCCAGTCAGCCACCCCCACAGCACAATTACACTAGCTGTTCTTGCCAACCATCAGACACCTACTAAGTCATATGTCATTAACTGCCAGCAGGTCCCCAACTAAGCAGGCTGCTGTTGCCAGGTGAGTCACTACACTGCCCTGTTCTGTACTGTCTCTTGGCCCCAAAATCCAAAAGCCCCATTTTTAGAGAAAACATAAAAATGTGAAAACTTTGCTGCTCAAATAACCTGATCACATGACACTATTTAATGAATGACAGAAAAGAATCTCAGTGGCAGAGTGGGAAAAATTTGCATAATTTTTTCACTGATGCTGGTCATATCACATACTACACTGGTGCTAGAAATGTTACTATATGTATAGGTATTCCAGTGTTAAAATGGTTAACATCCTTTACTTTTTAAAAGCTTGCAGCAACGTAAACCGAAACATAAATACATTTCTTACTCAGGCATTAGAAGTAACTGAGCATTTCTAACTCACCTCAAAGAGCAGTGACATTTCATCGACATCAAAGTAGCTTCTTTCTGCTGTGAAAAGATAAAAACCAGCAGAGTAGCCTGAGCTTTTCCACCTTCAGATGCTAAGAATCATGATGGAAAGGTTGCATGGGTTGCAGAACAACAGCATGAAGGTAATGAAGTTTCTTTTGCTCATAAATGCAACAAAAAACAGCAGATTCCTCAGGCACACAAACAAACACACAGAAGTTCATTGTCTAGCTGAACAAAGTAATGGCCAGCATTCTATAGATGTCTGTATCTGTTATTAAAAAAAATAGCAATAAACACACAGTAGTACTATACACCCATCTTACAATTCTAATAAAAATTAGGAGAAACAGAGAAACTAAGTTTACACTTATCACTTATTAGTTATAGCTAATGTTATTGCATAATATATCCTATCAAAGCTCTGTTAATGCTTTAAGTGCTTCAGATTAAATACTTTTAAGACAGAAGCCATTACTGGGAACTAAACTGGCTTATACATACAAAATTCCTACATTACTAAAGAGAACTGAGGGTTATACTTCTTTAGAAACAAAAAATCAATGCAGTTCATGTATTATTCATTTGATTTGATTTGTTGAATAATGGTGAAGAAAAACAACTCCAGCACAAAGGCATGGAAATGAAAGTTTAATGGAAGTGATTCACAGAACTAAGATTTATAAGGTTTCAGAGACATAGGATGTTGTTATGGCAAAACAGGGGCCCAGTGGCTAAATCTGTACAGTGGGCTGGGGAGGAGAACTGGTAGGAGGGGAGGGAACCTGCTGTATTTATAAAACTAGAGACTTCACAAAACTGTTGTCTTTGCAAACATTTTTGATACAGTTATACAGTATCACAAATAAAAATTTTGTTATATAATGTAATAAAAAAGCATAGAGGATGAAAAATGTGTGGAACTGAAGTGTTGGACATGGACGTGGAAACGACAGCAGTATGATACGACAGAGCTTTTCAAACCAGGTGCTGCGAGAAGATATTGCTTCAAGTTTCACTTTACATAATAAAAGAATGAATTTGTTTTAAAATTTAAATTTTGACTTTCAATACAGAAAAAAATAATGCCAGATGTAGCCAGATGTAGCGTCCTTTAAGTGACTGTATGGCAGTGCTGTCAGTGACAGAAATTGTGGACAATGCCTTTCATTTAAAGAATACACGCCCATTGAGGTTTTTTTACAGAAACACGGAGGGAACACCAGAAATAAAACCTCAACTTGCCTCGGCACCCCCCCCGGCCACCCTTTGCCCTGTAACTCCCTTCTCCAGTAGGTATGCAGCACTTCACTAACAATTCCAGAATTCTCCAGCAGCTAGTGCAAACATAAATACAAAGACTGCCCAATCACAACAGAGCACTTATTAACAAATGGAACGACAGAACGTACAACACGAACTTACACAAATACCTCAGTGCCATTAAAATTAACTGGAACTACTGGTTCTGACACCAGCAGTGCTACTTTACTGCTAGAGCAGTCACCTGTTTTGCTGTAAGCTCTAAACTGTAAAGTATTAGTTGCATGCTGCTGGGAACAGTTTTCTGTTAGCATTTTGTTTACTAAAGGATCAGTTTTGTCAAAGTGAGAGCAAAAAAAACACCCTTTTAGATAAATTTGTCTGAGAAAGAAAATTGATGATATTGAAAAATAAGATGCAGGGGCAACTTGTGGTATCCAAACATATCCAGGCTTCATCAAGTAAGACAGAGTGTTCATTCTGTTTTGGACAGAACTGGAAATCTTACAGTACTTAAAGTAGGTGTAGGAGATGGAACCATATGTAAATAGTTGCATGTGTATTAGAATAGTGGGGAATGTGTTCAGCCACGAATTGGACTGTGTGTGTTGCCAGTGTGGTTGCCACAGTCGGGCCTTGTGGGTAAACCAAGGTGAACTTTGATATTAACTTGCATCCTGATGGTGAATTAAAGACAAAATGACTAATTTTCAATGATGTCTAATGATTGTACTCTCATGAGCATGTTGTGTTATGCAGTTTGACTTGCTGTTTCCATACTGTTGACCATAACTCGCAGCCACGGTTGTTACAGTGCACCTGTACAGTGAAAAGTTTTTTTTTATAGTCATTTACCTTTGTGCTCAGATTACAGACAGAATTTAACCAATACAAGCATGTCAGTAAAACTTTCTTGATGTCATTATTAAACATGGTCATCAAGGAAAAACTGGAACACAGCAATCTCTTAGTATCTGAATTTAATTCGTCCCTGACACATATACTGAAATTTTTGCATATGGAGTGTCCTTTCCTATTATTTTGAATGAGGCAAAAATAAAGAATTAATACACTTCAGCCCATTGGAAAACACCTATATAAGAACCCATGATTTAAGCATGATAAAAGACTACAAAAAACCAGTTGCCTAATTAGAAAACACTTAGAGAAGAAAGGGTAGAGGCCCAAACTGAGTAAAACAGACAATTTTACTAAATGCAATTTTGTTTAAAATGCATTTTTGTTCATAATACACCACTTACATCAAATATGTCATGGTTAATATACTCAGCCATCATTTAACAATGTCATATATAATAAAAAAAACTGCTTTAATGGTTTGTAAAAATATATAACCCTTTCCTGAACAATGATCTTATTATTTATTACAATGCCATCCTAATTTCATACATGTCCTTTGTACAATTTTGACAACAACAACAAACAGTGCAACAACACACAGCATAAGTGATTGTCAACAACAGATCTTCCACTCCTGCCTTTTGGTTCAGAGTTGTTGTTCAAGACAACAGCAAAGTAAAAATAGAAGATACACAAAACAACTGAAGAAATTACATAACACAACAAATGTATTAAATTATGTACAGAAACTTTAGGCGTTATGGAAACTAAATAGGGAGAAGTACTTCTTATTACACTGATAATCTCAACCAGTCACAGCCAATGAAAGTCAAATATGAAAGTGAAATGAACAGATTCACAGCTATTATAATTAATTCATTTAGATGACATCTTTCTTCATGGTAACTTTTGAGACTTCTCCTAGTATATAGCATAATAACTTTTACTGGAGCAGTTAATGGTCAGTACCTTGATCAAAGGTACTACACCAAGGATCAAACATTTGTTACTTCATTTATTGCTGATTATTTAGCTGGTCCTTTTCTGTAAAATGATTTACAGTGTTAAGCTGCTTATATCGATTTGCCCATTTATAATACTGGGTGCCTAGCTAAGTGTGCTCTTTCATTTGTTTTGTTTGTATTTGATTTGTCTAATTGACAATAATAACAGCAGAATTTTACTTTATTGAAAATATGTGCTAAAACTGTGTATCATAGCTCTCTTTAAACTGATTTTTTTTTTACTTTTACTCAGGGATTCAGGTCTGTGCTCTGTGTAGGCCAGTCAAGTTCCACACCAGACTCACTAAAACATTTCTTTATGGACCTTGATTTATGCACACGGACATTCTAATGCTGAAACAGAAAAAGACAAACTGTTCCGTAGAATATCACTGAATACGGTATCATTAAGGTTTCCCTTCACTAGAATTAAGGAGCATAAACCATCAAAACAGCCCCAGACCATTAATTCCTCAACCACCAAAACTTTGCAGTTGGCACTCTGCATGCAGGCAGGTAGTGTTCTCCTTGCTTCTGCCAAACTAGACTGCCAGATGGTGAAGTGTGATTCATCACTCCAGAGAACATGTTTCCACTGCTCCAGAGTCCAAAGGCGGTGTGCTTTACACTACTCCAGCTGACACTAGGCATTGTGCACGGTGATCGTAGGCTTGTGAGCAGCTGCTCAGCCATAGAAAGCCAGTTCACCACAAACAGTACAGTTCTTGTGCTGATGTTGCTTCCAGAGGTAGTTTGAAAGTCAGTAGTGAGACAGTGATGACTTTTACATGCAAATTTTACATTGTTTACACTTGGTGGTCTACGGCTTCATGTTGAGACATTTCCACTTCACCGTAACAGAACTAATGATTTAGCGGAACAGGTCTAGCGGGGCCGAAATCTGACATATTGATTTGTTGGAAAGGTTGCATTCTATGACAGTGACATGTTGAAAGTCACTGAGCTCTTTAGTACAGCCCATTCTACTGTTTGTTTAAGGAGATTCCATGGCTGTATGATTGGTTTTGTGACTGAAATAGCCAAACCCATTAATTAGAAGGGGTTTCCATATACATTTGGTTTAACAGTAGACATGCAACAACTACTGTATTTATTATTTTTGTACAGCTTACGAAAACATTTATCATAATATTATATTAAGGATGAATATGGCAGATTTTACTGAAATACAAAATACAAAAAGTTATTTAAAAGTTTTTTTTATACACTGTACAAATGTTTTTCTTTTAATGATTTTAAGGATGTGTCAAAACAACAGACTCATATTTATATAGGTGCAGGACAAAATCTACTTTCTTTTTGAGAATGTACCACTTGAAAAAAAAAACATATTTTTCTTTTTCTACAGCCTTCTCCTTCCTGTATCAGTCATACCCCAGAGAATAACACATATCAGAAAAGATTTACACTGGGAGTGTTTCCAATCAGCAGACATCAAATGCCACCACAGGAAAACTGGCTCACTGACCCTGAAATCAAGGACTTGTACGTTTCTGATGCTTGTAAAGCATCATGACACAAATCAAAGGAGGTGGATTCAGCTATTGAACTAAGCAGCCTTCTCAATATATAACCAACAAGAAACAACTCTCAGTCTAATGAAAGCAACAGAGTGCTCCTTTGTCATTGCAAAGCTTGCTGTTCTGTTGATCTAAACTCTCGTTAGGAATCAAATAGTCTTTTTAATAAAATACCTTGGGTTACAAATTATATTTCACTGGATCTAATATTTCAAGCTGCATTATTGCCCAGAAAAAAATCATGCATAAATGATATGCTGTGATTTATACAGTTCATCATTGTATGAAGGAATGGGGATAATTTGAAAAAATTACTGACACTGCTGAAGAAAAAAATCTAATAAAACAGGAGCTTCTTATTTTCAGCATAATTTCAACAAACCATAAAAAATGGTAGCATGGTTTATTTAACAGCACAACTAAATTAAGTTTGAGAATGGGAACTATGGTATTGTTATTATTATTATTTACTACATTTTACTGCATAAACCTACCTGCAATGGAACCAGAAACAAACACCATAGTTTAATATTGGGCACAGCATTTATAAAGCTAATTGAAGATACCATATGGCATCATACTATAAACTGTATTTATCAAGCAGCAATTAGAAGTTTATATTACAAGACTGCAAACTAATATTTAGACACAATTTTATCATGAATAATTCAATTCTCTTTTTATTGTCTTATTTTAATTACCATTTTTGTAAAACATCTCTTAAAGTTAGTTCTTTCTTTGGTCTCACCACAGCAGCTGTATCAACACAAGAAACAGAAATGCTCTACATTTTTTCATATTGACTAATTAAAGCACAAAACACTGCCTAAACATCACTCTGCTTGAACCTCACTTCATCTATCACTGTCCTCCAACATCTTTACGAGAAAAAACACTTTTTTTGTATACAAACTGTGCAGACTGATCAGAATAAATAATTATAACACTAAGATGAGCATTGGTATCATTTTCCCTCTGGGCAGATGGAGGAATGAGTGATTGAAAAAAGTAGTCAGTCATGATAAAAACTAAGGCAAGAGGATCAGCTGGCATCTACGCAGACATTGTCTAAGCCCCACTCAAGTCTGGATAGAGATAAGAAGGTGACAACCCCGCGAAGCATGGCCTTTCGCACGCCTTTGTCTAGTGGTGCTCAGACGTGGAGTAGGTAGAAATACTGAGCATCGTAACATGGAAAGCAGCTCTCATTTTTTCCTCAGAAGCTTTCAAAATATCTTTCCTGCTGGTGAAAGCAGAAGCTGGCAGTTTTTTAACCAGGAGAAGATTGATGTCAGACAGGTAAACTGGTCCAGTCATAGACAAAACTATAAACCATTTAAGAACGATATAATAAATATCTTTGAAATTTGTAATCATTATTGCATTTTTTGTGTTCAGGTGTGCTTAAAGTCTCTTGTCTTGGGACTACAGATGCAAATTAGCTTTTAGCAAAACACAGCGCTCTGCATTGTCAATGTTAACCGGTTACTGATAATCAAATGAACAAAACCAAATAAAGCAAGAAATCAAAGAAACAAAACAAATAAACATTCTACAAAGTATGCTGTGAGCAGTTCTTTCCAAAGACCTGGGCTTGCACAAACTGGACAAATGAAGAGGCTATACAAAGCTTCTGATTTTTACAGTGATACCAATAAGTCAGATGAAGCACTTCCCAAATAAAAGAGCAGAGTGCTACATCTGATGGACAGAGTCAGCCTTTGATTGTCAGGGCACATAAATATTTAACAGAAGGCTCTTCCAAGGGACTGGAGACGAGAGTTATAAAAGATAATGCTACATGCTACTTTGAAGGGTTTCATAGGTTACTTTCTGGAAACTTTTAAAGTCTTTTCTGTGATGCAATGTTTTCTTTTTTTTTCTAGTGACGCTGTGATGTAAATGATGCCTTTGTCTTAACTGGCAAAATTAATTTCCCTGTTGCTTAAGGCTTACAGTCACATACATTTGATAATGTAACCTTGGGACTAATAAAATACTCCTGTCCTCAGTCATAGGGTATGAAGAAGTTCAACTGATTGATGGATTTAAATGTGCAACAGCTGATCAGTCAGTGGAATAAAAACAGTAAAATAATGAGCACACAAAATCATCAGAAACAAAGCACAGGAACTGGTCAGAGTTTTGTAACACACAGGCATTTAATACACATACGGCATAGATATCCACATATGCGTCCTTAGGAGGCCTTCTAAAAGTGGCAACTCTCCCTTTTGCCCTCAGTGTCCTGAAGGACCATGTTTGGGACCTGCCAAGATCAAGCCAAGGTCAGAGCAGCCTGGCTCATCTAGCAAGTCTTGCCAGCTGGCCAAAAGCCCAGCACTAAGACTGCTTCATCTTAACAGAACCAAGGAGAGGCGTTTTCTGGAATCTGTTATCAATGAGTTAAAATGCCACGGATAGATCTCAGCAAAGCCTATCCATCAAGGTCAAGATCTGCAACCACATCTCATAACTTCCTGTAGGGCACTTTTTACAAGTTGCAATAAAGCTATAAAGTGCCTTAAAGGATCTGAGCAGGTGATTGGGGGAGAAAGGCTGTACTGTGTACTTTGATATCCACCACTTCACGTTAAGGATGGTTTAAGTTTGCACAAAGACTATCTGAACTTATTGGTATTCACTGCCTACCTTGACTGACGGCTCTGTCTGACTGGTTCCTGCAATTGCATCAACAATGGTGCCACATATTCGGGAACCTACAGAAGCAGCCGCTAGAAGCAAACTAGGTCAATATCCATGAATGAAGATTACAATTGGTCATTAACTTGGTGCAAACAATTTAACTGTTTTACTGCCATAGGGGACCATATACAACATACCAACTGACTTTTTACTCAAAGCATGAAAAAGGGGTAAATTCTTACCTGCCAGAATATGCTGTCTATTGTATTGCCGAGGAAACCTTCCCTTGTTTCTGAAGACAGCAGCTTGGGCCCCAGGATTGTCATGAACTCATCAAAATCCACCTGACCATCCCCTTGGAGAGAAAGTTCAATATTCAGACACACTACATTCACCAACAGGTCTAAACCATTTCTTATCTGGTATTTCTAATATTGATTTTACTAAAATCCCCACCAATGTGTTTTTGCTAGTACTTTAGGAGTGGAAAGCCCATCATGGACCGCATAGTGAGCTGCTTTTCCATGTACACATCTTTCTTTGTGGTAGCAATTAACTACATAGCAAGTTACCTCACTTGGCATTTCAGGTGCAATTCAACTTAAATGGCCTCAGAATCTCACTGGACTCTACAAAGCGGGAAACCTGGCTGTAGATGTTCCTGATGCAGTGGAAGAACCAGGAGACATAACGCATGCAGACAGCGCAGCGTTTGGTATTCCAGGCAGCTCGGTAATGAATTATGTAATAATTTCACATGTGGCTCAGGTTCCTCCATTTGCATCTGCTTGGCATTCCACTCTTCCACCAACACCCGCTCCTCAGCAGGATGCAGAAAGATTCCCATTTAGATGGTGCTGAATTCCCAAAAATAACGGTCTCATTTGTACTTTTTATTGTTTAAAAATGTTCTGCATTGGGCCTGGTACTGAAAGGATAATGAAGGCATGTTAATCACTCAGCGGGAATGGATGACTAGAGGCATCAGCTCCAAACCAAGATTCTGAACCTGGAGGACGATGCTGACATTTCATTACCACATGAAATGATCCTATGAATGCAAACATAGAAAGTAAATTTCACGGTGCTCATGTTGATTCTTTATTGGAGTCAAGACAGAGGGTCAGGTGGGGGCTGCAGATCCATCTCACATTTGTCTTATCTGGAGATGCCAGCAGTTGGTGAGACAGTTAAGGAACCTGAATTGCAGTAAATCACAGTAAAATCACAGCCATAGCCCTTTTGTTGTACTCTTGAGAAAGGTGCACAGACTGAACTGCAATAGTAAACTACCCAGACATGCAAAGTAAAAATGCAAGCTAAGTTTCTTTGCACAAAACTAGCTTCTAGACTACTAAATTTACAAAAAAATTATTAAGCCTAGTGCACAATCAGAACAGTGAAATGCTTTTAAGTTTTTGAAACGATGGGAGGATGGAATTATTGTGGTGCCCTCAAACACAATGCAAACTTTGTGACTGCAACCTGGAAATAATATCTGATAAGCCTAACATTTAATATGAATGAACAGGACTGAGAGGTAACCTTAAGAATGAAACATGAGGCAGTGTAAACATCTACAGAGCACTATGGGAATGCCATGCTATTCAACCAAACTTCAATAAACCTTGTCTGTGAAGTGGTGAAAAGAGTCTCTCAGGGATTCAGAAGGATCTCATCAAGTGCCAAGCAAGCAAGCACCTCCTGCTATAACACATCATCAGTCTCTAAACAAGGGTGCCACGGCAACAAGGGGCTTCTTTACATGCTACTTGCAACTAGCAGAGCCACTGTGATGCAAAAAAATCTGTCCAGAGGAGTCATTAACATGTCTCTACACACTGGCAGCTCCGCCAACACCTCTCTCGAGACTCCCTGTATGGCTGTGCATTCCATAGCACTACCTTCTCACTTTATACTAACACACATATAAATTTAAAATGAGAATAGTACACTAAATGAACTCTCAAATGTTTTATTATTTTGTAACCATAAAAGCAATAACACTGATAGTTTCCACAAGTATGGGGTTCAGAAGTCTACCTGTGCACATTCAAAACGGCACTTAACAGGAAATGTGAAAGTGGTAGGATCTTAGGGTGAAAATGGTGTCACCATTTGGAACAAAGCATGGCCTGCTTCAACATCCCAGTTATCTCATTTCAGCATTTTGATATAAAGTCCAAAGCTTAGATATCTATCCTTGGACAAACCCTTTCAGATTTTCACTGGTGTCCTCCAAGTTTGATGGGAATAACAATGAGGGGAGCTTGTCTCTGGCTGTGTTTGTGCGCAGTGGAAAATCATTGCAGCTGCACAGCACACACCTGATGCTCAAGATATATTTAGTTTCTGACCGATTTCATGCTAGGTGAACGGTGTTCATACACCTAGGGAACATTCAACCAATATTCGTGGTGAAAATAAACACACCTATTAGATTCAAAATGCAAGTGGCTAGTCCAGTCAATACACTCTTTATTGCAATGGCTACATTTCCAAAATTCAGTGAAATGTCTGGTGCCACAGCAGATAACTTAATATCAGAGATCTTGCCATGTTCACAGCTTATATACAGTATTAACTGCATGCGCAGTTGGCAGTCAGAACTGTACTGAATAAACATTGGGCATAGCCATTCAACCCTAAGGGTCAATACATTACAAATAAAAGGCCTGACTCTATAAAAACCTTTTTAAGTGACCCTTAGTTTTTGGTGAATAACTAAATCCTGAATGTTACATCATTCCTAAAGAAAGTTTTTTTTTAAGTCTTAAGTACCTCTTTAAAATTACCTTCAGGTAATTTAATCTTAACCTTACCTTTAATCTTAAAATAATAAGGAAACTCAAGATTTGGCTTTACAGAAAAACACTTTTATTGATGGACACTGTAAAAAATGGTGAAAGAAACGGACTATCAATAACAACATTCCAGGACTGGGAGTAATTCTCTGGACGAACTAAAAAATGCATAGTTGTTGAAGAACCACCTATTTGACTGGCAACATAAATTTTTCCCCTTCTGACCAATTTGGTCACTTCAGGTTTATGTCACTTCAAATCGGCACTATTATTTGGTAATTCCACAGCTAACCAGATCACCTTTCAATTATGGATTAATTTCAGTATCACCTGGGTTGTGTTGCCACAGCAACGGCCGCCTCAATTCATTTAGCTGGAACATGCCACATCAGAACTAGTGCAGGACACTTAGAACGCTGCTCTAAGTTAAGAAGATGTCAGAGGTGTTTTATG
Organism: Arapaima gigas; assembly: GCA_900497675.1. Lineage (NCBI taxonomy): Eukaryota > Metazoa > Chordata > Actinopteri > Osteoglossiformes > Osteoglossidae > Arapaima > Arapaima gigas. The sequence goes on from UFQX01000112.1 coordinate 438,765, forward strand.
CAATACTGTTACACGATTGCCTTAGATAAGGGACGGATACCCTTTTAAGTAATGCCGTAAATGAATGTCTTGAGGTGTTTTATGCAGCTGGGCCATGACCTCCTAGTAAGGAACAAGACAGTAAGATTATTCAGCCATCCCTCCGAGTAAAAGTTGAGTGCTTGTTGCAGTACCAGTTTAAGTAGCACTTATTTGCTAAAGTGTCTTACATAAGGCCTTACTTGTATTTTGTTATGAGTTACACAAATGCAGACGTCTATAACAAAATATTGTGAGTATACATCTGAAGGGTTATTTTATTAACATTTCATGTGATTATAAAATATGTATGTATATACATATATAAACTGTACAGCTGTATATGTGAGAGAAAGACAAAGTGCAAAAGAGTGTGAAAGTTTTCATTTACCTGAGGTTTAATCACAAGTGTGCCCTGTCATTTTGCTGGTATGAAAACCAGCATGTACACTTACTAACAGTATCGCTGCGTGTGGAGGAAAAATGGGAAACTCACCATCCATGTCCAGCCGCTGCATGATGATGGCCAGCTCCACCTCACTGGGCATGTACCCTAGTGACCGCATTGCCATGCCCAGCTCCTGCTTGGAGATGAAGCCATTCCCATCGCGGTCCAGCACTCTGAATGCCTCTCGGATTTCTGCCAACACAAACAGGAGCAAATCTCAGCTTCCTCTTTGACTGTTTCCTCCCATCTCTCTACGCCCATCTGTTTCCACACAAGTGTTTCTGGTTCTACTTCACCAAACACCATGCCCAGTTGCCGACTTCAGTTACACCTTTTCTTCATAAGAAATGTGATGTCAATTCAAAGTTTATGAGCTGCCACAAATATACCCTAAACTCAGACCCATGTTACTGCTGCTTCCTTATTTTTCATTATCAGTCCATTCTGTGGACAGTTGAAATGTTCCTCTCAGGGACAAGGAGAAGCCGGTGCTTAGCAGGGCTGTATTAGGCAGAACATTATAGTCTGTTTCATTACAAATGATGCTATGCTAAAAAGTGTCACTTTTAATGGTCATTAAAGATTAAAATGAAATTGGAAATTCTAATGTGTTTGTGGCCCTTTATAGTTTCTGCACAACACACACTCTGATTGACCAGCAAACTGCATACCAGCTCAGGGCATGAAGGACCAACACTGAATATGTTGCACAAATGAAAGACACATTTAACAACTTTAAAAGCAATGGAGGAAGGGGACCGCATTGCTTTTAAAGCTGGATTTTTGTTAATAATTAATCCTTTTTTCCTTTTGACAGGGAAAACTGGGGACTTGGAGGGGGGTTTTAAATAGAGGCAGAAATGTCACAGCCATCACACACAAAAATTACACGGTGTGCTCAAGTGTTGATGAAATTACCTTATTATTATTCAGAACACAGGAATTTATAAATGTTCTCCACAACATGTATAAAGTAAAAAATGCAAAGAATAATGTTTAAATATCATATTAGATATCAGTTCCTATTTCTTGCTAGAAAAATAAAAACTCGGAACAACACAGAAAGGACTGCATTCTAAACTAGAAGAGCTGAAGAAACTTCATGGAAGAGAGTGAAGTACATTTACAAGGCAGTACCTTTAAACAGTTGTTCAACATAAAGGTCCTTCGTGAGAAAATGTGGTCACTAGGAGCAGTTATGCCAGGGGTTTGTTTCACCCTCCCAACAGTCAGCACTTTACCAATGCATCATACAATACAATCGTTCAAAAGCACCCATTTCCCAGAGTGCTGCTACATCAAAGGCACTGGGGTTTATTTATGCACATGCAGCTGAGAGGCTCATGCATAAATACATGGGAGTCATGAGTGAGTCAGGCTGCTGGGAACACGTTTCCAGGGTGTGTGGCCTCCATGAATATAGCCTTGAGAGAACATTTGGTGTTTTCAGCCGAGACTCACAACTGCATCAAGCAGTGAGTGCAATTTTCTGAACAGAGCAAGTGACGCACAGCACCAAATGTAGCATGTGATGGCTTAGCCACACTGTACCAACATGTGACAGAGAACTGCTCCTTGGCCAGTTTGCACAGCGGTACAGTGTGGTCACTGTGACCTCTTGAACAGCCAAGGAGTTTAACCTACATAAATGACAATGATTCAAGTTGCTGTCCAGACTCAAAAGCAAGCGATAAGCAGGAGGTGTTAGCAGAGCTGCTGTTTTGCTGGGAAGTGGAAAAAAAATTATTTTACTTCAGAACTGTGTTTATCACTTTGCCACAAGAACACACACACTGATATGTACACTGTACGTTATTCTTATCTGCATCTGAATAGTCTAATATTAATAAATGAAAAAAGCCAAATTGAAGGCAGCTGTTGGTCGTCTACTTAAAAATTTAGTTGGAACTGATAATTGGTGCGTTTCTTGAGAAGTTCTTAAGCCAAACATGACACGAAGTGGAGCAGAGGCTAATCATCATATCACTGTACCAATTTGAGATACGAGCAAAAAAGATAGCATTAGACTAAGTGTGTTCCGAAAAATTGTGTTTGAATCTGTACCTGTTGGTGAAATGAACTTTTGTTTACTCTGTGTTGTACTTCACTTTGCAGAAAAAACATTTGCTAAATAAATAATTGTAATCTAAATTTCAGTAACATGACAGCTCCACAGGGTTGCCTGCAACATAAATTTTTTTTTACAGGAACAAAGTTCACTCTGTTTCCCACTGAGTAGATTGGAGAGACCAGACTGGGAGACAGCCCCTACCCTCCAGTGAGCCGAGATGCCTCGTGCACACGTTTGCACTTTCTGAGTCCCTTTATAGGTCGTGTTTACAATGCATAAATAAGAAAGCACAATAAGGAACCCTGGGTGCAGGAAAAACTGAAGGCAGTGTTTACTATTAGCAATTACTATCTATTGCCACATTGGGTGAAGCTTTTGTGAGTCATTTGAATTGGTATACTAGCTCTCATTATGAATACTAAATACTTCACAACAAAGTTTATCATGCAAAAAGTCTCTTACTTGAAAGTGTGTGACCATTAATTACATTTATTTCTGCAGAGTAAAACTGCACTGTATCAGTTTTGTATTTCATCACTATAAATGCTGGATAGCTGGGACCTTGACAGAAACAACCTTTCCACAGCAGCAGACATCAGCTTCCTTGGATTCAAACTGACTGTATGCAGCTCATGGTCAGCCATCGTGGCCAAGATCATGTGATGTCCGATATAGGTGAAGTAGGTGAAAAACACTTTCTGCCTGGCACAGATGATCAGAGATGACCATGCTACCTTGCTCTTGTACACTGATGAGGAATAGAATAAGAGGTGTGACACTGCTCTTGTCAACTGGTCTAAGATCCACTTCAAACACAACCACTAACCTTTACAATCTTAAAATTGGGCAAGGGATCAGTGTAACTTTCGAGTGTGTCTGTGTACTCACCATCAAGCTCTTCCACGGAAATACTGGCCAACTGGTCGCTGTCACTGCCATCAGAGAGAGAGCGGCTCAGGTAGTTCCCCTTGTAGAGCAGGCCGGCTGTCACATGGTGGAAGGGCATCTTCCCCCTGCAGCGAGGTAGCAGGGACAGGGAAGAGACCAGGCCACATAGCCCACCTCATTCTCTGGTGACCACATGGCTCCACAAAGGAACCCCTATAAACCCCATCACATACAACCTTGCAGGATTGAAGCATTACTTTCAAACAGATTGTTATAACACACTTTTGTGCATTCTGGACACTCACAACACAAAACAAGTTTGTAACAAAGCATAAACTCCAGACAAGTCACAGATCAGCATTTGAGGTAAACTGAGACTGCTTATCAAATGCTACCATTGCAATAACAACTGAGGAAAATACCCTATTCGGGTTTATGCCATTCAGTCTGTATGACCATGTATTTACTCAACCTATTCGGGCCAGATTTACTGCTCTAAGGTACAGCAACAAGTTGGTTGGATGGAATATAAACCATGAATAAATCCAGGCCTTTAAAACTTATCAGAAGACAACACAAAACCCTAAAACTGCTACACATGCTGTGATGGTGGTAACCAATGCCACAGTCCACAAACAGACATCAATTCACAAACCGTTGAAGATTTTGCATTATACATCATTATACACAGGTGCAATCGACACTGGGAGATGTGCTGTTCCTTACAGAACACTAAGGAATATTTTGTCATTTAATTACACAGGTAACAACACCTGAAATGCAGAAAATGTGCCTTTTCAAAATGGCTAAAATGTTCTCGGCAACTGCCAATCATTGAAAATAATCCAGATGTGGTATTTTTATATGGGATTAATGAATACAGGCTACTGTAAATACAGCTTCTGCAAACAGAATAAATATAGCACACATATCTCAAAAGTAAATGTCAAAAAATGAGAGGAAATTACATTAGTAAATACTTTTTAGATTACATATTTAATAAATCAAAGCTCAAAGATATTAAAAAATTCTAATGACATGATACTGAAGAACCTTTGACATGTGCTTCCTTGCCCTAGCTGGATTTTGTAATGATGAAGCTTTAAAACTGCACTTTAGCCCCCAAAACAATAAGTGTGAAGCACAGACAACCTGCGACTGAAAAACACCAACAATCATGTTCCATTGTTATTGTTATAATGGTAATACTTGCAATTTCTCCCAATGAAAGGCCTTCTGGACATCTGTGGACAGACTTTGAATTAAATAACATACTCTTTTAACAAACTAAAATCCTCAGCGTTCAGTCTGAGGTTGTGTAAATCCCTGACAAAGGCAATGGAGTGAGCTTGGCCCTGTGGCAGAGATGGGTCACAGTGAGCATTTACGGCTGCCAAACTTGCAATGAAAACGTTTGATGCAACCAATATTTCCACTCTAAGCTCTGCTTATGTTCTTGGGCATTCAGCCGAAAAAAGAAAAAGATAAAAGAAAGTGTCACTTCAATTTATACTTTACTGAGACAAGTTCTATTTAAACCATTTTAGCTGGCTTTGGAAACATCAATACCTACTCAGACTGCTCACATCAGAGCTACTGAGAGAGAAATCGAGATTTTGTACAGCTTATATTCCAGCAAAACATTCACACTTCTCCTGAAAAAACATGGGTTATGGATCTTTCCACATTCCAGACAATTCCAGACAACCATGCTTTGACGGTGTAGTGTCAGAAGGAATGGTTAATACAGCGCAAGCTGAAGCAACTAACAGATACATTGCCACTGCATGAGTTCCTTTTGACCTCCCAATGACCACTGTCTCTCTCTCACTCTACTGGTTTCAGGTCACTGCCCATATCGAGTTGAAGACTTTGGTTACTAGCTACAAGACTGTCAACTGATCTACGCTCACTGCGATACCTGCAGGAAGTGATGCAAAAGACAGAGTGCTATGTTCCTTTACCTCTGGCCGGTGGTCCCACACATAGGATTTCCAAAATCAAAAGCCTGATGTTCTCAGTTCTGGCTCTGATGTGGTGGATTCAGCTGCTTCTCTGAATCCCTCTAAAAATTCAAGAAGGGTCTCAAAATACATCTCTTTTGAATCCATCTCACCTGTGTACTCGATAAACTTTCACTACATTACCTGTTTAAAAAAGTAGACCCTATCAATTCTATACATAACTACTGTTGTATTGTATGCTGAAAAAAGTAATATTAGACTAAGTGACTCCCTGTAGCTGTATCTCTGTCTCGTGGTGAAATGCACTTTTGTTTTTTCTGAGTTGTACATCACTTTGGAGCATAGTGTCTAACATGAATAAATATAAATAAACAAATAGAGAAATGACCACTAGAACATCTCTGGGTCACATACTATATAAGTAATTTAGGACAGAGTGACTTCAGCTCACAACGCAGTGTAATTTGGAAGACAAGGAAGGGTCACTAAGGTGCCCACCTACAGCGACGGAGAGCAAAGCAAACCCCACTTCTGACCCATATGGGAACATCCACTCTAAGTGCATTCTGAACACTGCTTATACCACACCTTCTAGTACAGCCCACTCCAGCAAACCTGCAGTCAGCAGGCCTAGAGGCTACTTTTACTCGAGTCAGTGTGCTGCATTCCAGTCCCACATTGTGAAATCACCTGACAGAGAGTGCCAGAAAGAGTGTGCCAGCTACTGTGGAGTTGTGTGGGAGGCCATGCATGACATTTCTCAAAGGGAGAAAAGCATTAAACACACTAAATCTTTCATTATGGTGGTTTGAGAAGAGGTCTGTGACACATCCCATCATGCTTCATGGCAAATAGCAGGGGAACATATGACTGCACTCCTTCCAGGAGTTCTGTGGACATCCCAACAGTATGCCTGCCAGATCAATGTCCCTTGAACACAAAACCTGGCAAACAGTGTCTGCACAGCTTGCTACAGGAATTCAATTCCAAAAATGCTAATTGATTGTAGCTCCCAAAGTTTATTTCAGCCTGACACTATTACAAAACTGCAAACGTAAGCCACAGCGGAGACAACAAATTAAAAACATTCACTTCCTTCCGAAATGACAACAGACAAGGCAAAACACAAGAGGTCCAATAGTAAATTAACTAAAGTATTTAGTGCCACAATCAATATTTTGTTTACTGCCATTCACTGTGGATTCTAGCAAGAGTAGAAAACTGCCAAACACTACAAGTCCCATCACACACCTCTTGTAAAATATTAGCTAACTCTAACACTAAATAATTAAGAGAAAAGCAGCAGAGCTCAGTGGGTTCTTGTTTTTTTCCTAAATGGTAATTGTCAAATGCCACAAACAACTAGGTGAGCTTTACGTGTCAGCATAAGAAACTTCAAAGCATGTTTATGTAACAGAGCAAAGCGCACCTAACTAAGAGTCTGGAAGCTAAGGACACTTCAGAATCAATGCTGGCAAATGTTTAATTAAGCTACGCTTACAGAAAGTGGTTCCACAGGCATTACCATTAAGTTCTGACAGGTCCCACTGGTTTGATAGAGTGAGACTGCAGATGAGGGGAAGATTTGGGTGTACAAATATAGCATGCACAGTCAGCAGGGCAGAATGCGATGCTTTGACACACCCAACAAACACACTGTGTATTGGCATGGGGTTGTCCATGGATATCCAGGTCATGTGACCAGGGAGTGGCGGTAAAGGCCAGACTCACTTCACCACATGCTCACACAGACCTGCAAGGCCACACATTAGTGTCCTGCATGACATGCCACTGAGACCAGATGGCAGTAGCTTCCCTCATAACTAGCAAGCAATAGAGTCACTGAACTTATTTGGTTAGTTTTTTTTCAACAACATCTCACAATTATCACTTGTCATGACACAAATCGTTACTCTTTCTGTGAGAAACAATTTTTAAAGAGATACAACTTTACTGCTTGTGTTGTTTACAATGGAAAAGGAAATCTCACATTCTCTTCCATCTATATTCAGGGACAGAATGCATGTGGCAAAATATGTTTGTGTGACACTGCCATTGCACACTGTGATGAACTCTCACACACAAGATGTTTCCTTTTGCTTCAACAAAACCTCTACTACACCAGGCTGAGTTGCAGCAATTTCCGCAGCACTAATCTGCTTCTTGAACAATTCATAATGAGTGGCAAAAGTGTAACTGTAGGCACTAAACTTTCACACTGCAATACAGCAACACAACGACTGCCAAACAACAAAACATGAACTGGCATTTAACAGATGCCAGAATTTTACCTGCAACACAGTTTTACAGCAATACACAAACCAAAAATAAAGTCCAGAACATAAAACAGTATCAACTACCATGTCCAAAACATGTTTCAAAATAGTGAAATACTGTAAAAGTATAATAACTTGATTTGCACAACTGTTCATTTTCAGCCTGAGATGCAGATGACATTATTTACATTCCCCAAAGTACTGACTCTTGTGACAGGAGCACACATGAAAAGCACATACAAGCCCCCCAGACTCCAGGCTTGTATCTAGAATCCTACTGTCTAGACATGTTTACACAAACCCTTTCACAAGCAGGACATACAAGGCTTGCTTTTTTTCCACTGTAGAACATTAATAAAACCCTAAAATGCTCCTCCAATGTAAGATGTAAAGCAATGTGCCAACACTTCGCCACCCACTGTGGATCCAATCTGAGATGCTTTATGAATCTCTGCAAGGAAATCGCTGCAAAAGTCCAGGATCTGTTGTGCAACTCTGAATGCCAACTACACACCCAAGTGCTCCACTACTGAATGAAGAACAAGGGCTCTGTGTGCCATCAGCAACCGAATTGGACCCCCTTCACACCTATGAACTGCAAATTCAATCAAATCCCAGAGTGAGTACCACCAAACAAAGTGCTTGAGCAAATGAGTCACACACTCACATAGACTGAAGAGCAATCTGGCTACTGATATCACAGCGCCACAATGTGCCGTGCAGAGACAACAGTGTGGATCTGCGGCACTCACACCGAGATCCCAACCACTAAGATCATGCTGCAGCAGAGAATGGGAGTGTGAAGGAAAAAAATGGCATCCGTCAACACTCAACACAAGCCTAGAGACCACTTCCAACCCCCCCACTGGCACCGCTGTCACTTACCCCTGCTGCTTCAGCTCGTAAGACTGCTGCAACTCAGCAGGGTTTAGTGTCTGGTGGTCTGCCGCGTTGCTCAGGGTGCCCAGACCCTCTCTGTCTAACCCCTCTTGCCTGGGCGGGTCCATGACCTCCCATTTGAAGTCACCCCCCCACAAGGTAGGTCAGAGTCACTTGTTCCTGGATGGATACTTCTTTCAGCGTACAGTGTCCCACCAGACAAGACCACAGCATTGGACTCATTAGAGCACTTATCCCAAGGGATGAAAGAGGGGCGGCTGGGGGGCAGAGCTGCCTCTGCAGTTCTGACCAGTCGTAGCTTTCGCCTGAAACCCCCGGAGTTCCCATTCATCACAAAGATCTGCACAGGTAGTCATGAGCGCTGGTTACTAAGCTCCTATCCATAGGCCCATACCTGGTCTTTCACACAACTGTAGAGAGCGCAGCTCTACAAATACTCAAACCCTGCAAGTGATCATCCAACACTCTGTGAGCCTGAATCAGCACATTTTCCTCAAGAATAAAAACCTTTAAGTAAAATGAACAAAAATAAAAATAAACACCCTTATTTTGACTACGAAAATATCACAGGGGCACCGAAAACACTGTAATAATCATGGGGTAAACAAACTGCTATTTTAAATGTTCGGCAAAATCAAATGTAAACGCTTAATTAAAACAGTACATAAACACACACACACACACACACACACACTCACACTCACATACACACAAAAAAGACGCATGCTTCAGGGAAAGGGATTTCAAGGTGGATTCCTATAAATCATTTCATCAAAAAGAGAAGCATTACTTTGTTAGCTTTAAATTTAAATTAAATGAATGGTCAGCGCTACACTGACTCACTGTAAGTCGCGTGTCAAATGCATGTCCAGTTTGGCATCCAATGACACACAAGCTGCCATCCACATCCACAAGAAATGCATCTCTCCCTTTTTTACCACTTAAAGAAGAAGAGCCAACATTAAAGACACCACAACGAGGACTTCACGCGTGTGAACGTCCTCCTGCCGAAAATCTCCACTCTTGGTGCTCTGAAAGTGATGCTTCAGTTGCGATGACAACAGGTGACATTCCCCCGGAGGGTCATTAATGAAATGACGGCGGTGGGAGCCACTTCCCCGGCGCCCTTCGAAGCGCATCCTCGGCATCAGGTTGAAACGGATCGCTGCGCGACGCCCCCCGCGGTCCACTCACCTCTTTAACTGGCGCCGTGTCCGCGGAAGCGCTGCTCGCACTGGATGCCCGGTGGCCACGCGGAGCCGACCTCGAGTCCGCGTTAAAGGGCTGCCGAAATCGCGCTCGTGCGTGTGTGCGTGGGGCTCGGCGGCGAAATGGACCATTCCCTGCTGTCACACTACAGCTCCATCGCGGACGGTGGCCGCGGTCCCTGTCCCCGAGGTCCTCACCGACGATCAGTCCATGTGGACATGTTCAGTGCCCGTGGCCGCCGCCTAAACGATCTAAGTTGCTCTTTCTCCAACTCCAACCAGTATTAATGTCCACCATCATCCTTTTCTATCTCCATTTTCAAAGGTGGAAAAATATAACCATTGATTTTCTCTCCCCTGCTAATTAGTCCCCCCCTGGTCAATAAGTGCGGGGGTGCACGTGCCCTCCGCCGAGAGGTGACGACTGGGAGCGCAGCGCACCGCATCCACGGCGCTTCACACGGCCGCTTCCTCAGCAACCGACGTCGGCGTCCTCCAGCCGGAGACAGCGCTCCTCTCCTCGTTTAACCCGTGTGTGGCTGTGAAGGACGTGTCGCCCATCGGGGAGAGAAGCCGCTCAACTGGTGCAGATTGTGCTCGGATCCCCTCAGAGATCAGGAAGAGACAAGACCCATCTGCATGTCCTGGTTAATCCGACATCTTTCAATAGCTGGGCGTTTCGATTTTCTGCCGCCTACACGTTTTCTCCAGCGGGGAAGCAAATAAAACCGATCAGTACACATGCATGTATCGGTTTGCTTATTTTTGATGTTCACTTAAATACTGGACTCATCGTAGAGGTTAATACAGCCCGCAGTGAATAAAATTCATGCAAACAGAAAGCAAACTGTATTCATGTAACTGAACTGCACAAGGAATGAAAATCTGATCTAAAAATATTTCATCATTTCATTAATTACACCAAGTGAATTTCAGCCCAGTCCAGGGGAGGTGTTGGTGTGACTGTGGCTCCACGACAAAAAGACCACATTTTACTGTTGCTTGTATCTCAGCAGTCAATACCTATACAGTTCACGACTTACTTAAAGACATTTTTGGAAAGTGTGTTTTTTCTAAACCAGTTCATTTAAGCTTTGCTAATTTAGTTGACAAATGGTTTTTGTACCAAACACTTCAATTCTCAGTGTCAGTATAATTACCAGAACCTTAGCAGGTAAGTTATCAGTCTGAAGAAAAAAGTGAAGATGAGCATTTTTCTGAGCAGTTCTTAGTGATCATTGATTAGTTTTGGAAATAAACGTACAACAAAATAAGGCACCGGGTTGCATAATGGCTGAATTGGAGCTTTACTGTTATTGAAGACTTGAGGAGGTCCCTTTACAAAACATTATCCCTTTGAATAAAAGTCCAGAACACATATTGCATCATTCTTACAGTGCGTTTGATATACATTAAACTACATTTTTCATTTAACTATTTAATAAGGAGCAAAAACGATTACACTCTGCCAGCCTAAATCTGAGCAAAATGAAATGATACAAATTAAGTTTTATTTATACAAATGAAACCTGAGCATCTGAAGTGCAATGAGGTCTTGTTGGTTGTTTGGTGATATTAATGGCGTATTGAACTACTGATGGTCACAGAAATATTCAGTTCAATCACAAATACTGAAATGTACGTAAAGACAAAAATGCTAAGGACTTGTAGTAGCTTTGAATGTGGAACAATTACTTTGGGAGAGCTTCCAGCTTCCAGCGTTGTGCCTCCATTCACGCCTGTATCAATGTTTAATTAGAATAGGCAGGATCCTGACTGCATTTCTTTACCCATGAGTCATGTCTCAGGTTTCCAGTTGGACAGAATTGTATCTTTTTTTACATTTGACTTCTAACAACCACCACCAGTGGAGGATACGCATCTTTCTTCAGACCTGGGGCAACAGCATCAGCACGTCAATATGGCAGCCCAGCACTGAACCAGCCACTCTCGCTGAATCACTGTAACTGCCCTACTGATGTCTAGTGGAGCTGATGATTCACAGGACGCTGGGAAACCTGCTGGACCATAGCCCTTTAGGAGATACAGCAATGAATATGTGCTGCACTAATTAATTGTCTTAATCGCTAAATTAAAACAGCTTTTTGGAGACTGGAAATGTCTGCTGTGTCTTAATTAACTGCAATGGCACCGCTGTAGAGGTGCTGTAGAGTGTGTCATCACTGCATCAAACAGACTGAACATCTGTCTTATCTGTCCCATGTTATTGCTAATCATTTATTTTTAGAGCAACATATTGCATGAGTATATATTTAAAAATCAGACATTCCAATTTAATCTACTGAGTAAACTGAACTATAAAGGGTTTATAAGAGCTGAATTCTGCCTGCCCCTTTGACAGGAATACAATGCGATTAAGACATCACTATCTGAAAAGGCCAATGCTTTTGTGTGTTGTTCAAAAAGCTGACCAGTGGGATGCTGTCAACATCTGGCTCTTATCTCAGAGAGGAACGTTACACAAAGGAACAAACCAACAGCAAACAGAATGGTGGTGCTGGTTTCAGGGGGAGGAGGGGCATACAGTGTATATATACAAACCAGACAGAAATGTGGTGCAGCAACAGATTCCACTTTCCTAGAACCACACAGGGACCCCTCTGCCCGTATATCAAATGTGACAGGAGAGAGAAACACACAGACAACCAAAGCCACAATCACAAATATGTAGCTGGTGTAGTTAGCCCAGGATGATAACAAATATCCCACCTCCTCATCATTACCTCACAGGAGAGTTACTCAGATATTTGCGATATTTGCATAACCTAAATGTGCCATCATTAGCTTTTTATCATCTGCATGCTTCTTCTGGTTATATTCATACATTTTTGTCTCCATGGTGAATGATTATGGTGCAAACTTTTTACATCCCTGTTTAAACAGAACTAGACTGGCAGTGGGAGATGTAATGAGCCTGTTTTCTAGGTGTGAACTCAGGCTAACTGGGGCATAGGTGTCCAAATGTTGTTTACCATGCTGTGTGCATTCAGGTTGATCTCAGCTGTTAGTTGCACACAGTGCTGAGCATGTTTGTGACATTAATGAGGTACGTATATCATAATGGAGCCTGATGCCCTTAAACCTTTCCTGCTCAATGAGTCATTGCGTCAGTTGTTGCGAAGAACTATTTTTTTCAAAATTTTATATACAAACTATAACCATGGAAAGTTGAAAATGTGGTTGTATCGAGGAGATCTTATGTCCACATATTTATAGGAAGCAGTCAGATTTTAATTTGGTGGCAGCCTCCTCATACAGTGTTGGTGTCCCTGGCAGTGAAGATGTATGTCAGAGGGTGATCTGACCTGGAGCAATGGCGTAATCTGCATTAAAAGTCAAAATGTGCTGGATTTTTCTTCAAGGAAATGCAAAGCCCACATGCGACTTTTAATAATGAAACAGGTCAGTGGTGTGCAGGTGGACTGATTTAGGACTGGGACAAAAACCCATCTCCTGTGGTGCAAATGCACACATAGCAAAAGCAATCAGACAGCATCATCCAGTGCATTCTTACCCCTGGATGCTGTTTAGACTGGTCAGGCGCAGGTCACTGTACCATATGCAGAATTGTCCACTTTGGACAACAAAGGAATTAGATGTTTAGCTGCTCTGTAGACAATTTAATGTAAAGTGACATGCAGCCTTCTGCCCACTTGTACCTCCAGGTATTGTTACTGGAACAATTTAGATTATGCACCTTGTTCAAGGGAAATACAGTTGCAGCAGGGAGTGGGGCCTGAACCAGCAACCTTCCAGTTAGAATTTTGGCTTCTCTCTGCTACCCAATTTTGTTCATTCTATTACTTTACTAAGCCTTTATTGCTATACCCAGTAAATAAAATGAACATAAATACAAATAGTTAAGGCAAAGGAATATAAAATGCAGTTAATCCCATTTAAAAATAAATATCTCAGCATACTTGTATGATATTGTTAAATGTCACATTGCCATTGGAAAGCAAAATTAGTGCATTTAGATGCTGCTTCCTGCTGAAGCAAATTTTTACTGTTTTGGGAAGTCTGCAAAGGCATGTGGGTAAACTGCTCAATTCAAAACCTGTCCATCCCATTCCTGTATGATCCAAAACTCGATTAACTACTTTTGCTCTGCCAGCCACACAAATGTGCATTTTTGTAATGTGAACAGAATGTTTCTTCTCAGCTTCTCTGAAATACCATCACCCTTAGCCATATTTAGAACTGTGGATTTTAAAAAAACTACCCCAATGGAAGGAATTAAACAAAAGGCCTAAATAGCCTAATTTTGTCCAATTCATCTTTTGTATCACAAAAGAGAAATTGTTTCAGTGGACATTTAAAGAGGCGCAAACAAGGTTCCTATAACAAAATGAGACAACAGCTCATTATTTTTTCAATCAGACTAATGAGCAGCAGCAAATTGTTGAAGTAATGAATTGTTCACCTACAAGCAACTACTTTCTCTTCTAATCTCCCAATTATCCTTTGAAGAGGACAACATCAAAATTTAATTTGCTTTAGATTATTAAAAAAGTTTTTCATTTCTCATGCAGGAAAAATAAAATCTGCAATTTGTTTATTCATTTCAGTAGAAGGAAGAGGGGAGTAAGGTGAAGTAGGCATTTGTTTGGCTTATCTGATTAGTACATTTTGAGGCAAAAAGTAATATTTATGGCTACGCCTGTCACCTTGCAACTTGAAGGTCCCAGGTTTGAGTATCGGCCCCTGATGCAGTGCCCTTTATCAACATACTTACCCTGAATTAAAACAGCAAGACCATACTGCTGTATAAATGGGTACATCACAGTACGTAGTTTGTCACTGTGCTTACCTGACATTGTAAAGCATCATGGTCTAGAACATCTACTAACCAAAAATCAGTAATTGGAAATGCATTTACTATGCTAACAATGATAACTTAAAATAAACCACAAGATGTGGTAACCTTTTTCCTTCATTGATTAACATAATAACATGCCATATGGGAAGGTAGGAAAGCTCATCAATTTTGCGTTGAACTGTATAGTCAGCATAAGGTAGAAGTTCTTGTCATTTAATATGGAACTGATCATAGCTATTGAATTTTGAATGCCAGCTAGAAGAAACTAGCCATTGACGTTTGAACTATAGGCCCACAGTGGCATCCTTTGACCTTGCAGATAACATTTAGGCACGGGGCACAAGAACATAAGTTCATCTTCCACAGATACGTAGATATGGCCGACACATGATTACATTCGAGCATTGATTGAAGTTGCAGTTCACATCCACTGAGCATTTGCCTCACTACACAAATCAGAGTTGGAACAAACTGCAGCCTAAGTAATAACAGGTTGTGATGTCAGAGGAGCTGGAGGTCAAGATTTCCCATTAGGGAAGAGGATGGTCTAATGATTGCTTTCACCAGAACAGGAGAAGTGGAAATCAGGTAAGGAGCCGAGCAGCGTATAGCACACAACAACAAGCTGTGTGGAATATCTTTTCAAGCACTGTGGGTGGCAATGATATTTCCACAAATTTCTACAGACTTGCTCGGTGTTATGCTCTCTTCTTTAACAGGTTGGATAGTCTTGTCTTCGCATGAGAGCACATCTTGTTAAAGCAACACTTCTGGGAATTGTCACCACCAGACAGATTTTTCTTGCCTTACTCTGAGGTCAAGCAGAGAAAAGAGAGCACAGACAACAAGATAAACCCATTACTACCTACTACAGCTGTAGTTCTCAACTGTCGATTTGTTTTTTCACATTATGTGAATCACAAGATGCAAAATTTCTGTATTCCACGATCCTTCTGCTGACCTTGATGCAAATGTGACCGCTTCATACAGCAAGGCTTCACCATAAGCAACACATTCACAACTTCCGGTAGGGAGGTGTAGGGCGGTTCAGCCATTGTCACATACTCCTGCTTAGCATCTGCCTGCATTTGTCGGCCAGAACTAAGGGTGCAGGAAGTGATTACATCATTTTTCAATGCTGGCAGCTCTTACACAATGCAAAGTAGTTGAACCATGCAGCAGGCAAAAGGAGGCACCATCGCTTCATTTGCATGTCCACTGACCTCCAGCAGTCTGGCCAAGTACTATTTAGAAAGGTATGAGGAGCTTGTACATTTCAACCTGAGATCGTACTTCATAAGGGAGAGGATTATGAAATAACCCAACATCTCAGCAGGTAACAGAATGGTTAGAGCTGCTCTTTCTTCCACTGTAATACCGTAGATCGCAACCCAGCTTTACAAACAGGTAAACCACTATAGGTAGCTTAACATTGTAAGTTGCTTTTCAGAAAATTGTCAGCTAAATAGGTTTCAGTGCTGCTGCCTTTCTTTAAGCTGCTGTTCAGAAAAACCTGTAGAGTTGCACCATAAACAAGAGGCTCACATCACATTATTTTTCCACATCAACTGTTTGTTCAATAGAGTAAAGACAAGGAGGCCAGCTGTGGGCAGAGGTACCATCACACTGCTTGTGCTGTCCCTAAGGCATCAGAAAAAAACTGAAAACTCTAGTCGGGGTTAAAATACTTTTAACTTAACACACACTTGTTCTGTGGTGACAAGCTGTCTAGATGGTTGTACCAACTTTTCAGTATTGCACAGGAGAAACAGATGACAGGTCCCCTGTTCCTTTAGGCTGCAATTTATTCTGGTCAAACTCTAAATGTTTTTTTTTTTTTATTAAAACAGAAATCTTCCACAAAAATAACAAACAAGACCACACGATATTGTTCAATATACATTAAACACACATTTCCTAGACAACTGGGCTGGAAGAAATGAACCCTTTCAGGAACCGATATCTGTGGAAAGCAGGGCCAGCACTTTGTCCATCACAGCTCTTCTGCTGTCAGAGGTCCTGACCTCTATGACAAGCAACTGGCATCAATACTGTTAAGTTGTAATTAGTATGTGGGTGGGCAGCGTCTGTCTCGCAGAACCTTAACGGATTATCAGTGATTCATTGCGTTCACTGTAAGTCACTGCAAGTCATTAGTCTTTTAAGTTTATTATACCATTAAAATGCAAATCCCCAGCCATAAAAACCGTCAATACACCAGACGAAACGCTGGTATTTCAGTTATTCCGTTAATTGAGTCTCTTCAGTTAACAAGGGAATAATCATTAATTCTTCTCAAGCTGTTTCTTATTTCATGTCACTCGTCAAACAGCCTTTTCAGCTGCTGGGAGATCATGACCATAATCGTGACTAATATGGATCATGGATTCCTCCATCATGTAAACTAAGGCAACCTCACACATTCCACTTAAATTTCACTGGTAATTGGCACGGTGATGCAGTCTGTAGTGCTGGTACCTAACAGCTCCTTGGCTGTGAATTTAAACAATTTTTGTATGTGGTGTTTGCATGATTTCCCTCAATTTGTCCCACAGTCCAAAGATGCATTTCAGGTGTATTGGTGCCCCCAAATTGCCCTTGGTTTGTCAGTGAATGAATGTAACTGAATGGTGATGAACCACCAGGATCTACCATGACTGGATAAGTGGTTACAGATAATGACTGAATCAATGGTTACTGTGAGTAGGGTATTTTTGTCATAAATGACTCAAATTAACAGGAATGCCCCCTTTTTCTAACTGTAACTGCCAAATGTTTTGGATTACTGTCAGCAAATTTACAGAAATGCTATACTTGTGAGATGAGGGCAATATTATAAAACATGCTTTGTAGAGGGGTAGAATAGATCTTTGTTGCCATGTTGATTCCAATAGAAATACCTCAGTCAGAGGAACCTGAATGCAATCGTGTATCTCAGCTTGTGTCAGTGTCCTAATTTGTGTTACTGTAATGCTGTCATTTTCAGTTGTTTTATTTGGCAACTTGTAGATTTCACTTTGGCCCCCTAACTGAAAATCTGCTTGTTTTGCACCAGGCCTGGATATCTCCCCTTTTACGGACACACACCAGTGTGGCCTTTACCTTCTGGTTTTTGGAAAGTGTTCATGTATCTTCCCGTTGCATCAATTTCATGCCAGAGCTGAACAGTGTAGGATAAACACATGCAGAAACGTTTAAGGGGACACAAGATTTGCATGTTGTCCAGTATAGACAAAAAGCAGGGAAATAACATGTAATTGGCAGGAAAGTACCACTTAAGGGTTAGGAGCTAAAGTACATCACGAGTCTGCCCATGACATACCACTGTACATGTCAGGGTTCACTGTGCCAAGGTGTTGGCCCCACGATACACTACAATACAAATTTATAACATATGTAAATACAGTAGCACTAAGGATAGAACTCAAGAAACTCCAATTTGTTACCTAAGTCTTCTGAGTGGTTTCATTTTGAGTTTGAATAGATTTGATAGAGCTATATATTATACAGAACTATTTTTACTTGACAGTCACTGAATTACCTGCCTTGCGTCAAGCGGCCTGTGGCCCAGAACTTAGACACCATAAATTCATTGTCGCCTTTTTGAACAGCCACCTTTTCAAATGATAAATACACTTTCTACTGACTGTATATGCAGTTTTCTACCCTTTCTTATTAAATGTAAACCAGAAAATGTATTTCAAAATCTTGAGTGGATTGATTTTCTATCAGTCTTTACGGCAGCAAACAAGTCCCACCCAACCTCTAATAAAGCGTGTATGTCCATTCACCATATGGCTTGTACCTTCCACAAGCAGGACAGCAGGGATATATTGTCTAGAATTCATAACATTCTGAAGGACTTCAATTCTATAACTCTACAAATCGGTCAGTTGTGAAGTTCACATTGAAACAGCACTGCAATTCACAGTGCAACACAATACTGCTGTAATCCACTTACCAGGTAGACTCACTCCTTTGGCATGTATTTTTGGGAAAGGAAGATGGAAATCACTGCTGGCGCAGTCAATTAAATCTAGAGGAGAGTACAGCTCCACAAGAGTGTAAAAAAATCCCAAAGTAAAGAGCTTGGTGAAGCTTTCCACATCTTTAGAGCACCTCTGAAAAAAAAAAACACCAAACAAGAAGTGCCAAGCTTATGGGATTACAATGTTTTCTAAAATTACTACTAAAACATATCATCTTTAGAACAAATGTACGCTTTGTTCCTGTCTGCTTCATGATCTTCCAGTGAACTCTAACCATCTCATTTTAGACACGTCCCATTGTGTTTGATTAGTTTAGCATCACAGCAAATACTATGGAACTTGTTACTATGGATACAGAGAAAACATTATCTCTAGCAACAGTTAAAGGTCAAATTCTATTTCTTAAAAAAAAAAAAAAAAAAAAAAAACCTTACCCAGTATGAAGCCACCTGCAAAAACTCAGTGATAATACTACAACAAAGATTCAAAGATAATGTGAATTATGTAATACAAATCACAATGATTTTTAGAAATTAATGGAATAATTTAAATTTGTAATATTTTCCTTAGCAAATTGCCTGTGCATGAATAAGTCTATGAATGCCTCAGTAGGGTTTTACAGAGCTGAAAAATTCCTGATTTAGGACAAAAACCTTGTTTAACAAAGCTACAAGCAGAAACTGGGTCAACAAAAATCTTGTGTATTCAAGCAGTTATAAAACAGAAGGATGCATTGAGTAAAACTACATGCACCACACCTCCTGCTTTAATTAAGACAGAGTAGATGCACAGCTCCAGTAATTGCCCAACAACAGGCAGTCAGTATTCCGGAGGTGAGAACTCCAGGTCACCACGCCCCATGAGTGCGTCGACACATTTGCACTTGTCAGATGGCACCTGAAACCGTGGCTTCATCTTCTACAAGAGTTGGGACATGGCTGTCATTCCATACTGTGCTTCAAGCAACCTGCAAAGCCCTGAAACTCACTAGGCTTTATCACCATTATAGATCTATCTGACAAGGACCAAAAATGTACCAGGATGCTCTAAAATCATGTTTTCAGGGACTTATGACTCTTCAAACCCTGTTAAAAATCTCCAGTAATTTTACAAGTTATCCATACTGTTTGTTCATCAGCCTCAATTTACATACTGATCACGGACATTTAATGCAATTAAAACTTTCCGTAAACCACTAATTATGCATACTGTTTGCTGCAAAAATCTGGACACGAATCATATAAACTCACATTTCCATCCTAAAGAGAGTACGTGCAAAAACTTTCCATTTTCACCCACTGCCTGACAACTTGAAAACACATTTATACTTCTGAACAATAAATCACTGATACAGTACAGCACCAAGGGCACATGGCGACCCTGGGGAAGTGTATCCAGAATACAGATCATCTGAATTACATTCTGACTCCAAACAAGCGTTAAGCAAGGTTGATTCCATCAGTGCTGACATCAACATGGTTGATATATTTTCAGCAACTCAATCTGATAGCAACAACTATTGGGTGTATGGGTTAGCTGCTGGTTACTATGATGCAAACATCAGACTCACTAGGCTATGTCTGCTGGAAACCTCAGGGTAAGACACACTGGAAAAATAGGGTGTACAGTTTGTGGTCAACAGATCATATAATAGAACAAAAGGAGGCGAATCATCAGAGCCCATTTTAGGAGCTTATTTTCAGACTTAGTATGTCTACTATGTTGCCCTTTAGTCCCCATGCAGTGTTTAAAAATAACCCAAACAACCATGTGCTAACTGACAGGGTACCTCCAGTGATACACAATACATCCTGTCACTAAAGGCTGGTTCCCGAAGGTCCCTGGAAAATGCATTGATTCCCATGCCAGCAAGCCAAGTACATTAACCTAGATTCACACAGGGAGGGAAACAGAGTGGAACAGCTCTTCCTACCACAGACAGATCAATATCCTTCCATTGTCACCATCTGACAGCACGCAACATTTCTTTGTTGTTTCCCCCAGTCCCTTTGGCCTGCAATGTAAAGACAGTGTAAATTATAAGTCATGCTCTCTACTTTGGCTGTAGTAGGCTGCCACCCTTACCACAGTCAGATCAATAGGGGAGCTAGGAGAGTGACCTTATCAGAATTCTAAGAGGGTCACTAAAAAGTAATTAACTCATCCTCATAAATTTAAGAGCTGTGTTATGAGAAGCACTGAAGTACACATTTCTGAGTATTTCTATTGACATTTCTTTGGTTTACCCCTCACACCAGAACTCAGCTGCAAACTGCAGCTCTATACAGTGTTAACCCTCAGCACAAAATATGGAGGACTGGGAAGAGGTGTGTGTATCTGGTGAACACTGCACGCTATATTAAAGAGGCTAAAGGGTCAACAAGACACACTTCCAAAGTAGAACATATCACAGTAAGCAACCTGCAAGAGGTGGGGGAATTTGGACTTCTTTGAGCTCTTTAAGCTGGAGATAAAGGACAATATATCTGACTGCAGATCCTCATGATTCTGCACCCTGAACCTGGCCAGGAAAACAGCACCATATTAAACACAGTGACACATGACCCACAACAGACCCGCTTACAGACACACATACTGTAGCAGGGCTTAACATGGATGAGTTTCCCTACAACAGAGCTGTAAAAGGGAAAACGACAAGGTCAGGAGAAACTTCAGGCTTTTTATTGTAGTAGAGTAGAAACACACCGTATTCTTGTTTAGAGCAGCTACAGACACCTACAGCACCAAAAACATCCCCCAAAAAAACTGTGGCTTGAAATTATATTTGAATTTTGCTGCCTTCTTATTGAAGAAGTTTGAAGAGGTTAAATGAGAGGTATAAGCCTCCCCAGCATTTCTGAGAGAACACACTCTTTCTTCACTCTTGTACAAACATATAAAAACAAGCTCCCTTTGGAGCATAGTAAGAAAGCTAAGAAAATGGACTGAAAGCTCAGTCCATTCTCCAACTGAGATCTCATGGGCATTTTAAGAATTCACATCAAGTCCGCTGACCAGTACATTAATTCAGCAAAACGTTAAAAAAGCATTCAAAAGGTGGCAATTAGAAGGCTGACATTTTTAAAAACCACCATAAACTGAAACATATCAATGGATCTACTGATGACAGGAACAAAGGATTGTAAGAGCATAGGAGGGGGAAGCAAAAAGACTATTTTTTCTTGTTCAGAAAATTTCTATGATCAGACCTGTGGATGTAGGAGCAGAACATGAACTAGGATATGAAAACCAGTCTGATTTGAATGCTGCTGTGCCAGAGAGTAACAGCTGTACTCCGTTTAACAAAGTCCAGCAGTAGCGACCTGTCAGGGAGGAGAGAGTCAGCACCCTGAAATGTCTTTGGTCTTGTTCTTTCTTTGGAAACGGATGTCTGCTGGATCAAAGCCTCTCTCTCTGCCTCCAAACAGGGCCCAGTCTGGAGTCCTAGCCATGTAGTCCTCAGCAGAGAAGGTCTCTTGGCCTCCACTCTTCTCATAGAGCTGGTAAAGTTCTTGGAACTGCTCATAGTCGATCCACGTCCACCACTGGCCTTGCACTTTAAACTGCACACACAAAAACAGACAGAGCAGTCATTAGCCACAAAACACATGCACACTACAGCAGGCTGACTAGCGTCCTATGCTATAGCATGCTGATAGTTAGTGACCAATATATTGCAGAGCATGTGTTGGGTGCAGTGGTGTGTATGGCGGACAGCAGCACCACGATATATGTTCTGATGCTCTGTTCCACTGGTTGTACTCTGAGTACCCATACTTACTGCTCACAGAGATGGCATGTTGGCACCTTGTGGTGCTTGAAAGGAAGACGTATATATGATATGATATACTTGCTGCACCTTCACACACTGGGTGCTCTTTATTCAAGAAAAATGAAAATGCAAAGATGCATTTAAATACATTAAAAAAAAAAAAACATTTTCTCTTCGGCTTCCTGCTATTAGACATCAAAGAATTGTCCGGGAATCAATGACTATAATCTTGCACATGCAAATCTTCAACAGTCACATTCTTCCTGTACTTAAGTGCAAAGGGGTGACTGTCAACTTGGAGCAGCCCTATGACAGCACCCAGCAAAGCTGACTGGGATTTGGCCTACGCTGACAGATACAACAGTGTACTCTCCATGACTTCAGCCAGTTAAGTATAGTTACATCCTGAAGGTGGGAAGCAGGGGGTCTGCTTGCCTTTCCTGGTCTCAATAGCTATATTCCCCATGGAAACATCAGCTTCCCCAGCCCCTTTTTTTTATAGTGCTGCTGCATGCTCTTTTTTCCCCACAGTCTACAAACACCAGTGGGTCTCACTGTCTTCACTACATAACACCACACAGCTACTGAAGTACTATGCAGCCCAGAACAGAGCTACTCTATGGTCATGTAGTACCTGGCTAGACCACACCTCATATATGACTATACAGTGACTCAACTGGTGGTACTGTAGGCTCCTGTACTGTCACAGCCATGGCCTCTGCATAACTCAACCGATGTTTATGAAGAGAGGGAATATGATGCAGCTTGGAGATGTCTGCTAAAAATACCCCCATGAAAACCACACCACCTAAAAAGGGTGATTGAACAGAATAAGTGGGGAAAAAAGCATCAAGTTGGCAAAGCAGCTTTGTGCCCAATTAAATTCATCCCACCACTTCTGACAGCAGCTCTGGCATGTTGAAGAGACTGGACCAAATTATGCTACTTCAAAGTCTGAGTGCTGCACATTATATACGCTAGTCGCCGTCAGGGTAGAGTGAGGGAGACCGGGGTATTACTGAAACTCTTAAAAAATAATAAAAGCACCACGGCTGGGAAAGGAACCATCCTGGTTAATAGAGACAGCTCTGACAGTCTGCAGAATCTGCAGGAACTCCTCAAGAAGTGCTATCTCGCAGGGACAGGATTCTTACACTGAGCCTCTGCAGCCACTCCTATAGCCGCAAAGAAGAATGTCACATTCAAAACCAAGCACCATTAAGGCTCTGCCAGTATTGTACTACTGCAAATGTGAGAAGCCCATGTCCCTCTAGATGATTTAATCCAGTTTGTCTGTAACTCTTAAGCAGACTCCCACATAGGGAGACATGACCCATGTCTGCTGTATTTATTAAACAGCAATTTGCTGTTTGAATTGTCCCTATGTGTCCAAATCCTTCTGCCTGCTCACTTAACGCGCACACTCACATGCACACCATACAACAATGCTTGATGCCCTTTATTGATCAGCTTTTATTAAAATACAAATGAAGCATTGAGATAAACATCACATTTTTAAAGCAGGCTGTATGTGACTCAGTCGTAGGGGCGTTATATGTTCTGAATACAAATTAATTTTTAAACTTGTATTGCTCAGAGACTGAATCGAAAAGCTCAGAGTGACATTGTTAAATGGCCGTATTAGCAGTATTTCTTAATATACCCCAGGCTCGGGCAAACTGGAATTTGATCCAAATGCAGGGTTGTGAGCTACCCTTATTTCACATTCATTAATGACTCTCAAAGAGAACATGCATGTGCACCCATAACAAAAGCATATTGTCATCTGCAAGCATATTAAATGAGATGAAAAAGCTTTTATGCTTGTAAAACTTAAGTGTTTTTTTGATGAATTATCGAACAACATCCTGAGAGCTGAGCGTGCTGTGCTGCTAAATCACTTATTTCATTACAGAGGAGTTAAAAGAGAAAAATCCTTTTGTGAGATTTAAAGCCCTGTTTTTTTTCTTTTTTAAAGCCCCTTGATTTTAGCTATAAAAAGTAGTGCTTAAGGAAACCTATGAACATCAGTCTCCAGGCAGTAGAGGTACTGCTTGATCATCTCTGTGAAGGACCAAAAAAAAAATAAATAAATAAATAAAAAAAACACCCACTATTGTTCTGAAGATAAAGCCCAACTGATCCACACCACAGAGAGCTGAACATTAATATGACAACAAACCCATAACAGGAAAGCCAAGAATTAAAGGCTGAAGGGGGAGAGGGGGAAAGAGGAGGTGGGCGATCAATGAAGAATGAAGAGAAGTATTGACACTAGTCTGCCAGGCTTTCCTGTGGAAAAAAGGCTTATGAAAAAGGAACAAGCAGCTCTCTGTTGACCCTTCTGTGTGCCTAGATGGCTGCAGGGCAGGAGTCTCCTGAGAGTAGGAACTAAAGAATGCACGCTCACCTTTTCTTGTTTCCCAGCAGGGCCTCAGAAAGGTAGCAAGATGTAGGATAAAGTTATCAAAGGGTCATGTCTGCATCACAAAGATACACTTCCTCACACAAGCCATGGCTAGTGGGATGAGGCCCATTTAACTATGCATTTCTAATGGGTTGAGAAGGGTATGTGTTGACATGGTTCCTTATCACATAGGAGAATCCTACATTGTGCAAAAGGGGCTTTTTCCAACAGTTCATTTATTCAAAAACTGTACAAAACCTTTTACAGATAAGCCTATTCTCATGGTGATGAAGGAAACACATTCCCCATGCCCTTCCAACAAAAAATCCACCTCTTGACAACTAACGCAGCAAAAACCCATTTGTCGGAGCTCTAATTGCCTGTAGTGCCCATTAGTGGCTGCAGGTTATGCCCCCGCAAAATCTCAAGGGGCCTTCTGTTTCCAGTAATGAGTAGAGATGGCTACTGGGGGGTCAAATCTCTTCCTCACTTTGCTCTGGAAAGCCACATTCTTAATGACCATGGCTGGACTACCAAGTTTAGGTACAAAAGATGGTGTGATGTGATGCATGTGGCTTCTGCAAAAACAAACTAACGAACAAATGAATGAAATGCTGCCTTCATTAATGTGTTACAACACTCAGTCACTCCTTGGAGGAAACATGCCTACTGACACGTTCATTTGGAATCAAAGGCTTCCTGTCACCATTCAATGACTATATGAAGGCCTATGAGACCACCCTGGAACATGTCTTAATGGTTCTCCTCCCCTGAGAAGCTAAAGTTAGAAAGAAACTAGAGACTAGAGAGGTGAAATGCAGATAAATAAGACATAGAGTACCACTGAAATGTTACCACTGAAAGGAAAAACAGGAGACATGAAAATGAATGAGAAATGAAACTAGGTTTGGTCTTTGCTGCAAAGAAACAACCAGATTTTGAAGAACAATTCTGCAGACTCAAGGAAATTTATATATAAATTAGCATTTATGTATAAGCCATAATTTGGATATGAAGTGACACTGGGTCCAAAGCAGTTGAGCAGAAGACATTATACAGGAAAAACTGTCAAAATAAAGTTTAGATTTCTGCAGCAGCATCATTATAGAACAGACTCAGCAGAAAACCCATCACTCTTGCAAGCAAGAGAGGTGACTGTAAATGGAGGAGGTGCCCCTTAAGAAACCATCTCAGGGGATGCCTTACCTGCAAGAGGGTTGATTGTTTGGAATAGAAACACATTTATTAAGCACAAGGTAGCTGTTCTTATAATACTGGGAGCAAAATATAAAATGCTTCTGAATGGGAAGAACACTACCACCTGAATTTATACCAACAGTACTGCAGGGGATATTGATTCAAAAAAAGCAAAAACACAAAACAAGATTTGCTGCTACCACAGAAATAGTATGGGTGCAGAATGTATAAAAATGTATGAAATAAAAAAACAAGCACAAGTGTAAAATGTGTCTTTTGCGATCCTTGAAGGTTGGAGTTTCATGAGCAAACAATGACCTAAAAAACAGAACTGCACAGTAGAGAGAGATTTTCAAGAAATGACCTAACGAAAACAAATCAGTGCTGTAGCGGCTTCATTAAGGACACTGCTTTTCACTTATTGCCTCCATAGATATCAGGCAAAGGTGAGCAGTATAAATTTATGCTGGGAAGGAAGGTGCATTCACCAAGGTAAACGAGGACCTGAGAATGAGGAGAAAGGACATTGAGAATGTGCATGACTGGGACCATGACAGAAGGGGGCAGCTTGGACCGGAGTGGGGGGGGGGGGCAGTTTAACCTGAAGCATGAAAGCAGCAATGGTGACACGGTACCTTGCGGTGGGCAATGAGGAGGCAGTTGGAGTGCTCATGTTCTGCCGCAATGTCATAGTCTGGGAGCAAACTGGCCAGCTGCTGCACAAAGTGGACAACCTCCTCATGCCAGGGTACGTTGGCCATGGTCAAGTTGCTAGCTGAGCTTTCTCCACAGTATGTCACACCCTGGAGAAAGGAGTGGCGTGTATATTAGTGACACTCAATCAACAGTGATTGCTAATGCAGGTGAAAGCAATAGTGACCAAAATACAAAAAAGCAAACAGCAGTTAGTGTACAAAATGGACTAGTCATTCACTGGACTTAATCTTCAAAAGCCCAGTCCGTGTATGTAAAGCAATATGTGTGAAAGGAAGCTTTGTGCTCTGCAAACAGTTAATGTGGACTGATTTTCACCTCTATATCTATAAAGCTCAATCTCTGTGTGTTTGCTTGTTTATTTTTTCTTCGTGCATAGCTTTGTCCTTCAAGCCATGAACTAAATCTGACCCACAGGTAGTTCTCACCTTAAGTAAGGTTTTTTCTGTAGTAAAGTAAAATTTAAAATTCACTCTTTGACAGGGCTCAGAGATGCCTTAATGATGTCACAGACAGCACGTAGTAACATCACATGCAAAGTACATAGTTATTTTATTGTGCACACGTGATGTAAAGGTAGTAACTTCTGGTGATAAATACTTAGTTTTCCCCCCTTCTCTTTCCACTTGACTACCACCGGCATCACTCTCTGTGGTGTCTGCTTGTCTGACAGCTCTAGCAATACATATGTACTAAAAACAACCATTTTAATTGTAAAATAGTTAGCTGATTACATAATGTGTTATTACTTACCCTGACACCGCTACAGCTTTTTTAACCCAGGCTAGCAACGTATATGCAGAAATGAAATTACCACTTATCATGATGATTACCTGTTTAAGTGCAGTTGAATCTTTCACAGAGCTAAACCTGTGTATACTCCTCGTTCAATGATAGGAAAAGGGGGACAACAGCTGGTCTGAAGTTTAGATTAGTTCATGCTACACCCATACACAGACAGTTTTATAGGCAGTACAGACAGAGGACTGAAGTTGAGCATCTTACGGTATATGAATAAAAGTAACAAACCATAACAAACCAAAAACCAACAATGTTCTAGTACTAAAACATTCAGATGGCCAGTAAGAGCTTTAAAAACACACCAACACAAAATCAATGTTAAATGGATTAGGCAACCTTAGAAGCACTTAGACAAATCGGAAAACAGAGAGGAATAGAAGCCCAATAGGCCAGTTCTTGTTTTTATCTCATGTGGTGCTTCCACAGTGTCACTCTGAGACTGCAAGGATGTGCCATGCTATGGAAGTCAATTTGAATGCACGTTCTTACGCCACACACGGTGAAATATAGCAACAGTTTCTGTAAAGCTGGTCACTCTCTAACAGTAACGTTATAGTTTATGATCTTGATATGGATAAGTTTGCTTGTCTAACATGTCTGTCACACTGTGGAGACAGTCCCATGAATTCAATCACGTTGTGAATATCTTCACGGTTCGGAAAACAAGATGTTTACAAATGCAGCTGTTGCTATTTAGACAAAAACATACAAATGGCTGTATTAATCCATCACCTGGTTATAGATACAGAATAGAACAATCACATTGTTTTGAAAGCAAAGGAACTTCATTGATGACCCGCACAACTTCAATATTTATCACCCTCTATGACCTTATATAATCTGCTAAATAACAGAGTTGGGGCATTTCAGATGATGAAATTTTCCCACTAGAGTGATTAATAAATGATGACCACTACCCTCCTGTTTGTTATTTTTGTCAAAAGAGAAACACGAATTCAGAGTGAGTGTCTGAAATACCAGATAAATGAGCAGGACAAACGCTGGTAGCTTTCCAACCCTGGACACCACTACCACTCCCTAAATACACACACACACGTACCAATATCTGTAAGCTGTAAACAGCACAGCAGAATTCCTCAATCTGCAGCATTATGGTCTACATTTTCATGTCTCCTGCCATCATATGGAAATGGAGGGCAAAATGGAAAAATAATGAAAATAAATAAAATTGACCGTGTCTCCATTTTGATACATGAGTCAACAAGATGATAAACATGGAGATCACCATTAACATGACAGCTTAAATTGCTGACCAACACAAATAACTACCTACCTGAACTTGTGAATAAAATGGCTTTTGTGCCTTTTTCAAACAAAGGAGAACAGTCCTGTCAGAAACTTTGATTATCAACACTTGTTCAATCAACAGCAAGCTTCAGCACATGCTTCATTCATTTCTTTAGTAGTCCTCTTCAACCTGATGGTACTAGTTTACTTGAGATTGCTCCAAAAGTGGTTGCCTTGCTCCTGAAAAACGGATCCTGTTGTTTCTATACTACTCCTCAAGCTGTGACTTGATAATCGATTTGCTGGAATGAAAATGTTTCTCACGCCAGTTTGAACAGATAGTAGCGTTTAACGGATAATGGGAAGGGGAATGGGGGCTTCAAACAGGCGCCTGTGCCCCTCCAATCACAGGCCCCTGGGACCAGGGCTGATTGCCAAGGATGATAATCCCGGCAGCTCATAGAATTGATGAGCCAGCCTCCTTATCAGCCACCACCGCAGCCAGGCGGAATAAGGATCACCTCAACAGAGCAGTGACTCTCAACTAATGTGACCCAGAAAGCAAGGGGGCGCCCTGTTCTATTGGCCTGCCAGCTTGACACAGAGTGGCTCTGTGCCTTAGTAATGAAATTCATTCCACTACACTGTATTCCTGCCTTTGCATTCCTTGAGCCAGTGCAGTGATTCTGTTTCAAAGAAAGCAATTCTAAACAGTATGGAAAAAATTCAATTAAGATATAAAAAAATCTAGACAAACCCTGGTGCTTTTTTAATATATATATATGTATGTATGTATGTATGTATGTATGTATGTATGTATGTATTTATATATAAAAATCTATCCAGTAACATACTAATTGCAAAGGAATAACACTTCAATCAATATGTGCCTGCAGGGCTCTATCCCAGTGTGCTGGTGATGGACAGGGGACTTTCAGAACCTGACTGAAATATGGGGACAGTCAGCTGACTGACAGCCAGCTCTTTCCATGACAGATAATCAGCAGCCTGATTTGACCCTGCAGGCCAACAGCACTGCAACACCAGTGCTTACTCAAGCAGTAGAGATCAGCTCTCCCCAGAGTGTTCCTATCCTTGTGACATGTTAGATACAGGTAAGACGACCCAAATAGCAGACAAAGACAGTAGCTTCCCAGGGATGGATGAGGGACACGTTAGATACAGGTACAGCCCAGACATAGGCTGAAAACAAGTGGGTTGCCAGAAAAAATTAATCTTTGACTGCAAAACAAGAGATAATGATTACACCTCACTTGGGGCAGGCAATTAGTAAAGAAAAATTAACAGAGTAATTAACACAAAATAATTAAATAATATTAAAGTAGGCAACACTAATGTTTAGGATAGTTTGTAAATCATGGCATGTTTAGAGGAAAAGAAGAAATAAATTTAGATTATGATGGATTTCCAAGACAAATCTATGAGAGTAAAATAAAGTTAAACATGAGGAAGAATTTTTATTCTGGAAACATATTTGAAATTATGTATAAATATGTAATATTTGCTTTTCTCCCCAGAGTGACTCATGACATGGTGCATATTTAATATAGAGATCATCCTGGGAAAGTGGGGAAGGCTATTTTCTGTACATTTCAGAAAGACCAGAGTCGGACAAGAGGTACAGCCGCTTTGTACATGAGTTAAAAAAAAAAAAAAAAGCAATGTGGTTAAATGGAAGATACACTTGGTGTGCATGAGTGTGATTGGTTAGCTATCCCTTTCATGTAGCAAGCTGAGAGAACAGCCACCCAGCGCCAGTGCCCGTGAGTCGACCATCCGGCAGATCAAACCCCAGCCTTGCAAAGCACATTGTTTTGGTAATTAAAGAAGCTATTAGCTTTTCTCTTGTTTTGTGTTAGCAAAATGGGTTTGTTTAATTATTTTCCTCCAGGGTTGGCCCTAGATGAGGCTAGTACTGCCACTTAGAGATTTCTGATTTGATGCCTCAGTGCGACAAGCCACCTCAGCAACTTGGGGATAGGGTGCTAGAGCCAAGAAAGACAGTAAATGTTCGGGAAAGGGGCTGTCCTGGTCAGAGAGCCAATTAAACACTTTTACCAAACCTAGATAAATAGAAACAAATTACTGACAAAAACATCACAGAAAAAACAAGTGGTTCAGAAGAACACCCTCAAAACGCATCAGTGGTAATGCATGCCTGCAACCGTTCCGAACATGTGGAGTCAGCTCTTAATATAACCGGTCAGAAGTTTCAGAGGTTTGGAGTGTAACTAGTCACAAAGCTTGAAAATGAGGTGGGAAGCTCATAGCTGCATCCCAAAGTCACACTGATTACCACCATAAAGCAGAACGACATTCCTGCCAGATATGGTCTAGGGCAGACCACTAGGCTGTCTATATATTTCATAGCAGCAAAATTGGGCTCATTTGACCAAACAGGTAGAAAACTGTCTGAGCAGTTGCTGAGAGGATTGATGAATGGATCATTAACACATATTCAGAAGGGCAACAAAGTAAAAGACTGTAAACAGCAGTAGTGTACACAGATCGACAGTGCTCCAGCTTTACTCCAAAGTCCCAAAATCAGCCTAAAACTTCCAGTCACAGAGCCTCAAGTGCTTTGAAGGTTCTTTCCTACCACACGAACATCACATGCTTTCAGTAAAATGAACAAGGACACAATTATCCTGAAGGTGACAGTTTCATTATAAAATCCAAGGTGAAAAGCCATTATGATGCGAAAGCCCACAGGCTGTAATAAGTCTGACAACCTGGGTGGGGCTGAGCTTTATTCAGCAGTATTTCTTTGTAGGCTTCTGGCCATCATTGCAGCCCTAAGACACAGGTGTAAATTACTGGGTCCTTGTAGCCAAAGAAAGCAATTATTGTTGCTAGGTAACAGTAAGTCATAGTTTACACCTGCTGTATGTAGAATGGCCATGAGAATGATGACTGATTTCTAAACATACTTAATATTTACTATAGCACGATATGTTTATGTCTGGCATAACTATCATTGTACATATCATCCGCTTGCTTCACTCTGTCGGTGCTCAAATTAACCTATTCACTCTGGTGGTTTCTGAGCGTATGAGGAAGACTTCTGTGGAATTGGTACAAGTGTTAATTACTGACAGCTTAATGCTTATTATTTTCTCAAGTTTCCCAATCTTAATTTCATTGAAAGTCATAAAGTGATAAATCTCTTTTGGACTGAGAAAATTTACTTGCATTAAATGATGAAAAGTTATTTGTAATTCTCTTGTACATTCAACTTTGTGTGCATTAACTTTGAATGACATATATCAAGGTAGTCCAGTACAATTAACATTATTGCTGTTCATGCAGGGAACAAGGTAGTTCTACAGACATAATAATGTACAGCTACAAACAGCAACAAAGCTTTCATACAGAGTATTTAGCCTTCCCAGGGCAGGAAGTCTTGCAGAGGTAAATTCCCTCCATCTGAACTCTGGCACCCTGCTCTCATAACAACTTGTTTGTTTTCCACAAACATGGTTAGCAGCAAAATTAAAACACGTGCCATTCATTAACTTGCAGAATAGCAGGACAACAACAATTGTACATTTATACAACTCACTTCCAATTTTGAATTGCACACCTTACCTGTTTACAGACCTGATATTTTATTGCATAAACAGCAAGGGAAGTGTCTTTCCCAGTACTGGATCAATCTATAATGGTGCCTGCTGCCAAATTTACACCTGTTAATTTAGCTTTCCCCCAAAACAACTTACAAATTTAATGTGCTTAGAATGGTTTACCTGTTTACACAGTTGGATACATTTTACTGGGGCAGTTTTAAGGTAACAAACAAGGGTGCTCCTCAAGACTTTGGAATGGAACTAGCAACGAGTCCAGAGACAGCAGCTGTAACCACTGTGTGACCTGCTGCCACAGAACTTAAGCAGTAAGACTAACTAGGCACCATATCCTTGGAATCTTGGAACACATTTGAGGAGAGGTGTTCATTCCTATAGTGTTCACCTTTGAAAAAACAGGAGGGGCGTGAAAGTTGTGCCAGCTTACCTTCACCTCAATGAAGTCTGGATGGCCCAGAGAAATAAGGTCAGCATAGGCCTTCAGCTCATCCACGTTCCAAGCCTTGACCAGGGTAAGTCGGTACACAGTGCGTTGTTGCTGGAGAGGATCAGAAAGTGATGTCAAGCTAAAATGTCACATGGTCATAGTACACAGATTTGTTTTGCAACAGTGCAGCAATCAGCACTTAGAGACAGTGCCCATGTGGTTTATGGACAGTTCAGAACACAGCAAAATGGGTCCAAACTGAACCACACAAATGCCAGTCAAAAGACTCATCAAAATAATGTTTTCTATGTTTATTTTTGTATTAAATCTATTGGAGCAAATGAGACTTTCATTTGGCACACTAAGAACTTTTAACTTCCTTCTAAGGGGGAAAAGAACATGCACACAGAAAATCACATTACTACTCCATACTGCTCAATAAATTATGTGGAGAGACCTCCATCTCTCTCTGGCTGTCTGCTGCACTGACTGTGCAATGTCCTTCACTCCAAGCAGACTCCTTCATATTCATTCTTCTTAACTGAGACTCCTTACACTTTCCTCATCCAGGTACTCATCCTCCTACTCCTACTCTTCCCACTCTGGTCAAAGCACTGTTTTGGAGATTAGCAGATGCCTATGTAAACTGCCCCATAAGCTACATCTGACAGTGAAGCAACAGCACAGATTAATTACAAACCACAGCCAGGGCAAGGAATGATAAATTCAAAGATCCACATTCACTTCAGAATCCACTGGGGACTGGTAAGCCCTGTGGTTTAAGCAGTAAAGCATATTGCCCCACAACCCCCACCTGAAGAGAAGCAGGCTACTTCCAGCTTCTCTGCAGCTTCCTGACAGTGTGATTGTCCTCACTCCTATTCCAACAAACATACTAGAACTAATAGAAGTAAAGCTCTACCCTGTTTCCTTTAAGAACTCACTCTAAGAACTCTATAATACCATTATCTTACAAAGGTTCTGGCCAGGTCAACAGGATTATAAATAGAGCATTTAAAAAATTCTGGTGATAAATTTCCACACTACATGCCAATATCCTCTAGCACTGTCTAGGAAACCTCTGTTGAGTGTAATTAGAATGTATATAAAGAACAGTTACTTTGCTCCTGTTTCCTGTGAATAAACATTCTGCTAGCACTGTATAAACTTTATGCCAATCTGTCAATCTTTCAGCATCACTATTAGCAGGTGTGTCTCAGGTTGTGCCAACTGAAGGTCAAGTCAATGATTGCACTGTAAATTTTTTCATGGGTAAATAATGAATCGTCAATTGTGCAGTTGCACAAAGGGTATACACACATTGGCTGCTGGCAAGTACCTGGCACAGAGTCAGTGTTTATCTGGCAAACTGACCAGCAGCATCCATTTTGTGCACTTCCTAGAAAATGGCATGGTTGACTCAGAATACTGAGATATGCATGTTGGTCAATAGTCAATCTGACAGCCCTCCAATCAATTAAAAACACTTGGAAAGTGAGTTCCAGGCTGTAGACTCTTGGCAGCAGTTATCTGCATGATGCTGGGATCATGCAGAAAGTTGTTATGCAGCCACGATTCAAGCAACTTCGCTTGGCAGTGGAGCAACCTGCTCCATAAGTAGCGAGACCACCCACTTTCACACCCATAACAAGGATTGGAGAGCATCTTCCCCTAGTCACACAGAAGCAATAAAGCTCAGTCAGTATGATGACTTGGGTGAAAGGGTCTTCCTTAATTACGGCCCACAGAGCAAACGCAATGGCCGTACAACGCTCTCCTCGTGACTCATGATAAGACACCAAGGGGGAGTAATATGAGCCTCTCAGTAGCACACAAAGAAAAGAAATGATTGTACTGCAGTAGCAGAAGTTCGAAGAACCAAGGAACCAGGGATGTAATTCACTTTAAAAACGAGCTCTCAGCGTGCTGGGACCACAGCAGCAACATACATCTTCCCATCCTCTCACACTGCATGTGTGTGATGTTGACTGTGTATGATTGCACAGCGGAAACAGCATCCCAAAGGCACACCACCTCTATAAAAAACTGTGCAAATGGGAGAGAAATACGAGTTAGTAAACAGTGTTTGTCCAACATGACATTAGTGGTGTAAGAAACCTACAGTGACCATGTTTGGACAGCTTTTAGATATGAAAAACTGCAAAAACTACCAAAATAGGATGCCAAGGATATTTCACAAACGAGGCTGTTGTCTGGTTATCTGGTTAAGGGTGCAAATGCTTGCTATCAAATTTCTTCTCGTCTGCTTTGATTAGTAAAACAATCAGGCAAGGGGACTGAACAGACGAGACTAATTGCCAGACAATGCCCAGTTTTGGTTGGTACCATTCAGTTTCTGGAGATATTCCAAGTGTGAAAGGAAATCTCTATCAGTACAAATAGAAGAAGAGATGATTTACTTGCTATAAATATGGTGTCAAACACTATGACCTTGAGTGAAATGAGCATTACTTTGAGGAGGTTATTTATCTGGGCACTTCTGTACCATCATGACAATTTTATATGCTTATGTGTTCAAACATCCACCACTGAATAAATGCAAACACAGACAATATAAATGTTGAAGCGTAGATGCACAGAATTCTGTCATTTTGTTTCTTCAATAAAAAAATCCTTAGGATGATTAACACCCAGCATGACCCTACAGACTATACTTTAAAACTCTCTAATCTCCCCTTGGACACATTTACCCCAATGCTCCTTCTCGTCCAACTGTGACCTGGTCATCAGGAAAAATTGCTGTAGGTTCTGTACCCACTTCTGATGTTCCTTTTGAAGGAGTCTTACCTGTTATTTCAGTGGTGTGGTTTGGTACAATGGCTTAGCACATTTATTTCTATTTCCTTGATAAATGATAAATAAACTGGTTAGAATATTTAAAAATAAAGAAAAGCACTCAGAAATTTTCTAAGGGCTTTGTTAATCTCATAAGTGGTGTCTTTTATTATGGTAAATTCCTGCTGTCAGCAAGATTTCAGCACCAGAACTTATACCAGTGGACTACAGAAGTTGAACATATTGTCCATTACTACTACAACATGTGTTATTTGTATTCATTGGATAAAATTCATAGTCTTTAAAGTGAGCTTGTAAAGTCCACAAAACCTTGCACCACACAAAAGGCATCATAACTGCTTCCAATTGTAGAATGAAATGAGATCAAAAAATATCAAGCACCCTCTTCGGGGACACTTAGTGCACAGATGGGACATCTGTTTTGTAACTGGAGAAGAATTAACAGACAAGGCTTCAAAGATGAGAAGACACAGAGAAATAAACAAGCCCTCCAGGAACAACTCCCTACTGCCTGGTTTCAAGGCTATCATCACAAAAACAGGTATTTTTAGTGGCCTGGCATTTGGACAACTGAGGATGGGAATAGACTGCACCTTAACATGGGAGTTCCTTGTTGTCGTAAACAGCCCCATTACAGGCAACTGCATTAGTACAGTAGGTGTTGAATTACTACGGGGCTAGTGCATGGAATCGGAGGGAGAGATGCGATAATGAGGCGTCACCAAACCTCCAACAGTCATAGTGCCAAGTGTCACTTAGGACACCAAAAGGATTTTTTCCTTTACAAGTTTTCACAGGTGTCTGTTCTACCTCAGATTCACTGTACACATTCAATTATGGTTTACTGTCAACAACACAAACAGGAGGTCTAATACCACAGATCTCATTCATCTTGTTCCTTTATAAAAAATATCCTTTAGCTCAGAGGCTGCACAATAAGAATCCAAGTCTGCACCTTGTTGGTCATCAGAGCTGTTGTTCCTCCATTCAACTGAGCCTCTGAATGATGGACTGCATAGGTGGTGTAAGCACTCTCAGAACCCTGAGCTCTTACCTTCTCCCCCAAAGCCTTGAGACTTTCCAGAAAGCGTTGCCAGAAGTCCTTGAAGAGTGGCCGGTCTATCTTCTTCAGGTTGTCCTTGGTGCTGGCATCCACACTGACATACAGCTGGGTCACAGGCACCAGGGATCTGGATTGCATGGGGTCAGAGAAACATATTTATTGGAAACTTGCCCATTTACCCCTTGGTTAGTATCAAATGAGTATTGAGTGGTCTGTCTCAATGTATCCAGGCATACTAATACTCCATTATTAGTTAGATTAAAACTTCATGTTTACACAAACACCTGAATTTGCATAGTGTAATCGGAACCAGCTCATTTTGGCTGACTTCACCTTTCATCTAAACTTGTAATAAACCATTCAAATGTACAATATTCAAGAACTAAGATACATATAAAAACCTAATTTTGATCATTTTCTATACAGGAATATGAATGCTCCAAGTATGCTTGGAGCTGCAAGAAGTAAGGTAAGTATAGATACATGGAGCAGGCTGAAAACAGGTTAAAAGTGCATTCCCCCAAATTCCCAAACCAGGAAAAGCCAATGAACAAAATGGAGACAGACAGTCTGCATTACACACCAAATCACAACACTCTGCACCCATAACATAATAAAAGCAGCTAAAGTAGAACTGGTGTGGCTGAAGGACTAAGTTGGCAGTGTGACTGCAGAATGAAGCTCAAGCATACCCTTCCATTCTAAAGAACTAAACTGGACACATTGAGACCTAAAGCCCTCCTCTGCAGAAACCCACCTGATCTCCTCAGGGAACTGAGCATTGGTCACCAGGAAGCTTGAGATGTGATGGCGGTGCAGCAGCCTGATGAAAGCATTGATCTCTGGGTACATGATGGGCTCTCCCACTAGAGATAGTGCGCAGTGCTTTGCTGCCAGACCCTCCTCAAACCGTTCCAGACGAACACCTGGCACCCCTGGACAAGCAGATAGTGGTCACACAAACACCCACACATATGCTCAGGCAGCTGACAAGGCTGCACTATACACAAGAACTGCAGACATTTAGACTTTATTCCACGCACACTGGTGGAAAAAGTTGCTGGAACACCACAGTTTAGTTACAGCTATTTGGCACTACCCAGGCACAAAATGAGAACAGCGTAGCTCTGCACAGGTTGTCCAAACCCAGCTTCAACATTGTGGTAGCACTGCATCCAAATAAGCTTCCTACAGTTCTGCAGCCCCAAAACAAACTGCTTTCCCGGGCTGGCTTTAGAAAGATAAATTTATTTTCATTAAGTTGCTTGGCAGACACTTATCCAAACTGACTATACACAGATTAGTCATTTATACATCTGGATATTTTTACTTGAGTAAGTCAGCTTGAAGGATAAAATAGCAAGCTGCCTCCAAAGACTCTAAGAGCAGTATTCTGATTATAACCATGCATTTTGGGGACTGTGCTGCCTGCTACCTTCTAACTTTTACTGTTTTAATACAATTGCTGGGAAAACACAAGACAGAGATATAATTTGAAATCAAATTCAAGGCAAGGTAACAGTTTCAGAGTACAGA
This sequence comes from Arapaima gigas, assembly GCA_900497675.1. Taxonomy (NCBI): domain Eukaryota; kingdom Metazoa; phylum Chordata; class Actinopteri; order Osteoglossiformes; family Osteoglossidae; genus Arapaima; species Arapaima gigas. The sequence goes on from UFQX01000112.1 coordinate 476,954, forward strand.
GACAAAAAAGGACATACAATTTATTGGCTTGTTTCTGCACCCCCTCCAAATAAAAAGCAGCCAGTGTTACAACTGTTGAATTGCCAATCATGCTTCATGAGTCAGAAAGCAAAAAAGTAAACACTGAACTGAGAACACAGTCTAAATAATAACCTGGAAAAAAATGTTTCTTTCAAGTGAAAACTACAACTGCTCAAAGTTAACAACCGGAAATTTTTTCTTTTGGGACCCAAGAATTCATTGTGAATCCTGTCCAAGGAGAAATGCTTTGACTCTGTGCACCATGACCCAGAATTCACTCCTCTAAGTCAGCCTGCTGAAGCGACCATGTCAGCCTGACAGGTTTGTTATTAACATGTTTCATGAACTGTACCCTCAAACCGTTGAGAGGCTGGCATGAAAGATTTATGTGGAATCATTCTATAGTCATCATTTCACCTCCTGAGAGGATGACAGGCTGTCGCAATGCCTCACCACTGCCAAGATGTCTTCTGTGACACAGTGCCCCCTTCTGCCTATGTGCATGAGGGACAACCATGCAGGACAGCTGGTGCAGAGCTTTGCCATACATCTATTTGTACCAAAGACCAAAGGAGCAAAAGTTTGTCAGGGTACAACATTCTTCCACAATTGCAGTAGCCTCTAAGTTACACTCATACATATCTGGTATGCTCATCACACAACTCTGTTCCTTGGACTTAAATATAAATTCATTGGTACTGGTTTCAAAAGGTCTTTCAAAAGGAAGATTAAAATTTTAATTTAGTGGGAGAGAAATACAGATGAAGCAACAGAAGAGAATAAAGAATAAATACCACGTGTTCTGAAGACCCAAATAAAGCTGCTCCACTAAGCAGTAAAAACCTTTAGAGTGAGAGCACGCATCCACAGCTCTTAAAGGCAGAGCAGGTAAACAGGCCTTTCAACTCTGTCTCCCTGCAACTGTTTAAATAAATCCCACTGCTCTTCTGCACTATAACTACGTGCCAGTGGACCATTGCAAGCGAGTGGTGTTGAGCTGGGACCCCCTGTAAGATTGGACTGCAGATGGTGCTGTGAACTGAAGAACTCCCCCAAATGGCCCTATTCTCTGACAGCAGTCCGTAGTGTCAGGTGTGAAGTGGGTAAATTCATTAATTATGTGTGTAGAGGGGGAGACTTGCAGCAAAGCCACATATTCTGAGCACTCTGTTTAAACCAGGATTGCTCAACATTTGTCAGTTGACAGACAGAAGACAAACCCACCCACACAGGATGCTTAAAGAGCTGCTAAAATTCCACCCATTGAATAGCTTCTTTGACTTTGAAGAATGCATTTAATATACTACATCACTTCTTTATAATCCTTGTCATAAGAATAAAAACTGCCATTTGAAACAAAAAAAAAAAAAAAAAAAAAAAAAAAAAAAAAAAAAAAAAAGTAAAAAAAAAACACAGAAAAACGAGTGTGTGGTGTTNAAAAAAAAAAAAAAAAAAAAAAAAAAAAAAAACTTACTCATTTGTAGTACATTGCCATTGTTACACACAGTTCTCCAGTCAAACATATGGGTGTTTGTTTAACATACCCATGTACAGGATGAGCCCACCCTATTAAAAAATCCCTACATCTCCTGATGCAGTAATCCATTAACTTGTGAAATTGTTATATTTTGTTAACAAATCGCACAATTCAAACACAAAACTGTGTCCTATTCTTAACTTGCCTTTTCAACAAGAAAATTCTGACACGTATATATTAGGAGTCTGAGTTACCTCTGAATTGCTTGATCATGTTCTGATGATTCTGCAGGGCCTCCTGCAGTATTATCTCAGGTGGGTCCATCTTCCAGTGCCACTCCGTTCCCACTGGGTTGGTGTGGTGTCTACAGAAACAGGACAATATTGGTCAGTTAAGTCTGGCATGAGCCTCAGTCAGTCTAAGGGATACATCTTTTTAATCATTGACCTCTCAAATTGCCCTTGTGATCCACTATAAATGACAATTGTGTGGTACCCAGTATATAGCATTTGTCTACCCCTGTACTGACAATGAAATGTCACACAGTGAGTCACCACAAATTACTTTCTAGATCAGTATTTCAGCAGAATATAGAAGTAGCTAAGCACACTCCAAGACCTGTGGCTAAACCTTAAACTACTCAGATCATTCCCCACCCAGGCCCTCCAAGAAACTGTGCACAGTCTCACTGCCAAGATCTATTAGTCTCTCAGTCTTTGGAGAGCAAATTTGCCATATAGACTTAACGGCTTTCAATAACACTCCCCAACAGCTCAATCCAAAACAGGAGGGAAATACTGGTCCAAGATTTAGAGTCTCTCACTCTGCTCTATGTAATTTACTTTCTAAGGCATCATTTTGCACCAAGTGCTTTCTAGGAACATTTCTCTTATTCATCCTTTTTCACTTTTTGGACCCTTACATTGTTTTTGCAAATGCTGACATGATTATTTATGCATTTCCGATTTCAAGATCTTGCAAAGTCAGTGATATTTACACAACAAGAAACCTCTGCCTTAAACTCACGCTATACATTTGCTTTACAACACTTGACACATCCTTTGACAACACTGCCTAATGTAGCTTGTGTGTAATTCATCACAGATATGCCTCTTTTCCAGGTTCTTAGAAAAAACCACTTAGTTCTTTCTGAAAATGCTTACTTTTTTATTTATTTGTTATTATTATGTATTTGCCTTCCAGACCCGTCTGTCTGGGGTGACTGAAATAGCTTACCATTTTAAACCTTTAGAGAGTTGGATATTTTCCTCCTAAAATATTTTCAATAACACAGCTAAAACCTGTGACGACCCAGGTTGATACAGTTCAATAGCCAGAAGTCGCTCATTCAATGGAAGGAAAATCAGCAGTAAAACTGAGAAATTTACATATTGCAATGCAGCCTGAATAAACCCCCCCATCTATATCAGACCTCCAAGCAACTATTGCAATGCAGCCTGAATAAACCCCCCCATCTATATCAGACCTCCAAGCAACTATTGCAGATCTTGTCAGGACCTACAGCTGACCCTGGCATGCAGAATGGCTAACACTAATTGAAGGGTTCTGATGGAACCTCCTTTCTCACTGTCATAGGATTTTCTTTGCTACGTACATGAAAGCAGCATGTGTGTACATGCACCAGAAAGTAAACATCTAATCCTTCTGAAAGACATGCTGACTGCACGGAATCAGCCTGTCAAGGAGAACAATGTATATGTGATGCAGTATTCATGGCCTGTGTATTTCCCAAATTTCCTAAGGTTGCTATAATGAGAGGTTTTGATAGTCATCAAGTTGAATTCCACTCTAAGATGCAATTTTATGAAATTTTATTTTAAAAACAATTTTTTAGTTGTGCTTGTATCATCTGTTACATTTTTGGCACTGCTGATGCATATATCATTCATAAACATTTCACTTCAAGTCTTCCAGCTTTGAGCTCATGTTACATTTTCAAGGTTCCAATTATTTCTACTTACTGACCATAAGTAGTGACAATGACAGCTGTACCACAAATATAAGATGAAAAACTAATTAAGGTATCAGTTTTATTATTGCGACGCTCAGCCACAGCAGTATCAGAGGACATTGGGACTTTGCCATTTCCAGGTAGACCCCCAATTAGAGGAGCCATTAACAACAACCTTTTGTGGAGATATACGGGGCAGCAGGCCATAAACGCTGGCATCACTCAGCAAACAAAGGCAGTCAACAGTATCCATTTTTGGAGACATGCAAGCAGGTCAACTGCACTGGAATAGGAAGGGAGGTCTCTATGGCTCTAAATTCAACAGTCCATATTGTTGCAGTGTGCATCTGTTACATCCACTGCACTGCTGAACAAAAGCAAATTAACAACCTGAAAATAACTCTAATCACAAAACAGTCAATAAAATGTAAATTAGTGCCAACAATGAAAGAAAATTTATGTAACAAGGACAGTGATGCAATCACATTGGCATTTGTTATTTACATTTTAAAAAGGGTCTCAGCAGTCTGAATAAAACATACTTTAAAATGTGGTGTGAAGGGGTAAATACCTCCAGCAGAAGACACATTTGTTGGCACACGCAAGGCTAGGGGTTGCTTCCATGCAGCGGTGTGACTCAATCCCGTAAAATGTATGTTTGTAACAGCCTCCCCTCCCTCGCAGCATTGACTGGAGAATGACAGCAAGCAGTACTTTGCTGTGACCACTGAGCCATCATAACCAAAATGCACAGAAACAACCTGCAACTATTTCAAGCCTGTAGAACTTTGTATGCAGAGCTAGAGACTGCAAACTGAAATCATTTGTATTTATTCATTTAACAGACTCCCATCTCCAAAGTAGATATGATTGTTAGATATGATGCAAAACTCCCTAGTATTACTCACCCAAATAACACACAGAATCACACACTAAGAGCAATTTGGATCCCTAAATTCACCTGTATCATGTCTTTGGAAATGAGAGAGATCACACAGTATGGATGGATTGTTACCTTCGTCCAACGACACAGTTTCACTCCTGAGTGACTTCCTATTAGTTTATATCCTGTGGAAGACAAAGAATGGTAAAAGAGTAAACCTATGCAGACTTTGACACAGGCTGAGATTTGAAATGTGCTAATCACAAAGGCTGAGAAAAGACCACAATTCTGCATAAAATTGGCCTTCACATGCAGAGAAAATACTCCTTCTTATCACCAGACTGAATTGTGTGTGTCAGCTTCTATGGCCTTGTTCGCATCAGCCGATCAGAAGGCAGTGTTGGTTGTCTCCTTTGATCAGCTGCAATTAGAATCCCAATCTGAAATTCAAGGACCAGGAGGGATTCTGGGGCACCTCCTAGTGGTTACATAACCAGGCCCACGCTGAACATAAAGCAGCCTTTCTCCAAAAATTAACGTAAGTGCTAAGAGCAAAAAATGTAAGGAAAAAAAAAAAAAAAAAAAAACTCAGGAGTGTAAGCAGTACTGAAACACAACTGTGCCCAATTTTGTTATTCTACTCACAGAGCCTCTCAAGGAAGGGCTCTCTGTTGTAAAGAAATGCATATGTGGTAAATCTATTTTCTGTGCCCACAACCTCATCTTGAATGCAGTGCACTAAGTGGCATCATGGAGGGTATTAGGTTCCGCTTCTTGTTTAACCTTTAACAAAAGAGCTACCACAGAGGCAGGCCAAACAATGTGTTGCTTAGACCACAAGGAAAAATAATTATTTACTTCTCATAAACACCTTGTCTCAACATTGCAGAAGTTATTTCTGCATTTCATTATATACAACGGGGGCAGCAGGTAGAATAGTGGTTAGAGCTGCTGCCTTTGGATTTGAAGGAGTCAAGTCAAGTTCAAATCCTACCTACTGCTGTAGTAGTATCCTAAACAAGAAACCCTCCCTGAAATTGTCCCAGCAAGAAAAAAATCCTAGCTGTATAAATACTTGAATCATTGCAAGTAGTGAAAAGTATTAGTGAAATTATTAAATGTGAATGCAGAACTCTGTAACCCACAATTCTTACTTAACAACTCTGTAAAAGGAAGCAAACTTAGCCAACTATGATGTTGCAAGGTGTGGTGAGCAGCACAGATACCAAGTAGTACAGTTTTGGGAACTGTAGCTCCCTTTTGAAATTAGTAATAGATGTGGCTATGGCTCCAGCTGGAATAAAAGAACCCACGCCAGCAACCTTGGACATGGTAGCAGTTCTGAGACCGCAGGGCTGGTAATTCAACATGTAACATGGTGTTCTTATTCAGGCTCCAAATCAAACCCATTCATCACAACTTTCCACTCTTAAATTCACACTGGCAGAATTTACTGCTTTTATGAATGCTCAATTTTAATAACTGTACTGGGGAAAGCAAATCTTCCTCTACCTCCAAAAGTCAGTCTGCTGTCTGATTTCATCCTTTTCTGAAAAATGGGAGGTCAGAAACTACACTGGTTATCTCATCTCTCTGTCTTGATCACAAAACTTTTAAAGCTAAAATCTGTGGGATTTCTCCTGCATGTACAAGCTGGTCAAGAACAAAGAGAACTAGAAACCTGGTGGTTATAAGGTTCTAGCCCAAGTAAAGGACCATGTGTGCAGAATTCATACCCCATTGACTTATCTCATTCTGCTGCATTGCAAAGCCAAATTAAAGTATATCTAAATGAGATTTTTTTAAAAGTCTCTAATGTTAAACTGAAATAAATTCTGTTTAAATGTCTTCACAATTATCTCTCTATATAAAACTCATTCTCTGTTTGTTTGTCTGTCTGTTTGTTCTTAATGCAAGCTTTGTTTTTCAAGCTGCAGACTTGAAACTCAGCACAGTGGTATTTCTCACCCTAAGCAAGGTTTTTGCTAAGCATTCATTAAACTCAAAAAAGGCTACTGTTTTGAAATTTAATTCGGTTTCTGACAAGGCTTGGACAAGCTGGAACAATAATGTACTAAATTCAAAAAGTTGAAAGATAAAGTTTGGTGATGTATTACTGAGTATGTCACTATTGCCAGCGTCTGTTTGTTGTCAGTGTGATCCACATGTTCAACCAGCCAGGAGCTGTTATATGTGAACAAATTAAATTTTTAAAAAGTAATAAGAAATTATACATTACACTGCACTGCACACATCAGTGATGTACGGGTAAAATAATTTTGGTGATATACATTTATTTTTCCCTTTCCACTTGATTTTGACCAGTGTGAACATCACACTCTGTGGTGTCTCCCTGTTCAAAGACCCTCACTCATTAAATGTAAGCACTTTAAGGGTAAAACAGTTTAGTGATCGCACAACGTGTTGTTACTTTTACTTTACCTTCACCCTTTTTAAAATCTAGGCAGCACCAAAAACCAGATAATGGTAAAAATAAAAAATGAAAATTATGTTTTAAAAACTAAATTGGGTGAGGTGTTCAATTATTTTGAAAGATCATACTAAATAAACTAACAAGGTACACTTGTGTTCATTTCAAATTCACCTGTGTGAATTCACCTATTCAACTACTTGACTAAACTATAAATATCACCAACTTTGTGAGGTCTCACAACTAAAGCAGCTGATCAGATCAGTGCTGCTGTAATGAAGACCAAAGAGCTCCCCGTAGAACTTTGAGATTAAGTTGTTGAGGGGGAAAAGTTGAAGAAGATTATAAAAAGATTAACAAAGCTTTGGACTTTCCTAGCGGCCCTGTGAATTCATTTATAATAAAATGGAAAAAATATGGCACAATCTAATTATTACCAAGATTAGGCCCTCAAATCTAATTGAGCAACCAAACAAGAAGGGCAATTGTCAGAGAAGTGACCAAAAGGACAGGTACTAAAACTGTCAGAACTGCACAGCACTTTGGCTGAAACGGGAGAAACAGTCCAAACATCAACAATGTCTTCAGCACTTTACAGCTTTTGCCTGTTTAGGAGTGACCAGATGAAGCTACTTCTGAAGGAAGACCAACATTATGTTATGCCTAGAGTTTGCTAGAAGCCATGTGACAAAACCTGAAACTTTTTGTAATAAAATTTTCTTTTCTGTTGAGACTAAAGTTGAGCACTTAAAAGTAAAACACTATGCTTGGGGCAGACCAAATACAGTAATCCCTCAGTATCCAAATGTAATTCGTCCTTGAAAATGTGTCAGATACCAAGTGCCTGTTTCCTATTATTTTGAATAAATAATGTGCTCCCATCATAATAAAACACTTAATGTTGTTTTTAATTTGCATATTTTAATGTGTTGCACAGTATATGTGCAGTTAATGTTGCTACTGGTATCACTGTGATAAGAACAGGAGATGAGAAAGCACATGCATGGGGTTTGGAGCAGGAGTTGAGCATTATAGGAAGACATGTATTAAAGTATCCCACCATGACTGCATCTTTCTTTGACACAACTGGCATTTAAATAAACAGGCTTATTTAAAAAATGTAATGTGAAGGTAAGGGAGTAATTAGTGAGGTCACAGCACAAATCCGTTTGGACAAAGTTAAAATAGTCGAAACATCTGATAAGATACCACCGCATCACGCTTGTCTTGCTTTGGATAAATTCATAACAGTATATAGTCCTATTTAATAAAACAGTGACTGTACACTGTACAGTAATTATTGATTTTTTGTCGCATATAGTCTTTTATTATGGATTAATTTGAATACCAATATATAGGTATTAATTTTCCAGAGCCATGATAGCAAAAATTCTGACACAGAGTTTGGATCCTGAGACAATGTTGTATTGCCCAACAAACAAGTAAAACCATTCATCATGCTCTAGGAGTGCCTTTCAGCAGAAGGAACTGCAAGGCACTGCAAAGCTTGTTGCCATCAAGAACAACGTGGATGGTGCCATATACAGGCAATTCCTTTAAGAGAATTTGTTTCAGTCAGTCAAAGGTGTGTCTTTATTGCAAAGATTAATTTTACAGCAGGACAAAGACCCAAAAGTGCTCAATGACACAAGGTGCTTAAAGCAGGCACCAACCAGCAGTCCTGATGTCCTCATACACCTTTTCAACCTGTCAGCCCCCTTCCAGCCCCCAAGAAATGGGTAGTAGAGAGTTGAAGGACTACAGACCAGCGGCTTTCTCATCTTATGTCAAGATGACCCTTAAAAGACTAGCACTTGATTACATCAGTCCACTTGTAGAAGACCACTTGGACCCCCTGCAGTTTGCCTATCAGGCCAAAAGAGGAGTGATTATACAATCATCTACATGCTTCACAGAGCTAATTCCCACCTGGAGAAACCTGGCAGTAAAGAGAAGGTCATGTTTTTTTAACTTCTCCAGGGCCTTCAACATCATCTAACCACTCCTGTTGAAGGACAAACTCAAAAAATTATATTGCGTGCACCAGTGGTGTCCTGGATTGTGGACTACCTCACAGGCTGTTTTTCAGGCTTCAGGACTGTGTCTAACATAATAGTGACCAACACATGTACCCCAAAAAACAGAACCATCTCCATTCCTGTCCACCCTCTATACCTGTGACTTTTCCTAATACAAGTCAAGGACAGTGTCACCAACAGAAATTCTCTGATGACTCTACAAGATGAGGTGGAGTATATGCATCTGACTGAGGACTTTATTTATGCTGTTAAGTCAAACCTCCTCTAACTCAGTATCAATAAGTTAAGGAGCTGGTGGTTGATCATTGCTGTGTTAAAAAGTTCTTATGCCCAGTTAACTATCGAGGGTACAGATGTGGTCCACTCCCACAAGTACTTGGGTATCCACATCAAAACACATCAAACAAAAAACTGAAACAAACTGTACTGGATGCAATGTATCAAAAAGGACAGAGCAGAGATGGCATAGCCCTTTAATGTGGGCAGCAACATCGTCCACATGTTCTACAAGACTGTAGCTGTCAGTGTAATCTTTTACGCTGCAGTGGGCTGGAGGGGACATTACCTCTGGTGAGAGGTGCAGATTCAATAAATTGGTAAGGAAAGCAGGTTCTGCCAAAGGTCAGAGCCCTGATTCAATGTAGGCCGTGGCAGAGGTCAAAATGAAGAGAAAGATACAGCCCATTATGGATGATAGCTCACATCTCTAAAATGAAATGTTAACCATGACTTCTTTAAGCCATCGAGTTATTCTTTTTTTTTTTTTTTGCTTTTGTTACTTTTCTATCGGTTCAGCTGCTGTACAGCAAATTTCTCTGTGGTGATCAATAAAGCCCTATCCCATGAAAACACACAGCAAAAACTGCTAAGGAATGGCTTAACTAATATTATGTTTTCTGGAATGGCCCAGGCTTGAATTCAACTGAAAATCTGTGGTATGACCTGAAAATTGCTGTCCTCAGATGGTCTCCATCTAATGTGGCTGGAATAGCTGGAACATATTTGCACTGAAGAATCAGAAAAAATTCCTTAATTTAAATGTACAAAGCTCATACAGACATACCCAAGAAGACTCACCGCTATAACTGCTGCTAATGGACTATGTACAAAGTATTGAATCAGGGAGGGGGTAAATTTGTAAAGGAGAAATCTAAGTCTTAAAATCTGGAGTTGTAACAGGAACAAAATGTAGAAAAAAATTCAAGGGGGTGAATACTTTTTGAAGACACTGTATTTCCTTAAGCAAGGTTTCTGACCTGAAATATGCTAATAAATAAATTGAGCCTTATAAATGGGCAAAATTAGAAATACTGGACCATCAGCTGAACAATGCTACTCAACTGCATTTTCGTCAATGCTTCCTGAAAAGGAGGTAGGTTGGCCCATAACAACATATTTTTCTTCTCCAACGTCCTGTCTTAAAAATGACACCAAACCCAGGTTGCTTCAACTGTATCAACATTAACTTGTTAAAATCCAACCCACTTAGGCCTTGAGGGATCCTTCATACAAGATTAAAGGGAAAAGCAAAAAGATGATGGAGGAAACCAGAAATAACAGCAGTGCCTTCCAGCAGGCACCATTGCACATTGCTGCAATGTCTGAGTCTGCATTTCCAAGGTAAATAACTTCCTCTCAACTGCTAACAGCTTGCATTCATACAGCCGCTAGCAACACAGGCAACCTTTACCCTTGTGCTTATACATGTGTGCTTGATGTAATGTCAGCACACCAGACTTATCTACTGCATACATGGAGAAGTCATCCGATTGTCCCACTCTGAATCCCTTGTCAGGGGAGGAATCATATCCCTGGATGGGCCAAGGTAGTAGTAACAAGCCCTCATGCATCTGCACAATAGCAAGGATGCTTACTGATGGGCATGTCCTCTTAACCATGAGTCCGGTGGTTAGGGCCATAATAAGAGTATCTCAACCTGATCAAATCAAACATGTAGAATAACCTTTCAAGTGCCACAACAGTACATTGATTTGAAAAGAAAGATAAAATTGATTTTTTGCAAAACTATTAATCCGTTATATTTTTAGGCAAATTCTTTATTTCAGATTTTTTTCTAAACTTGTACCTTTGTTCCACTTACATTTTCTACACTACACAATGACTTCTGACAATGCACCAAGGTGGTAAGTGCATGTCGTAGGCGAAGATGGCCTTGAGTTGCTGAGCCTATGCCCTTGTGAGCCGGCAAGAGGCATGCGTAACAGCAGGGCAGTAATGACAGAAGGATTCTATTGGATTAATTTTTTTTTATATCTATCTATCTAGCAACGTTATAGAGTTACCCCAGTGGGTCAAATAATAGAATATCTCTTATGCCATTTAAAAACAGGCAAAAGAAAATTAAGTTAATTAACTCAAACACAAAGAAGAATGAAGTAATCTTAATGACATCATATAGTTTAAGTATTCAGGGTTAGCATTTACCATGCAAACTTTGTTTGCAAATAGGTATACTCTAAATTTTCCATCCAATAGAAGTAGCACTTTTTTTAATTAAAAAAAAGGATTTAAAAAATTATATTTAAAAAAACATGTGTTACATACAACTGTGATAAGGAACATTTTGTAATAATTTTCCATCATAGCGTGCAAACTAAGGACACTTATAACCCACTGGTGCAGGGGTTGGGGGTTTGAATATTCAGACTAGCTTCTTCACTGCACAGAACTGAAAGCTGAACCCGCAAGGAGGCCTGCTCTGGCAGCCAACCTTCAAAAACGTTTCCATGCATGGGCCAAGTTTTCAAAGAACACAAAGAGAGCAGCTGGCCCTTTGCAACATGCCTGATAAGTGAGCATGAGGTACACTTTAATCAGAAGAAGGAAGGTATCCAAAAATATACCTCTCAATGCATTAGCACAGTTGGACAGCTTATCCAATAAGGTTATTTGCAGTAGCGACCATTTAAGGAGCCTCTGAACCCACACCCTAGCAATTATTACAGTGCTAGTATAACTGTACCTTGCTTGGTGAGAGCCTCTCTCAATGCTGGAGTGATCATTTCCCTAGGCTCTCCTTCCTCAGGCTTCTGCCTCTTCAGCACCTGGTGGCTATCCTCTGCATCATCCTATTTGCCACCACACACAGAAAAAAAAGGTGAAGTGTGTAAATAAACTGGGCTCCCAAGTTTCATCCCTTGCCCATGAAGTATAATACATTTGAAACTGTTCAGTCTGGGATTTCACAGAGCTTTTTACACATTCATGTTTATTCATCATTATTTAGCTTTTCTACAAAATGACTCACAATGTTCACTCTGTACACTAAGCCACTTACAATGGTTTCCCTGTTTATACAAGTGGGTAATTTATACTGTATAAACTCAAGGTAGGCACCTTGTTGAAGGTTACTGCAGCAGAAAGATGATTCAAACCTGAGTTTTTTGATTGGAAGACAAAAGCTCAAACTGATATACTACCCACTTGGATCCAAAATTAACTGTGAAGCTGAAAATATTTGACTTGATCCATAAAGAGTGATCAAAGAATTCAGAAAATATGGACATCAGAGGTTTAAATGATCTGAGAGAGACCTCAGGAAGCCCCATTTCACTGGACATTATCTGGACTGCTGTAACCTGCACATCTACCATCATGTGATTCACACACAAAGGGATTTTATTTTTTACCCTGCTACTGACAAAGTATTCATCTTATAATAAATCACTCACCTACTGACTCCCAGTTAATCTTATGTATTTATTCAAAACATCCCACTGAGTTTATCTCACCAGGGCATGCTTGTTTAGTCACAAAAGCACTGAATACAGTTATGTTGGTACACAGGATGCATATTTCATTTGAAAGGACAGCACTGGGAATAACACTTCATATGATGTCACAATCCTATCACAGCAGCCATTAGAGAAACACTAAACTATGGTATGTGACCTCAGCCCTGGATAATGTAAATAATAGTTAAACTTCAAGAAAAATTCTAATTTAGCAATGGATAGCAAAGATATTCTGGCCATAAACTCTTCCCACAAAGCTGGCATTATAAACATGTTGGAGCAATTCTCCATCAGTGGAACATTAATCACTGTCAGTAAAACATATAGCAAGCTACAGCCACACAGTCAGTCCAGTCATTCATTCACCAGCATGCAAGAACCCCTTCTGCAAATACACCTAGAGGACATTTCACTATTCCACATAAGTTGTCCTGAGCCACTGAAATAAGTGCTGCTAACCCAATTTGTGATTTATCAAAACACATATGCAACAAAAATGGCCAAAATCTCATTCCAAATCAACAAAACCTATGTGTCGAGGTTTGAGAAACTGAAATAAAAATGGCATCTTCAGAATGAAGCACTTTCTTCATATTTTAAATCTCATACAATGCATTTATTTTAACAATGACACATAGATATTCATAGGAGCTGTCAGAAGATGCCCAGGGAAGAGCTAATAAAACAGTGAACTGCAGCATTCTGCACACAAGAGCTTAGCAATGTGAAAGAAATGGGCTTTAGAGCAGCTCATAAACACATGCATTCAGACCTAAATGCTGGCCCAGATGGCAAAGCTACATGAACTGTCAGCTTCAGAATTCACTGTCAACCCCTCCACAACACACACACACACACACACACACAGTCACTCATCCACATAGCCCATCCCTTCAGAGACAAAGTCCCCCTATAAAGCCCCCTAAAAATACCTGAATACTCCCTCAGGCCCTCCCCCACCACATTCTAACCTGTTTACAAGGTGCTGGCCTTGCTCAACACCCATCTGCTGAGCCTATGACTCACTCGGCTGGGCACCAAATTCTCAGAGCCCAGTGGGGCTGATTAAATGTAGTCAGATAGTTCACCGCATCCATGATCATGTGTCTGAGGCCTTGCCCGGTCACAATAAACAGCTTCTCTTGGCAGTTAGCTGCTTTGTACCTTGCTGTACCTGAATAGGCCACATCAAACTGCAAAGTAGCTCACACCCATTGGCTGTCCTCCAGTAGACTATAAAAGAACAGCGAAAAGTGTTAATGACTAAAATGAGCCCTCCTCCTAAACAGATACAGTTGCTCAACCTGTTTTATTACTTCACATTAACCAGTTTTGATTCAAATTAATCAGTGTATTTTTTTTCTGTCCAGAATATAATTGAAGAGAAACATGCACAGAGACAAATGGCAGATGCAATATCTGTACAAGTGCCAAATAATTGACTCTCTCTATGACATTTAACACGGGTAGATGCGAGTCATGTGAAACTGGTGTGCTAAACTGCGACAATATGTTTTTCTATCTCTCTGGGCTCCTGTCGTTTATTGGGAATCCCTGTCCCATCATTTCTTTCCACAAACACACACAGAAGCACCAAACCATATTCTTCAAGGTAAGCTATTCTTTTCATTTAATTAAAAAACTGATAAGTTACATTTTATATTTAAATTGTTTCATAGGAAAAAAAATACTACACCTCATGCCCCCACATCAGGGGCCGACATTTTTCACTGCCATGGTAGGACATTCTAACGGTGTTTCATATGCATTTAAATTTCCCTGAGACCAGAACATCAGGGCTGTTTATAAGTATCTAATGTCTTCAAAGGTCAAAGATATAATATTGTTTAAAAGTTTCAGATGACTTCTTTCTTGTACATGTGCAGGTAGCAGTGTCCCCCGAGAACCCCCAACCACAACTGAAGGAGGAGCAAAGCATCTGACTCCAGAACAATGTGCCCTTTTCCTTCAGCATTCAGTTCCATCTCAAATTGTACTACAACATGTGGTCAACAGGAAGACAATCTATCTACCTGCAGAAAGCTACACAACACAGCACCTTTGTCTAAAGCTGCCCCATCAGGTGTCCTCTAGTACCAACATATACTACTATGCCTTCAGAAGTCAGGAAGATAGATGAGGTACAGAGGTTAGGCTGGTAACTCACACATTGCAGCTGACAACTGGAGATGATGAGGGGATCTGGCTGTTGCCGGTGCTTCTCCAGGTTATCATCATCAGTGCAAGCACAGGAGGCCTCTAGGGTAACTAATGGTAACAAGTCGACCATGCTGACATCTCTGCTAGTGCACCAAACAGCCCACAAATTCATATAAAACTTTAATGGCAAATACTAATGGATGCATCAGCAGGGACAAGTTTGTCTAAAAATATTAACAACAAAGAGCACTGCTGCTCTGCATTTTTCTCTATTCCATCTATTGATTCTCCCTGAAGTGACTCCCAACAAAATCCATTAACTTGATTTGCAGTTAATATCCATATACACTGTTGCCAAAAGGTTAAAAAGCATTTGGAGTTATTAACTCAACAAAATCTCTCATAGCATCCAACAATGAGCCTAATAACAGAATGTCAGGTATTAATTAACATTAACTTATAACTTCTTATTCTTACGAGCTATTAATTAAATGTTATTATTCTGTGCATTTCTTATTTATACCGCAAAGGAGTAACTGACAATCAAAGCAACAAACACTTCAGTTTAATTTTACAAGGAGGATTTCAGAGACATAGAAGCAGTGCTGATGCAACTTTTAGTTTAACGGACACGTTAAATCAGATTTCTGTACAGTAAACATTAACAATTTACTGGTATGCTCAAATAATCATTGCACATTAAAAATGCTTAAAATAAATGTCAAGGTCACATTATATATGTCCAGTACATTTTAAAATCACAAGTGCACAAAGGACTGTACTGCAGATACAATAACACCATCTAGAGGCTGAAAAGAGATGGTGGACATGTTTTGCCAAATGCTGACTATCATTGTCCTCTTTAAATGTTAAACACTGAATTTCAATACTTAAGATGCACAAAAATAAAATTTACACTTGTATATAACATATAGCATATATAACTCTCTGCCGTTCAATGACAAAAAAAGATTGCTTAACACTTTTAGTACAGTACCAAATGTGGCTAACCTGTTAATCTCCAGACCATCATACCGCTGTTCCACTTTGTTCAAGACCTCCTAATGATGCCTGATTATCATCATCATCATCATCATCATGAATAAAAATATTAGAAAGTTTTTTATGTTGTCAACAAATATTTGGTGCGATGTACAAGTTTTACCAATTTAAACAGCTGTAATTTTTTAATTCAAGTGGAAGCACATTGCTGAAAGGTTCCGTTGCAGTAAGACTCAAACTAGCAATAGCCCAAAAGTCCAGTGCAGGTTTGCCTTTATGCTCCTACACCAGATATGTGCATAATTTTATAACATTTTTTCTCCTTAGGCATAAATAATCAGTACTAAGGCATCCTGTTTCAGGAGTCAAAGTTTCATCTGTGTGAGGTAATCTCAACAAGCAGGCACTGATGAACTCAGATATAATACCCAAAACTTATCTGCAAAGACAAACAGTCATTGCTGAAATGTCATGGTCCCTCCTGAGAGAAGACCATGCAAGAACTCCATCCCACCAGCCAGTCAAGCAGGCCCTCTCTAGGGATGTGTACTGGAACTAGCCTTGTGGGAGAGGCTGAGGACGGAAATGAAACAGCCTGGTATGCAGCAAGGATGGAGGACCCTGCAATGGCCTTTGTCACCGATTTGCAAATGCAGAGTGACATTTCTGACCTGTCTGTCATAGCCAGTTACAAAGGCAAACACTGAGTGGCAGTGGGAAACAGTTTCATTGGAAAGGCCATTTCACCACCTTCTGGTGTCTTGTTGCCAGTGCCTATAATTAGCCCATATGTTTCAACTGATTACAGAACTTATTTATAAAAAAAAAATAAATAGAATGGCTCACAAAATGTATAATTACACTTCTGATTACAATGTAACTAGGTTTCAGTCTGTGTTCCTTATCGTTTGTGACTCACCCAGGAGTGGCACTTAAACTTAACATTCATGTAAGTCAAAAAACTGGCTCTATCTAGAGACCAACCACAAAACCATCTAAGACCATTTTCTTCAATGAAGCAGAACCACTTAAATTAACTATTCTTGGCTTTAGGTATTATTTCTCTCTCACACAAACGCGTGCACACAACTGTGCCATTCACCTCACCTTTGTTTTCCTCATGCGATTCATGACATTCCCGAGATCTTCAACATCAACAACCGAGTGGTGGTCTACCTCCTCTCCTGCAGCTGACTCAGGGTCACTACTGGACTCCACCAGCTCTTCCTATAAAAACATGGGCCACTGTTAGTGATACCTCTCATTTCATCTCAGTGTACCTCAGGTACAAACTACCGCTGTGGATTTATGAGTGATCAAGTTGCGCTAAACCTGTAAACAACGACTGTGTTATATTGCAGAGGGAACCTTTATTTGTGGCTACCTCATGCCTCTCACTATCTCTTCATGAAAAACCATATGCACATTCATTGTCACTTGTAATCAGTCATACGGTTGGTTTGACCTAAAATATTTAATGTGTAAAAAGACTAAACAGAAAAATAATTGTGTCACAACTACAAAAACAGTTACCAGTCTAGGCATCTGTTAAAGCTCTAAATGTCAGCCATTGCATTACTTAATTCTGTGCAGAAAGTGCTTGTCATCGCTCATTTTGTATAACTGCCAAGTGATGGTTATCATACTGAGAGTGATATTAGCATGTTATGACTTTGTACAGGCTGGCATTCTTGCCTCTGAGCTGTGGTGCTCTGACTGCTCCAGGCCCTTGCCCTTGTTTTTGCAGGTCCCCTTCTTGCACTTCCCACTGCATGTCTTCTTTTCCCCGCGGACCAAGGCCTCCAGACGCTTCAGGAAGCGGACCTTCCAGTTCCGAAAGTCACCCTCCAAACTGCCATGGCGACTCTTTACCACGTTGGCATCACCTTCGCCATGGGTCAGAATGCGGGCAGCACTCAGCATCCACAACCACTTGTCCACATTCTTGCTCACCTGGAGAGAGTTGACAGTGCAAAATATGCAGGGCTCTGTTACTGGCCACTCAGTTTGGAGATGAATGTAAACAGGAAACGAATGTCAGAAACACTGACAGACATGGGGAAGGACACTACCTACACACAATACACACAGTGAAAGATAAAGGCAGCAAAAAGTTGATGCGGCTTACTGTGTTGTAGTGGCCCACATAAACAGAGTTTCCGAGGCCAAAGACAGCATATCTCATGCCTTTTAGGTACGTCTGGCCATATCGGAAGTCAGTAGAGGCCTCTTCCAGCCATTTGCAGAACCACTCAGCATTCTCCGTGGGCAGCCCATCAGTGTACGTGGCCAGCAGGAATACACAGACTGCTTTACTAGTACACTGAACGGTGATGGGTGGGGTAGTGTCAATAGAAGAGAACACAGGGTGTTACAGGTGGATATGAAATCAGTAGGACTTTACAAGCAGGCAAATTTATAAATGTACAATAAATCCAAATGTATGGACTAGGGTAACAGGGAATTGTAAACCAGGCAAAGAGTCAGGTTCTGCTGAACTGAAAATGTTGACAAATACAAGGCAGGAAAACCAGAACAAGATCATTCTGTGTTGAATGCTGCTTCTATACAGATAAAGAAAGACACACAGTGAGCAATGTGGGAGTGAACTGCTTGACTGATGGCTGTGAGGCCAGGATCAATGCTATGCATGTCTCTGAGTGCAGAATCTGGGACAATCTTGGGCTTGTGATCATTTCTCTTTTATAGATTTTCATCTCGAAACTGTGACAAATTCCACTGAACGGAGTTCAATTTACACTTTACCCACATCCAATCTGCAGCTCTCAAAGACAGTGAATGGAACACTAAAACTGAATACTGATGCTTCTTTTCTGGGTGGAGCAAAAAAACATGCTCACTTATTATACTTCAATGCAGATGAAGCTGGATTTCAACTTTCCAAGCTGAAAACACTTTTCTGTTATTTTTTCCCCACTCAAGAAGCATTAAAATTTGGTTTCAGATTAAATACTTTACACAGTGGAATCACACATAACCTTAACTTCAACAGGACACAGGCGAGACCTCACCTCATCAGACAGGCTGTCTTCAGGGTCGTAGTCTTTCAAGTCGATCACCTCTGCTATAAGGCCTAGTGCACAGACATCCTTAGCCAGATCACTGGCAAATCCCTGAATACATTCAAAAACAATAAATCCAAGACTTATTTGTAAAAGTCCTCTGCATTGCACCTGATAAATACGTTACTTACGCTTACTCACATACAAGGTGGACAATAAATAAATAGAACAGATTTTTTTTTGTTTTAAAAAAAGAAAAACAGATCATGGAAATAAGTCTTAAAAAGGTAGTTAAAACAGGAAATTAAACCAACAAGTTCTATTAAGTTGAATGTTAACTACCAAAATAAAAGACATCAGACAATCAGTATTGCAGGTTTCTGAGTTTCCACAACACAGGTAATAGAGTTCAAAAGAGAGTTTGTACCCTTGTATTGGTTACAACAACTGCAAAATTCTTTAGTAAGGCAAAACATATGCCAATATCATTAAAGCAGATGCATCAAATACAAAAAAAATTAAATGGAAAAATATAGTGGACTCAACTCAAAACTCACTGGCACAGATACAATGAAATTTAAATGGATGGTTGGTTAAATGGATGGACTCTCCACGTCATTACATTCCTTACAACTGGTAATGGATAACGTGGACTGAAGACAACTTTCGTCTCCACGTTGCTCAGGTAACATGAAGCGATTTCTGGCAATCATTATAAACAAAGATTCCTATAGATTGAGTGCACAGCAGATTTCAAACTCCTTTATCTGGAATTGGAGGCCCTTCCTTATGAAAAACAAGAGTGACCTAATATCATACTTCCAAGGCACCCCTGCTGCACATTAGTTACTTGATTATTCAAAATGCATTTTATTTTCCTTTGCATCCTTTAAAATATACTTACACAAACTAGACAAAAGATACACACATCAAAGTAACATTAAAACTGTCGAAAATTGAGAAAATTATATAACAGGAACATTCAGATACACAAAAGGTAATAGATAAGATTAAACAAAAATAATGGGAAACACAAATCTTAAAGGAATTAAAAGGATCTGCACTTCTATGATATGACAGTCAATTTATCAGTCTTCTATAATCACCTTAGTGGATGATTTATTTGGTATAAAAAAATGGAGTATTAAAACTTCAACGTACATTGTCATTTATACATACACGTACCTTGGCTGTTCCAGTTTGTGATCCAAAAAATATCTTCACTCCTGAAACATGTACCTTCTTTTCCTTCTGAGCCAAATGTCCATTTTCATTAATAATTTTATGTTGTGCTGTGATGGCTGGTTGGCCAACATTTTTCTAATCAGGAACAAAAAATGTTCAGCAATGTCAACATATCACCTTAGCTTCTTTAATACAAAAAAGATCTAAGCAACCAGTTTTACACAATATCTGCAGGCAGAGAAACGTGACACGACATCTTCTATTAGTTTCAGCACCATATGTCATGCTAATTTTTATAAAATT
This sequence comes from Arapaima gigas, assembly GCA_900497675.1. Lineage (NCBI taxonomy): Eukaryota > Metazoa > Chordata > Actinopteri > Osteoglossiformes > Osteoglossidae > Arapaima > Arapaima gigas. The sequence continues at coordinate 497,205 of UFQX01000112.1, forward strand.
TTTATTACATTTTTTTTTCTCATTTAGCTTAAGCCTCATTCCAAGACAACTTACTTTTTCAAGTATACAATTCTGACTTACATACAGTTCTTTAATTACACAGACAACTTGAAATTGTATTCCTAGAGTGATTCAGGTTAGGGACTTTGCTCATAAAAGTACTACAAGAGTAGGCTAGATGTGATTCTGGGTTCTTCAACTGCAAAGTTTGCAAGCACTTTTGTATTTTTTTGTATTAACCTGACATTGTAAATGAAGTTGGATGGAGGCACCAGCTAAAAAAACAACAATAGCAACAATGAGAGTTTGAAACGTTAGAGAGAATACTGTAATCCACAGTAGAAAGAGCTGATTTGCTATGATAGTGGTTGCTGTCATGTACCCGTGCTGAACGAAAATAGATAATCAGGTGGTCTTTCGGTCCATGTCCTACCTTCCCCCTTCCGATGTTCACAGTGAACCAGAGGCCGAAGAGCAGCGCTGCGGCACAGTACACATACCGTCTGCTCTGCCACATCCATAGCACGTAGTCTATGCTCTTCCAGCCGTCCTCTGACTCATCTGTACAATACACACCGTGTCAGTAAAAGTGTCGAACAGGAGATTGCTTATACCTCGCCGACATCACGTCACCTAACTAACAGGTACTCTACTTACCCTGTATATCGGCCCCAAAGGCACGCAAACTTACAACCAATAGCTCTAAAGACACCAAAACAAACATTTTCAGAACGCCGTGAACTATCAATACATTAGATAACAGAGAAACATACTAAAAGAAAATAATGACAGCACAACAGAAAACTTGCAAGGTTGTCAGTTGAACGCAGCCATATTGATCCGGGAAACGGTGCATGATGGGAGCACACCAACGTAATAAAGAGTGTGTAGTGCTTACGTTACAACTGAAATCGAACTAGAGTAGTAGAAAAAATATAATTCTGAAATAATATTATTGGACCTAACATGGTGCCGTTGAACATGGTAGAACATTTTCTAATACAGTAAATATTTTGTAACAGCAGTGAAATGTGCATATTACTACTTAACTCACATATTTCATTGCTATTCCAAAAAACTGAACCGAGCTACTCGACTTAACTTAGTGTTTGTTTTCCGCGTTTATATGTTACTAAACACAATAAATTGCTAATTTGGTTCGAATGGCAAAAACGTTATCACACCAATACATCAAACTGCAGATATAACAGGACAGTTCGCATGTGGAACCGATTGTAGTCCTTCTCGTTTTCATGCCGGAGTCAAAGTGATGCACAATGCTCGCCCTACGTTAGTCAATCAGGTGTGGAACGATTTGTATGTCGTGCTCATTTTCATCCCGGAACGATAATGTGCACACACCCAGTACAACGTTAGGGACTCTCATAGGAACGTATTGTAGTTGTGCTCGTGTTCGCTCCGGAATGAAGGTGTGATACAAAGCACGCTCAGCGCTGGAGAGGATAGTGGCGTAGTGCCGCTGTGATACCTTATTTCTTAATCATTTGTATTGTATATAAAGTTTAAAAATGTCTATATTCACACCAACGAACCAAATTCGACTCACGAATGTGGCGGTCGTGAGAATGAAAAAAGGAGGGAAAAGATTTGAAATCGCTTGTTACAAAAATAAAGTAATGAGCTGGAGATCCGGAGCGTAAGTATTTCAACTACTAACTGCTGGATTAATGGCGTTAAAATGTAATATTACATTTTTTAAAAAAAAAAAAATATGGCACACCAAAAATGGTTCCTAAATTACGATGCTAATTTTTTCACCATCATAATTTCTTTACTATGCTGTGTAGTGGGTAGTAATGTACTAGACCGAGATGCAGGTTACAGCATATAAATAAGAAAAGCTGTGCTTTAATCTCAAATCATCAGAATTATAGACTTAATATATATATATTTTTATTTTATTGTCCTATATCATATGCATCCCACGTTGTATCTATCGTTTCACATTCGCGAAATATTGAATTATCCAACTTCCATCGAAAACAAGTTGTGTGAGTGGACTTTTCTGGAACAGAACAAAATATTTCACTTTAAATTAATAAATTTATTTAGAGAGAAGGATCTTGACGAAGTCTTACAGACCAACACAGTCTTCATAAATGTGTCCAAGGGACAGGTGGCAAAAAAGGAAGATTTGTCAAAAGCCTTTGGAACAGAAGATTTGACAGAAATATGTAAACAGGTGAGTATTTTACATTATATATGCTGTTTCAATGAATTAGATATATGCCTATATACAGTAATCTCTCAGTATAAATACATCCCTGAAAACAGGTCAAATATAAAAATTTTTGCATACTGACTTCCTATTTCTCATTGTTTTAAATGTGGAAAAAATAATAATATGCTTCCAGCCCATCTGAAAACACTTGTATAACTGTCAACCAGTGACTTCAGTATGATAAAACAGTCTAAACACCAGTTACCTAACTAGAAAACACTTGATGTTGTCATTCATTTGCATGTTTAAAACAAATGTTACAGTATGTACAGTACAGGACATTTCACATGTAAGTGCTGCCACATGTATTTATAGGTTTATTTAAAAAAACAGTTAAAAACATTGTTAATCATTTAAAGAAACATGGCTGTAATCAATATTTACTGTCTTCTTGTGGAATAAACTGAAGTGAGGGTTGTGAGGTTTGCTGTGTCAGAGGGAGGTGTCTGCATCAGTTTTCTCCATTGGAGGGGTAGATGTGGGATGAAAAAAAACTCATTATGGAACTTTGTTTGCCTTCACAAAATTGCCTTACATAAATCTCCTTACAACCTGGGACAGCATATTCAATTGTGTTGTTGAAAGTAAGAATCCTGTTCATGTCAGTTTTGTTCCATAACTAGTGAGATCATTGCATTTGCATGCTGTAAAACTTTTTAAAAGTTTTCTTATTCAGCAGTGCTATTAGCTTTGTATGTTGCTATTCATTTGTTGCAAATGATCCTTTATAAATAGTTTAGCAGACAGTTGTTAGAACTATTACAAGTGATTATTGTATTTACATGATGAGAATTGCCTCATTAAGTAGTGTAATAATCACTGCAACCCTGCATTTAACAAGTACCTTATAAAAATGTAGTGGACTAATATTTTTTTATTTAGTGCAATTAAAAGCAGCTTTCCAAAATCCTGTACAAAAGAATAAATATGTATACATTACAAATCTAAAGCAGTTTCCAATAGGTAGCATTTAAAAAGAACAATAAAACAGCAACACAGCAAAACAGTTTAAAAAAAATTGCATCATTAGAAGAACCATGGAATCCATTTATTATCAAACATCATCAAATATTGCTTGTCCTGTGTAGTGTACCCTACCTCTTGTCCCACCAAATGAAATGGTGAGAGCACGCAAACTTCACACAGATTAAGCTGAAATTGAACTCGCAGCCAAATAGTTTTAAGGCACCTGCTGTGCCGGCAGGTTAACTGAGACCAACAGCAAAAATCATCAAAAAAACAAGGACAATAGTTAGATAACTGATTAGTAGAAAAGGGGGAGGAAAAAGGAAGCAATACATAAATACACAAAAATATGCTAATGTAGAAGCAGTATTACATAAATGAGTCTGTAGCCTGGATTAAAAGGTGCCCTAGCAGTCTGATATTCTGGACTGGGTTTTTAATTCTTAATTAGATTTTCTCTGTGTTAAAAAAGATGAGGCAGAAATTCTGCATTTTTGCATGCATGCATGGTCTTTTTTTGACCTTTTAAATGAAGTTAAATTGGCCTTTTAAACTGGTGGGCTCTGCAGCGGGTAATGAAGACTGCCCGTTAGATCACCAGGTTCACTACCTGCCATTTAGACCACCTACAACAAGCAGTGTGTCAGGAGAGCTCACAACATCACCAGAGACCCCTCCCACCTTCTCTACTATTTGTTCTCACCACTACCATCTGGGAGACGCTATCACAGCCTGAGCGCCAAAATTGCAAGGCTCAGGAACAGCTTCCTACCGCAGGCCGTCAGGCTGCTGAACTCCATTATCTCAGACCCTTACCACCACCACTGATCACCGCTATCACCCATAACCACTGATATCCACTATATATGTGCAGATTATATATGGATGTGCGTGCATATCTTTCATTCATCTGTGTGTATATTATCTTCTTAGGAAGGTGGAAAAATGCTTCTTGAATAAATGTCCTTCACACAGATTTTAGCTAAAGGAGAGCTGCAAGTGTCAGATAAGGAGCGACAGACTCAACTGGAGCAGATGTTCAGAGACATAGCCACCATTGTAGCGGAGAAGTGTGTCAATCCAGAGACCAAGCGACCATACACAGTGAGCCTCATAGAACGAGCCATGAAGGACATCCACTACTCAGTCAAAGCCAACAAAAGCACAAAACAACAGGTTTGTCTAGAAACATGTGGGGTTACCTGTAATACCAAATGTAGGGTAGTTGTGTCTATCTCAAAGTTTGGAGGTATTTCCCACCACTTTTTATCGCTTTAGTTTTGTATATGTTTTTCTGAGGAATTGAAATTTGTTTTGTATTTTGTTGAAAATATTATTTACAAGCAAGAGGTGCATAGTGAGATTTATTTATTTATTTATTTTGGATTTTTTTTTTTTTTTTTTGCTTATTAGATAATAGCCATACATGTTTGACTTGAGTGTGAACTGTGTCTTGGCAGGCTCTCGAGGTGATCAGACAACTGAAAGAGTCTATGCAAATCCAGCGAGCTCACATGAGACTCCGTTTCATCCTACCTGCCAAGGAGGGCAAGAGGCTAAAGGAGAAACTGAAGCCCTTGTTGAAAGTAGTTGAAAGTGAGGACTTTGATGAGCAGCTGGAGATGGTGAGGGCCTGTAAACAATACTGTGCTTTTCTCTCTGCTTTTGCAATTCAATGCTCATGCCCTACCTCCATTTGCTCGCAGGTTTGCCTCATAGATCCTGGCTGCTTCCGGGAGATTGATGAGCTGATCCGCTGTGAGACGAAGGGAAAGGGGTCTCTAGAGGTGCTCAGTCTGAAAGATGTGGAGGAGGGAGACGAGAAACTGGAGTAGGTTCTAGACCCACCTTAAACCCCCTGCCCATGTGCACTACAGCAAAAACGAAGACTACAGACTGAATCGTTAAAAATATTGTGAGCTTTTTTTTTATTAATAGACTTTTATGTCATGCAAATTTAGAAGGAAGCAAATATTTAATGTTTTTGGAAAAACTATGTTTTTCTCTTATTCCTATTTTTTCCTCAATTGTAAATTTAAATTCTTGATTCTTGCATTGGTGTATCAAAGGGATCACATATTATTTTGCATCAGATATAAATTAATTTGAGTTTAACTAGTTGTACTAATGTGATATTAGTTCCAGAAGTGTTTTGTTTTGGCAATTTTCTGCTAGCAAATGGTATTTCATTTTCATTCATGAGTACATTCAGATTGTATATTTTACAACTATATAATTGATTTCCATGAGATGGCAGCATCAGAAATATTTCAAGAGTAAGTCTGTAAGTGACTTCTCAGTTTTTTTTTTAAACCAACTAATGTCCCCATTTAAGTTTGTGTTAATGCCAATGTAATATATGCTGTGATAATTCAAAATTTCTAAAGTTATTTTAAAATATATTTGCCAACATATTATACATATTAAAACTAGGCAAAACAGTAAAATTATTTAAAAAATTAAATTCTTCTCATAAGTGTTTCATTGCCTGATGAGCTGAATAAACATTTGTAGCATGATATTTGCACACAGCACAAACTGTTTACTTCACTGATGATTATATCCTGTGCTGATGTGTGGTGCTTAATATAGGGTTAATATCTGTCTCACATGTGGTCAACAGATTCAAAGCAATAACAATTACACACTCTTAGTGGATTCCACAGAATGTTTCCCCAATGCTTAGAAAAAATACTGTTGATTTTCTTTACTCTAAACCAGGAATAGCAAAAGTATTGCTCAAAGTAGAAGGCACTCCAGTCTAGACAGTTTTGTTTTTTTTTTCATTTTTATATATATATATATATATATATGAGAGAGAGAGTTTATACCTGGGTATTTCAAGTAGGGTGATAGGCGTTTTCTGCAAATAAGAGCTGAAACAAATGTTTGGGACATTTAGGAAAATTGGCGTGCATGTGAATAGTGAGCAGCACATGGTTATCTCAACAATAGGGAATGTAGAACAGAACATGCCTGGAGCATCCTGGGTGTGATGTAGATGTTTGTGGAAAAGAAAAAAACTGTGCAGGAGCAGAAACCACACAACTCACTGCTGTACGAGCAGTAAGTCTTTCCCATTGCACTATGTAAATACTGTTGAGTTTCATTTAACAGCATTCAAAAAAGCAATGGATTTGCAAGTTTTCTTATGCTTGTGAACTGAAAGGCACCACAGTACACCATAAGTAGTCTTTTACATAACATTGCATGGAACTCCAGCATCGAAATTAAGGTTCTCTAGTGAAGCAGCCAGCATAAAAACTTTTAAAATTTATATGAAGAAAATACTGCTAGGGTTTTTTGAGTCATTATCTCGTTTAATTCATTATGTTTAAATTAGATCTATAATAGTGACAAATAAATAGCAAGTGCCTTTTCACACTGGATGAAATGAATGTCCTGGCCCAAAGGCAGCACTGTGAATTGGTATGAACGGGTCCGGTTGAGTGGGCCTCACCACCTCCTGTGGTCTGGCTGTAAAGCACCTGGTGCAGAGGATGCCCCCTCCCAGAATCAGCAGGGACATGGCGGTCCAACCGGTGTAGAGGGCCTCTCCCCAGTCCCTACGCAAAGATGGGAGACTCTCCAGAACCCTTGTTGTGTCATGCGTAGTCCAGGAAACAGGAATGAGGAGCAGGACCCCTGATAGAATCAGCACAGCCCCCGAGACTACCTTCACCTGAACTTGCTCAGGGAATTTCAGCCATCCAATAGTGTAGATAATAAGTGGAAAAAGCCCCACGCTGATGGAGGATGTGATCAGTGCTTGCCAGGCACGAAAGCTCCCCCCGAGGCTGAGCAGTGACTGGTAGAGCGTGCAGCGGAGTGCTCCGACGCTGTGGTGCTCCCAGTCCAGCCATACTCCGTCCCAGTAGACAGGCAGCACACCTGTGGTGTTACCCAGGTCCCCACTCACTCTCCACATAGGCAGGCACCTGGTGAGGACAGCACACAGCCAGCCAGCAGTGCTCAGCCCAAAGGCGACCAGGTCGACCTTCCTCTCCATGTTTCTGTGAAAGTGAGCCTCTGGGTGGTAGGGAGTCCAATCTGTTGGCTGCTGCTGAGCTGCAGACCAGCTCTCCCACATTCCAGCTCTGGGCGGGGAGTATTTTGACTGTGCTTTGTCTTACCACAGCCTCAGAACAAAATCCTTTTAGTTTCAACTCACAGAGGCAGAAACAAAGATCCCCACAGTGTCCATGGTCTGACGATCAATCAGTAAAAGGAGCATAAACTCAACCATGTCCAATGTTCAGTGCTGTATGTATCAATTCCTTTCATATTTAATTAGTTTTTTGTAAAAGTGTTTGCTTCATTGTTGCAGTTCATGTTTTTCTACTTTCTGTTAATTTGTTTAAACACATTACGTTAAAGGATTCAATCTGCAAAAAAACAATATATTCAGTTTCATTTAAAAAGTTCAGATGAAATGGTTAACTTTCAATTATACAATTATTGCTTAAGAAAAAACACAAAGCTTTTGTATAACTGATTCTTTATTTTTCTACAAATTTTAAACATCACAAAGGTATTTAGGGATTTTTTTTTCATCTGTTGCTACAAAAACTTTTTAAAAAGTTAACTAAAAACTGAATTTTAAGGTACTGAGGATATTTATGTCTAGCAGACTAAACAGTCTACATTGGAAATTCATATTCGTCGTTTATCTTTTTTTCTTTTAATCATTAAATGTTTATTTTTCAGACCCTGCCTTTGTATGTCATTAGCATATTAATATCATACACATAAGCTTTAAAAAATTATTCAGAAGTATAAAAAATATAGTTTTCTGTGGAATTTGTGAAAATACCAATCTAATTATTGTTCTTGTTTGGTACTCAAGACAAGTTGATGTCACACATAATTTTTTATGGCATAACTGCGTTGTACGGCACGCTGGGTGCCTGCAAGTGTGTAGTGAGTGGAGTAGGTGACCTTCTCAGGAGGGCAGGTAGTACAGAGGACTGCCCCTCCAAAGAGCAGTAAGCCTGCAGTGACCCAGCCCACGTAGAGTGCAGCCCCAAGCTCCTTCTTGAGTGGCTCTGGAACCACTGGATTGTGGAAGTCCTGGATGATGGTGTTGGCAGTCCACGAGATGGGGACAATGGTGGTGAGGCCTGAGAATAGAAAGGAGACCCCAGATGCCAGGACCACACGGGCCTTTGCCCTGGGGTTAGCCAGGCACTTGGTGCACTGGGCCCCCACGAGAAAGATGAGGAAGCCCAAGCAGGCTAGCACCATGGCAATCACCACCAGGCCTCGTGCTGCCTGCAAGTCAGGGGACAGGTCCAGCAGGGCATCATAGATCTTGCACTGCATCTGACCTGTGGTCTCGTACACACAGTTCATCCACAGGCCCTCCCAGAAGACCTGTGCTACCACGATGTTGGTTCCCACAAAGGCTGTGACACGCCACATGGGCAAGGCACAGATGACAATGGTGCCAGCCAAGCCGATCATGGACATGGTGATGCCCAGGGTCTGGAGAGCCATGGCTGTTGGTGCCACCTCTGAAAACCCAATTCTAGTAAAAAAAAAAAAAAAAAAAAAGAAAAGAAAATCAAAACACAATCATCATGTGATGTATGAACTATAAGAAATTTTTTACAGGTGTGGTCTCCTCACCCTTTGCTTTTGTAACAGTTTCAATGGAGTTGTTCACTTTTGAAGTGTTCTGTAAACACATTCTACATCCTGCTTCTTCCTAATGATATTCTGGCCACTGGACAAAAACATGCCACTAAGGCAAAGGTCCTTAACCTGCAGTCCAGGTATGAGCTTCATGAATCAGTGAAGCACAGCCTTAGCTTCAAAATAACACAAGCTAAATAAAAGTTTAAAAAATGACTATGTTATTAGTATCTATGGCATAATTCTGTGTGAAGGCAATCAAGTTGCACTGAAATAAATTCAAAGTATTGAAGTATTTTCCTCTGAATTTATTTAGGCGGGGTGCTGGCTTTCATCAAATTCCATGGCCTAGAAAAGTGAATAACCTCAACAACATTACTGCCTCAAAATAACCATAACCATGTATAACTAGGTGGCAGTATAAACACAAGACAAAAATTGAAATCTCCAATGTAACAATGAGATTTTAAATTTTGCTTAAAACATCATTTTATGCTTGTTATTTAGAATTCCATTATGTTAGACTATAAACAATGGTTTCCTTCTGCTATAAATCATTATGATATTTTTAATTCATTAGTTATTTGAGGGGTCTGTTTTTCTGGGTTGTTTTTTTAAACAGAAGGCCTGCATAATAAAACAGAACACAAAAATATGAGCTAAATAGGACATTCAAACACTTTCTTCATCGGAAGAGTTACTGACGTATTCGATTCCAACCCTAACCAATTCCCCGACTAAAACTTTCTTCTTTCGTGGTGACTTTACTTTTGACATTTAATATTCTCTCTTTAAGAACAAAAACATGTCAAGTGAACCTGAATAATGTCACAATCAAAATAATATATCTCAGCTGAATGTATCAAGGATGAGAACAGAAAAATAAACACAAAAACAGCAGTAAGAGTGCCAAAACAGCAGCGGCATAAAGGCAAATCATATGTCTCTGTAGTTAAATTAAAAAATTTAGATTAACGTATATTTGCAATTTAGGACACTCATGAGAATAAAAGCTGTGGATTTGCCTTTGTAAAGGAGTTTGGAACACCTTTCATCGTTTTCCACAACAACTTACATATCATTCATGGATCGGTAGAATTAAACAAAGCATCTTTGCAAAGTGAACAGATGTCCTCCATACTTCATATTTATATATATGTCTTTGCTGGAGTGGAGGATCTTGTGGAAGGGGCTCCTGTGCGCACAGAGCTTGCTTGGCTGGATGCTCTTGATGACCTCACAATGAGGTACTTAACAGAGGGGTTGCTGTCCTCTTTGGGAGGACAGAGATTTAAAAGCAGGCCTCCTCCCAGGATGAGCAGGATGGTGGCACCCCAGCCAATGTAGATCGAGGCACCTATCTCCCTACGCTGTGCATCAGTCAGAAGGGGGTTGTAGAAGTCCGATATGATGGAGCTGCCTGTCCAGGAAACAGGCACCAAACAAAGGATGCCAGTAGCGATCAGGATGAAGCCAGCAGTGCTGGTGAGCTTTGCCTTGGTAAGTCCCTCTGGCATGAAGTTGGTGCACTTTCCCCCAATGAAAGCCACAAGGATCCCTGCAGCCCCCACAATGATGGCAATAATCATTAGAGCACGTGCCGCCTGCAAGTCAGAGCTCAGCACCAGCATGGAGTCATACATCTTGCATTCTGTCTGGCCTGTGCTTTGCATCACGCAGCTCATCCAGATGCCCTCCCAGATGATCTGCGCGGTCACAATGTTTATCCCAACGAAGGCTGTAACCTTCCACATGGGCAGGCCACATGCGAGGATCACTCCCAACCATCCCAGGAGTGCCAGGCTGCTCCCCAGCACCTGTATCCCGACAGAACGCATATTGAGGTTGGCTGCGTCTCTGGCTTAATTTCTTCTGCACCTCCTGAGGTTGTGTTTCCTGCAGTCTTGTCCCTTCACATTGCAGTTACCTAACTGACGTGAGCAGAGCTTTATGACTCTGTAAGAGGGAGGTGTTTAGTTGCACAGCAAACAGAAATGCAGAGAGCCAAGTACCAGCCCTGCAGGATTCTTTTTGTTAAAGGATAATGAAGGTTTTAGTTGTTGCCTTTGTCTTGAACTCGGGTCCTTTTGCAGTATGTTTGTTCAAAAAAAACAAAAAGATCAGTCTTTTAGAGCATTGTTTTACTACTCCTTCACAGTGAATTTTCTTTTATACCCCAAAACTAATTGTGGAACATATATATGGTACTTAATGTTAAGAAAATTCATTCTTAACACTTCTGGTTGTATTACACAGAAAAGAACTTCATCCTTCGAGCTAAAAACCTACTCTTAGGCTGTTCACCACTAATTTGGTATCATACAGTTGTAGTTGCCTGTTTTCTGTGTGATTAGTTAATACACAAATATAAAAGAAATTAGGACAAAGCAATACTACTGTTAATGTAATGTGAAGGAAGAGGTTGCTGAGAATATGTGGCCTGACTGGTTTGAGCCAATGCTTTCTTTGAGGAAGTTTAAAAGGGCAAAACTGTGCCTGCGCCGTTTAGCAAACAACTTAGAGTATATATAATTATACACATATATACATATATTTTTTAATGTGTATATATAAAAAAGATGAATAAAGATGAGAAGGGAGTTTGGTGTTGCCCAGTTCTTCATGTTTGTGACCCACTGTTGGACATCTGCTGTTGTAATAGTGACTGGTTCTGGCTCTGGGAGATTGTAGTACTTTGTGGCACTTTGTTCTCAGGTCTGTTAGTTGCAGTGCACTGGTGTTGTGTGATTTTTCCTTCTTTCATATATTCTTCCAATACTGTTCTGTTTCAGCTTTTGGTGGAACTGTGGCCTGATCTCTTGTCGCACTGCAGTTGAGTGTTCACTCAGGCGGGTTCTTTGGTGAAGGGGGCCTTTATTCCTTTGGTCTTAGCTTCTTTTGTGTATCTCCAAAGTATGGTTGCCAGTGCAGTTAGTTTTTGTTTGGCAAACTCCAGGGTCTCAGCTATCGACATGTCTTTGTGTCTGTCTTTATTTTGAGCTCCAGTCTTAGCTTCCAAGGTAGATATCCAGGATGGATGTCTTCTTGGTTTTATATCATATACCCGGTTGTTAGTCTCAGTCTCAGTACTACTGCATTCATATCTGCTAGAATGCTGTCTAATGTTTGCTTCTCACCAAGTCTTGGAAGCCTAGTGTGTTGGTTTAGAGTAGTTAATTATCTTTCCTATGTTTGCAGCTGAGCCATGCAAGGTATCTGGCACACAATTGGTCATGGGGCCTCCTCTGGATTCTGATTGTGGTTGCATGTAATTTAAGTCTCCTTGTCTGCATCTTATGTCATCAGTTCCTAGGCTTTTGAAGATGTTTTAGCATTGGGTGACTAGTTGTTTTCCTGTGAGTGTAGATGACGGCCCATAATGCCATCATTCTTCTCCTGTAGTTACTCTCATTAACTTTGCTCTTGTAGAGGCATATCATCTGGTCCACGTTATCATCTCTTGTCCATCTGTGAAAGATTCCAATAGTCCACATAGCACTGGACTGTTCTGATTCCCCAGCAGTTGACAGTTGCTAATCCAGACAACACGTGAGTCAGTATTCCTCTCTTTGTTCTAGTCACTCACAGGTATAGCAGTCTTGTCTAACTGCCTATATTATATTGAACAGTGGTGGTAGTCCTGGACCAGGAATCAAACCCCAGTTTCATATACGGTTGTGTTGCCTACACACACACATATTTGTGTGTGTATCTTTATATGGTGGTTGAACAGCACGTTGCAAACACAAATACACACTCATACAATAGCATTTACAGAAGGTTTTAGTTACATGGTTGCCATGATAAAAATTAAAAAAACCTAGACTGTTTGTACAAAACACATTTATATGTCAGTAAAACTGAAAAACCACTATAGATAGCTGCCAAATGAACAAAACATGAATACATTGGTAGTATTTTTACTGTCCTACAACTAAAGGTAGAAATTAAAGTGTTGCATATTTTAGAAATTACTCTTTTACATGTTATTTAAAATATAGACCTAAAGTCTGTGCAATCTTGCATTGAGAAATATTCTTTTTGAACTGTTTGACAATTATCACATGAAATTTGGCACAAAGTGATGAGCCATAACTCATCTTTGCTTGCAAAGACTGAGCCTTTGGTGGATGCTCCTTTTATACCCAACCATGATACCTTCACCTGCTACCATTTCACTTGGTTGTTGTGGAATGTTTCAAAACTGTGTAACTTGAATATTCTATGAAGTTTTCACTCTTATTTTGCCCCTGTCCTGACTTTTTTGTGTGTGTTTGAGGCATCAAATTCAAAATTTGTTTATATTTACAAAATACAATCAAGTTGGTCAGCCAAGACATTGGAAATCTTTTTGTACTTTTGTCAGTGAAATAAAGGTTCAAGAGAATTAACAAATCACAGATTCTTGTTTTTATTGCATTTTACAAAATAGCCCAACTTTTCCAGAAATGGAGTTTGTAGTTACTACATATTTCAATTTTTAAATTCATGTTGCAGCATGGCAGTACAGTTTATGTTTTGTTCCTTGGTTTGAGTGGGTTTCTTTCCACAATCCAAAGAGATGCATTTCAGGTGAATTTGTGTCTCTATGTGCACATGTCATTAAGTGAGTGTGTGTATCATTGCTATACCATGGACTGTCTACCTGTCCAGGATGTGCTGTCTCATACCTTATGCTTCTGGGTGAGGCTCCAGCTTAACAATACTGTGCCTTGTTAAAAGAGATACTGAATGATTGAATAACTTTATTTATATGAATAAAGGGTCAAGTTACATTCTCAGCCTAGAAACACCAACTATGTGGCTAGGTAACAAAGATGTTAGTTATTCTCTATAAATTAGAGAAACATGCTATATATACCTTTTATATGTGGAGCTTACAATTGACAGTAGAACTCAAGAAATGCAGAGAGACCCATAAAGAGCTCAAACACTGCCCAGAAAGAGTGTTGCTGCACCCTAAGGAGTATGACATACTGGCAGGCAATACGGGGTGTATCCAATATTGTGATGAAGCATCAGATCCCACTTGTCTGAGTCATTTTCTGACATCTTTTAGCTGGAAAAGTCCCAAGCGGTGAAGTCAACACTCCACTGTTCTAACCTGAATCTAGTTTGGAGTGGTTTACACAAAGCAGATCCAGCACGACTACATTTGTGTTTGGCCACTGGAATGCTGATGAGTTTCAGTCAGACCTGTATCTGATGAGATACAATGCGGATAAAGAAAAGCACTCTGGAAAAAAATGGCAAATTGTGCTTTTACACAGTGCAGAACCAACTGAAATAAGAAAGCTCAACTATATAAGTTGAAATAAGCCTCTGTACCCTGTTGCCAGCTCAAGAATTACGGGACCATTAAAAGTTTTTGCCATCACACCTGTAACTCATACTTTACTACACAGTGCCTTTTTATCATTATCACTTCAAGATCAAAGATTAGAAAATAAATTATGTTAACCAGGCCACTAATATTGCAAAATAGCCATAGTAGAACAGCTGTCCTTTCAAGTCTCACGTAAGTGGTTAGGAGACTTCTTTACCTACTGTACATAATTTTTATTCCAAACATATACAAAAAGATAAACAAATGAGTGCAGATAATATAAACATATTTGATTTACTATACATGATAAAACTCCTAATGACTTGTTTTGGAGATCACAAAGCAGTTGTCTTCAAATGTCCGGTCAGAAGAGTCGGCATGAATATTCGATTTTTTCGCTAACCTTACACCAGAAACACCAAAAGAATGTCCCTGGCAATTTATAAGAGGACCTCTCTGGTCACCAATTTTTATTTAGCAACTTCACTTTTTACCCAAACAGCTGGATCCCCATATTGTTGTGTGTTGCTCTCATTCCAAATCAAATTGACATTTTTTGTTAGAAATATTTCCTGATAGTGATCAGATGCAGTTCCTGATAAATATTGGGATTATTTTGAAAAGTCAGAAAAAAAATTAAAAAATCTAAAACAATGTGAGTCACAAAACTTACATAACAGTAAACTATATCAGGAATCCAAAAGAACTTATTTACATGCTGTAAAAACAAAGCAAAAAGAAGAAGCAGCAGAAAAAGTAGATCAGTATTCAAATTTCTTTCCTGACTTAACTCATTACACAAACTGTCCAGGAGAAGTGGGTCTTGAAGCAGCTGTAAAAGCTTTGGCTGGGTGATATTGTCTGGCTGGAGAATATGCCCTGGGTGGCACGTATGTCCTTGCAGGGATGTACGATGCACCAGTGTAGATGGATCCGGGGTAGGCGGCGTACTGTGGAGGGTAGGGCCGGTAGCGATATCTGGGGTCTTGTGGCGGACAGACTGAACAGAGGAAACTACCCCCAATGAGCAGCAGAATTGTAGATCCCCATCCAATATAGATACATGCACCTAGCTCTCTCTTTTGAGTCTGAATCACAGAGATGCTGTCGAAGTCAGTTATGGTCACGGCTGCTGACCAAGCAGTGGGAATCAGGCAAATCACTCCCGCGACGATGCAGAGGACTCCTGAAAGGATGACCATCTTGGCCTGAGACGCATCCTTGTTCAGACAGCTGGTGCACTTGACTCCCACAAAGGACAGTGCAAAGCCAATGAAGGCCACCACAAGGGAAATAACAGTCAACGCCTGACCAACCTGTAGGTCCTGAGAGATCCCCATGATGGAGGACTGGATGTCGCATTGCATTTGGCCCGTGCTCTGCATCACACACCGCATCCACAAACCATCCCAGATGATCTGGGCTGTGACGATGTTGGCACCGATGTATGAAGTCACCCGCCACATTGGAATGCCGCAAGTCAAGCAAACCCCAATGAAGCCTATGAAACAGAGGACTTGACCTGTTACTTCTCTAGCCACTCGTCCCATGGTGAAACCCCCAACAGGAACAGATCCACCACCAGGCACAGCTTCTGATGCCTTCACCCAACAGTGCTTCTCTGGTTCCCTCACAACAGCCTGACCAATATAAACCTGCTTGACAACATACTAAGGGGAGGACTTTACAGCATGCTGGTGAAACCTGCCTAACTGGATTGATGCTGTCAGAAACTGGAAGCTCTGCTCAGCCTCCAAGGGCCAAATGACAATTTATGCAAAATTTAAGGCTTACTAAAAACCATACTTGTTTCAACGCTTCAGTGGCTTTCAGACCTTTTCCTCAAACCTGAGTTCATCCACCCCCATAGAGGCTAACAACAATTGAAGTATTCTAATCTGCTAGATTTTTCCACTATTAACATCTTTCTCCCCAGGGATTGACCAACATTTAAGGTTCCTGAAAACACCTTAAGGGAAGCTTGACTCCTAGCCTTAATCATAGCTGCCATTTATCAAATGGACATCAAGCAAGATCAGAACACATGTTCCCACCTTTTGGGGCAGCAGCTTGAGATGCAAGTACTCAGTACCTTGTTCCTCCCTGTGTACAAACACAAACATGCCACAGGCATTAAGGGGCTCTCTTTCCAGAGAAAGAGAAAAGGGCTTACTGAAACTTGTCACAAGAGTGTCACAAACAGTACTAAACACCCATGTGGTAAGACACCCACAGGTCAATCACAGCAATGACTTCCATTAATGCAACAAGTTTAAAATGTTTTATTGCCAAGAGTTAAACACTCAAAAACATGACAAGCATAAGATCAAACATTACTTAAAATTACAGTTAACAAGCCATCTTCATATTCAGTCAGTCCAATTGGCATTGGGGTGTGTCCTCACACATAGGCTCCTGAGCTTGCCTTGGACCTTGCAGCAGAGTACTTGACTGTGTACCCTTGGTTCTCCTTCAGGGGGCACTGGCAGCATAGTAAGCCCCCACCGATCAGCATGAGGCCTGCTGCCCCCCAGCCAACAAAGAGCGATACACCAAGTTCCCGCTTCTGAGAGCTGGCTACCATGGGGTTGTAGAACTCCTGGATGATGGTGTTAGCTGACCAGCAAATAGGCACAAGACAGAGCACACCAGCCACAAGGAACACCACCCCAGCCACAAGCACCACTTTGGACTTGGCAGATTGATCCTCAAGGCAGTTGGTACACTGTCCCCCGATGATTGACAGCAGGATACCAATGAGTGCCACCAGGATGGAGACCACAACAAGGGCCCTGCCAACTTGTAGATCCTGAGGTAGTGCCAGCATGGAGTCATACACCTTGCATTGCATTTGACCAGTGCTCTGCACCACACAGTTCATCCACAGGCCCTCCCAGAATGTTTGGGCTGTGACAATGTTGTTACCAATGAATGCAGTCACTTTCCACATTGGCAAAGCACAAATAATAATGTCACCTAGCCATCCAATTACTGCCAGAACAACACCCAGAATTTGCAGTCCTGCTACAGCCATGATGTATAGGGAAAAAACCCCCACAAACATTCAAAAATGCCAAAAGGTCCATGGTTTGGAGACTTGTTTTCTTTCCATTATATACAACTATGAATAGGCCTGTTTGCTAATCACTGTTAATTTGAAAAGGTAGGTGTGAATTTGAAACGCTAAGTGTGAATTAGATCTATCAGTTACACTCATTGGCCTCTAATCACAATATAACAGCCACTCAGACATAATGCACAGCAAACCTCAAAATATGTTTTGATAGAAGTTAACTCTGATGTCATCTCACTAAATCAAGCAGTGATCATTTGTGCGCAGACTGGGGTTGTACTGTATTTGCCCTACTTCAGCAATTCCCTACGTCCTGAAACCCCCAGCTGTTCTGCCGATTTGTTCTGTTCTGCCATCAGCACCTGATTCTGCTCATTTAATGCTGATCGGTCACAGCTTGTGTCACTTCAAAGGGTTTGATTGTTTGAATGCACAATCAGGGATCCTCCAAGAAGAGGTTTGGGAACAACTAAGTTTGAAAATGTACATATATTAAATGATAGATCTTGGACCAAAATGTTTGTTAACTTTTCAGTATGTTGAACATGCTTTGTAATTCATGTAATGCACGTATATATAAAAAATAAAGTGCCCAGAACATCTTTTCAATATGCTGAGACACAATGCCATACAGTTTTTTCACACTAGAGGGCGGTATGAGATTATAAAGCAGAGATTATAATGTGTTCAAAGTTTTATTTAGTTATATTTCTATGCATTATGTATTTCCACGGTGAATAATTTTAAATTATTTAATGTATTTTAAAGTTTCCCAAGTCAAGACTTTTCTACTGTATTCCTTATTTTTTCATGACTAAGTACATTTCAGGGTTGTTTTGCAGACAGGGTTTAAATTCAGACAGGACTAAGCTAATTCTTCATTCACCTTGATTAAAGGTTTAAAAAATGGATTCACTGACATTTCTTAATTTTCTTAGATTAAGTAGTTCTAGAGGTAGGAATTGTAATTTAAAGAAAATGAAGCCCGGTCCGTTGATGGTTTTTGAAGTCTGATTAAACAGACAATATGTAAACTGCTGCTCCCAGGAGGCTTTGGAAACCTGGTAGGGACCATTGACAATAGTAATATTGTATGAAACTAGACTAAAACCTGATCCAGACAACAAATGGCAAAAACTCAGAGAAAGCATTCAGAGAACTTTGCTGACTTTGAAATAAACCTCTTGATATCAGTTGTGTCAAACTACCTTGTTACTAAGATCAAATGGCATAATTCATCCAAAAAAACAACAAAAGGATTCCGTGGACTGAATTCTGTAATGAATTCAACTTAAATAAAAAAGTAACCAGAAGGACACTAACAATTGAAGGTAAGAATATTAATTGTTAGTCCAGTGCAACAGTGCACTTAAGCAAGAGTGGGAGTGTTTCAAGACAGTTCCTGGACCTCTAGTAAGACTACAGGCAGACGAGCTGGGGAGATGTCTTGACCAGGATCAATGATAGCCATCATCCCTTAGTAAGTATCCCCAATGATGACTGTTTAGACAGTTGTGAATGGAGACCATTCCAAACCTCACTTGGCAGAACATGCTCATTCCCAGTCAGTATATGATGTCATCAGTCAACTCTTCCACCTATAATAGAAATTATGTAACTGCTCTGTAAGATATACAGTTCTCAGCTCTCCTGAAATGTACTTTCCTAAGCAAAAACATTTTTATTGTTCTTTTCCTGTTGTCTTCAATCTCTTGCAAAATTTTTTAATGAGAAGTGCAGCAAAGCAAAAGCGTCTCAGCAAGTCATTTCATTTCTCTCGTTGGTTGCCCCGGCCATTGGAACAGGTGGGTCATTCTCATCTTCGGCATCTGGATTTAGGAAGCCATGCCACTTCAGGAAATTATAAAGCACAGAGGTAATGACAATGCAGCAACATCTTGGTTCAAACTACAATGTCTTTCTGAAACACTGGAATCAGTTTTTCCATATAGCAGACATGCATTCCGCTTTGCCTTTGCTGTAGGTATGAGCTCCATCGCATCACTGTTGCTGGAGTCTGACTGGATGAAGATTGGGGTGAACAAGTAGCTGGGCTGTGCATACCCACTTTTGACTTGGAATTGCTCTTTTAATGTAACTGAATAAGTGTATTGCATTGCTTTGCTGTATAACCAAGTGAATAATTGTAAGGAGTTTACTGTAGTGTACTGAGTGCTGTAAGTTCCCTTATACAAAGGTGGCAGCTAAATAGTAGTTATTAATCATATGTCACTTTGAAGAAAAATTTATTCCGTTTTTGTGAATAAAATCTAGTAGTTAATAATGTAGTATGTAATATTTATAATATATAATTATGTCCAATTCAGGTGACTTTAAATTGTCTGTAACATGTGTGATTGCCCTGTGCTGGACTGTCAAGGGTCCTGCATCACACCCTGTACTTTTGGGATAGTCCCCTGTGACCTGACACTAGATAAGCAGTTTCTATCAAGGAATAAATGATTATTTAATATATTAAATGAAAACAAATTGATATAATTTGTTTATTTTTTGTCATAAAAGTATTAAACAATATAATTTTAAAAAGAAAATGAAAAAAACAAGACAGCTCACAGCTCAATTATTACATAGTATAAAAACAACTTAGATCCAAATAAGCACCGGCAGTTACAAAATTTTTCGCATGAGCTTATCACAGATCTGCACCCAAGTAGTTTTCGGACTGAGATGCTCCATTCTCTTCATATCTTAGGGGTCTTCAGCAGCCAGTGGATGGATGTAACAGATTAACACGTAATCAAAATGCTGTGCCCGTTTCCAGTCTGAAGACTGAACCATCTCAGACCATCACCCCTGGAGAGCTGAACCTAATTGGCATGGCTGCAGCACAGCAGGGCTCCCCGATGATCATTATAGCAGAAGCAGCCAACCTGATGTACAGTGCTCCCCCCGATCCCTGGCTTTCTCTCCTGAGGACTGCTGAAGGTGGTAGAAGTCACGAATGATGAGGCTGGCTTTCCAGCAGAGAAGAATGAGGCAGAGCACAGTGGCAGTGATGAACACGGATCAAGAGGTAGTCCATATCTTGGTCCTTAACTGTTTGTCCTTAGTGCCCCCCACTATGGCCAACAAGATACCCGCCATGCCTACCATGATGGCTACAACCATGAGGGGATAGGCAGCCTGCAGTTCTTGGGGCAGGCCCAGCATGGATTCATATGCATTACACTGCATCTACTCAGTACTCTGCACCATACAGTTCATCCAGATGCCCTCCAACAGGGTTTCCGTTGTTGTTATGTTCTGCCCAAAGAAGGGGGTCACCTGCCACATGGGTAGAGCACAACGCCACAATGGCCCCAATCCATCCAGTGACTCCCTAGGTAGATCCAAGCATTTTGTTGATTCCATAATATTTTTCTTTTGAACGTTTGGCTGTCTGACATTATTCTCAGCTTTTCTGGTTTTATTCTGGCTTGTTTGGTTTTGAAAGAAATTTGTCTGAAGCAAATCAGTGATTATGGTCCCACAAGAGAGCTTCTTTTGAGTATCAGTATTGCAGCTATTTATAAAGCACCTGAGAGAGGTGTGTCATTCCGGTTAGTTGGGAACCCCTCTGGCATAGTTTGGAGCATCACTGTGAAGTCTTTGCACTCCTTGCCCCCTATTGAGTCAGCCAACCTCTTCGGGAGCATCAAGCAAACAACAAAATGTCCAAACAAGGTCATAGCCACTCCTTTTTATTCTGCATCACAGTTTCTGTTGTTGTTATATTTTTATTTCCTTTGAGTTTATTTTTGTTTACAGGGTTTGTGATTGTCCTTAAGTCATAATAAAACATATGAAAACAATAAATGTTATAAAAATCAAAAAGTCATAAATGATAGCTGTAACATAAGAACATATTATACAAAGAAGTTATTTTGTTGGTTCCATAGTATGTTTCTTTTGAACATTTTAGTGAAAAAAGACCATTGCTGGTATTTATGTTTGTATAGGTGTTTGTGTCTGGATCTGAGGCAGTAAGCAGAACAAATGCACTTATTGGACAAAAGCAGAAACGTCATATCAGGAGACAGTGGTTTCAAAAAAAGAGGAATGCTTCTGCTAAAGGGAACATACAGACCTGGGGCCTAATGGCAATAATTGTATTTTCAGTATTTTGGTCTTACTATTAGGAATATTATTTATGTAAATGTTTAAGTAGTCTTGATTTAGATTATTTTCAATCTAATAATAATAGATTATTTTCTATTATTATTTAACTTTGGTGACTTACAGTTTCTGTTAAGTTTTCTTTTACGTGTGTTTTGGGTATGAGTCCTCAAAATTAAGAAAATTAGATAAACGTAGAAAGGTGAGTGAAGGATTCAAACTATTATAGTGACTATTGACAAATGTAAACAGATGGTTGTTAAACAAGCTCCTTCAGGCAGTTCCACCTCAGTGTGAGTTCCTTAAGCTAATGACATACAAGTAACACGTAGAAACAAGTAAGGTTTTGAAGCAAGATCACTGCCAGGGAAAAAGAGCAGCAGAACTGAGTAAGAATAATTTGAAAAACAGCTTGCTGCCTTACTACAGTCAGATTTTTTTTCAGCCTGATAACCACTGACACCTTAATAAATACAATTCAGTACAACTTTGGCTGTAAAATAGATTTTCATTGTTGAATTACAGTAGGTGTTTCAACATTTTCTGAAAATATGTACTTGAAACTTTTACTCCAACTGTACTGGGAGTTTTTTTAGCTAATGTTTTTGACACAGAAATCAGGACCGCTTTTTTAGAGAATTACTAATATGTATACTATATAATAAGGAAATTTTTATACTATTTGACTCATGATTACTACCCATGATAGTCACAAAATCTACAATAAACTGAACACAAGCATTTTAATAATAACATTATCTGAGATTTTACTAATCTAATTTTTGAGTTAGGTTAGTCCGATATACAAAGTCATTCATTTTCAAACAGTCTTTTTTTTGCTAAGTTACTTCTGATATGCAATTTATAGCATTGGTTTTCATTTTAACATGTTATTACATAGTTTATATCCCCAGGTGAAAATTTGACAGTTTGATATTTGGTTTATATTTTCTACCCCAGACAGACTGCACCCAAATGGTAAGATGCCTATTATTCTCTGTGGTATGAAATGACAAGTTTAAGACATCTAATGTTTGAGGCATGCCAGAATTTAAACCTTGTCTTAATTTCAAACATGTATTCTTGAAATGGCTTCAACCTAAAATACTAGCGCTAGCATCAGAGAACCCACAGAAAAAACCTGTCTGCTGATGATTATATTGTTGTTACAATGTCCATCCCAAATGAGCAATAGTAATGTCTTTACCGGTGAAACTACCATTACGTTTTGAAGTACAGCAATGCCTTTGTTGCCCAGACATGTAAGAGAGTAGAACAAACACTGACCTGTCACCTGCAGTCAAAATCCAAGGAGGACCGATCAAAACCAGAATTTCTTCACTTGGTTTGCTTCTTTTTCTCTCAAGGTTTCTTGTCGTTTTGAAGATGTCGTTTGAAAACCAGAGACTAGCATGAAAATGAGGGGGGCTGATAAACAAACCAAGAGCAGTGTGATCATTGGAGTCTTTAAAAAGGAATGAAAAAGACAGATAGCCCTTCAAAAAAGCAGATAACTTCTCAAATGAATGAAGGCACTGTTTCGAATGCCAGGATGGCAGTCAGGACAATAAAGGGCCCATTTTGCAAGGCAGCTCATTAAAAGTTCACTGGTACTGACCTGAAGATAGAGTTGCAAATACAGGTACCCATGGTGGAATTTGCACAAATAAGGAGTTGAGGAAAGATGTTTTTGAGGATATCACATTTTCACTGAGAATCTTCTAAAGGCCAGGCTTCTGAGCACCTGCTCTGTGGGGTTCAGGGTAGTGAACTGAATGCCTGTAGTAAAGATGTAACAGGACCCCTCTCCCTGGCCACTATATCTGTGTTAACTTCAGTCATGTCTCTTGAGAAAACTTTTTAAAACATCTTTAACATCTTAAATTCCGTGGCATTTTGTTCTGTTTGAGCAATTAATTTCAGAAGTAAAGGATTATGGGGTTTGTCTGACCAATTATATATAATAGTGTATAATTGTCATAAGTATAATGGTGATCTTTAAATCAGCATCATTTTAGCAGAAATGTCCCCTTTGTCTGCTCTTAAACATGTAGGACAAGAGCATTAAAAGTTTCAGTTTGCACAAGACTGCTGCATAGTGAAGGAAATTCAAAAATATGTTATACTTAGTGGCAAGATTAACAAATGCCTGAAGCACTTCCACTGTCTGTGGAAAAATCTTGTCTGGAAGTGTGACTTGGTTGTTTTTCAAGACTTTCTCAATCGCTTTGGTACCTGTTTCTGGCTGGTATCCAGAATCCCAGCAAATCACTGCAGGGTTCTCAGTTGCTATTGTTTTATTGTCACGCTTGTCTTGTTCTCGGTGTATAACTTCCAGCTGGAAGCATCTAAAGCAATTAAAGTTGTTAAAATAGTATGACTATAGAGTACACTAAGATCTTGTCTGTGCATACGAGTTGGTTAATATCTTCTTATGACACAGTCTCAGTGTTGTCTGGATCTGTGCCGTCGCCTTTTCAGCTGCTAGTTATGATCACGTAACAGTGATTGTGCCCAGAAAAAAGGTCCTTCGGTGATCAAGTCAGTCTCAAGTGTTTATATTTCCAGCAGGATGGGCCATATCTATTTTTAGATCCTCTCGTATTAAAATACAAGGATTTTACTCTTAATGGAATACAAAGATACTTCATTATTTCTGTTGTTTAAAACTTCAGCTGTAATGTGGTAGTGCACTGCTTTAGTGTGTCCAACTGGCCTTTGGCATGTGAAAATGTAAAAAAAAAAACAGAGGGGCATGTCCACAGGATATTGATGTCACACAGTAAATGATGAGAAAACTGGATTAGGTTAGGCAAAGTCTGTTGTACAATGTGTGGGCACAATCCAGGAGTGGCACAGGACCTGGTGTGACACTAATTTTCTGGCTCGACATGAAAAGTGGCTTAGTTTCTGTTCTGGAAAACATAAAAAGAATCACATGTGAAAAGAAAAATGAACTCTTTAATTTCTACTCCATTTGAAAAATATTAGTCAAAATATGGGTTCTTTGCTTCGTCATTACAACATTTAATGCATTTAGTGTGACATTTCTGACACAAACAGTACAAGTGTCAAACATCTGTTAGAGGCTATTACTCAATTTCTGCCACAGTGGCATTTATTTTCTAGACAGTAAAGTGGCCATTTTATCTAGGTCTACCTTTTATCACAAATGAGCCTGAAGGTACATTTATGACCCCAGAGTAATGGTTCTTTTCCGTGAGTGAGCTGCATGCTTGTTTATGGATGTCTTTGCTTGAGTAACAAGAGAGACATGAGGGGACAACACCTTTAAACAAGGGACAGCATATCCCACTAACTGCTGCCTCTGTAGCAGGTGAAACATGCAAAGCAAATTTTCTATTTCAGCAGAAGGGTGCTGATACCTGTCATTGAGGTCCAAACACCTGCCTTTTCCAGGAAGTGCTACCTTAAGGCTTTATTTATGGGAGCAGCTTTTTTATCACAGTAATTTCTTACCATCTGTTGACATAATTTACTGTTCTGGCAAGGAATCTAGAGCAAAAGCAACACTGATTTAATAGCAGTGTTTTCACTGAAAGGACATTTATATATTAATATTAGTGTTTTTGTGTGTATATGTACAATTTTTTTCAGAATTATATTACTTTCACATAACAATCTGTTGCACAGTACCTTGGTGCACTGTACCTTGCTGAAGTTCAGGCCAGTGTTTCTTGTGTAATCTTCATTACTCCCACAAAGGGGCGCTTTCTTTCACCCTGTGCATTACTTCCCTCCCCAGGAGCAGCAAGCACTAAACCTCCGAGTCTGTTTGTCCCTCTGTATACAGTACGTGATCACCTCACCAAACCATAAGAACCAGTTTTGACAGGTGCTTCATGGAAAATGATAAAATTGGAAAATTAAGGATAATGGATTGAAAAATTGCTGCAAGACTTGTGTTTAATTTTTTTATACTTTTATCAGCTACTAGTCAGTGAAAATGAATTTGGTCCTGCATTACGAACAGCATCACTGTGGTGTCTATTCTGAGCACATGTTGCTGCCAAACAATGGTCATTATTGCTACGCAACAGGGAGAAAACAGAACTCCGAATACAATGCAATTTAAAATAAATAAGTTTCAGAAATTTAACTGAAATTGAACCGAAATGTTTGTAACACAAGGTACCAGTGTGCATTGTGTCTTGTCGTGTAACTGCCATGAAGATAAGAAAAATTACTTGTTAATAGAGTTGTGTTTCTTTTATTAAATTTAATTTAGTGTGCTCAAACATGTTTTGCCTGCCACATTCTATTAATGACCCTACTGCTTCAATCTCAAGACCAGATACGGAAACTAATTGGTTCAAATTAAATAGGCAGCATACTTTTAAAAGCTATTCTGAACTGAATGTCCATGTTAACAAAGGCCATACTTTAGAAGATGACCCAGAAATGTTCTTTACTTTTAATTTAGGGAACCTTAACCCTAAGCTAATTGATTCCCAGAGCAGTATAAAATTATCTTGGGATTTCCAAGAAAATATTTCCTAGTTCTAGTTTCCTAGTTATTGGTGTGTATAGATAACTTATGATGTTTTGCAAGATAGTCCCCTTTGCAGACTGAGTTAGATCCTACAGGTTCCCGTTTGTTGCTGGTTGTGTGAGAAATTTATTCTATATTCCGTATAGCACATTTGAAAATCTTTGACGCTTTAGTGAAATTCTTGTTGTGAACCCTCAATGCATTGCATTCGTTGGTTCAATGTAAAATAGTTTACCTAAATGAAACTCTTAACCTCCACCACTGAACCAGAAAAAAATGCAGATTTTTCCTACATTGAAATAGTTTGATAAATCAATTATTTACTATTTGTGTGTCCAAAACTTTGTATTTACCATAGAATAATTTTAAATACCCAAAAGAACAACTGTTCAACAAACTGTCACTTTCTATACAGATTTAGATATTAAACATCTTATAATAATATTGTATATTACAGCAAAAATGTGTTGCTAAAAAAGAAATATCAATAAAAATGTTTAAAAAATCAGAACATTCTCTGACTTAAAATATTTCTGCTGCAGATGAAATGTTAAATAACTTTCAGCTTTTTTTTTTCAATTTCTCAAGCTGAGATACCTGGCACCGTGTAGGTCAAAAAGGTATAGTGGTGGAAAGGTAAAAAGAAACACATTATGTAATCACTAAACTGTTTTACCATTAAAGTGGTCGTATTTCGTATGTAAGTATTGATAACAGTGTCGAACATTTGAACGCCACAGAGAGTGATGCATTCAGGTCACACTCAAGTGGAAAGGAAAAAGAACAAAATCCGTATACCTAAACTTTCTTGCCCTTATATGACTAATGTGTGCAGTGCAGTGTGTGTATCATGTATAATTTCTTATTCATGTTTACATTTTCATTTGCTCACATATACTCAACTCCCTAACTCCTGTGGTGGAACAAGCAGATGGCACTGACAGCAAAGCAGGTGCCAGCTGTAGTGATGTGCAGAGCGTAATGACAAATTATATATAATCAAACTTTATTATCTTTCAACTTTGTGAATGTAGTACATTTGTGTGTGACAGAATGTGCATCTGTGTATATGTTTATGTGTGTGTGTGCGTGTGTGTGTGTGTGTGTGTGTGTGTGTGTGTGTAGAACATTTACAGATTGTACAAACTTTATTTTCTTCCAATTTGTGTGTGTGTGAGAATACGTCAAGATGCATTTGTGGAGTATGTAAAGTGGGTGTCTTTGCATTTATGTGAGAAAAGGTGTGTGTAGGTGTGTGTGGGTGTGTGTGGGCGGGTGTGTCTGTGAGAGACAAGAAAACCCATCCGTGCCACGTACAAATAATCTGCATGTAATTTTACTATTCCCACTTTTGAGACTGAGACCCAATGTAAAATTTTCTAAAGAGTAAGTAGCCTATTTAGAATTTAAAGAACTTGACTATGGAAAAAAGTCAGCTAGGGCGAGAAGTACCTGTGTGCCAAATTTAGAAAAATAAAGCCTTGCATAAAGAGCCAGGAAACAAAAAGAAACAGACAAATGGCGACTGGACTTTACAGATATAGCGATATGACGTGTGTGCACTCTTACCCAGTCATTTCTCATTGGACCAGCTTGGCTTGTATCAGCCAATCAAGCCTCAGCCATTCAGTTTAAACCTAATGATGTCACTAACAGAACCAGGTAGAACAATTTCTGACAGAGGGGAGCCATAAAAACATTCTGAAACTGAACATTTTCAAAATGCGAAACACATTTTGTTCTTATTTTCAGTTATTCTATAACCAAAACAAGGACAGTATTATCCATGACCATTAAGGTATTGGCAAGAAGGAATCGATGCAATAAAGCAATTTGTGCTGCGAAATGATCTGCTCACACCCTTGCCATATCACTGGTGAGCAATTCAGGAAAAACTGAGGAGAAGGAGGAACTGCCTCAACGTTTTAATGCTGTTTTATTGCAGAGCTCGAGTAATGAAAATGTTGATTTTCTTGTCATTTAAGTTTAAATGTGAAAAGGCAAGTCTTGATTTTAAAGTACTATGACTGTTGCCTTAGAAAGATGCAAGATATTTGTGGTTTGAAAGACTAATATCCCAGATCAAATGATAGGCCTTGGCTCACAGGAAACAAAAGGTGTATTTGTCTCTAGCCACTACTAATTGAAACAGTGATTCAGCACTTTTTAGTCAAGGTTAAAAGAACAAAGCGGCCCAGTAAGCAATCTTTCTCAAAGAATGGACATTAAAAAAGTTTTAAATTAAAAATAACGGTCATGTGCCCAAAACTGGGTTTGCTGGAATTTTCTTATTGCACAAAAAAATGCAGACATGAGTCCTTGACACTTCTTTCATCCAGGAAGTTCTGTTTAATTTAAAATTGCGGATAAATAATTGCAGATGAATGTTCCTTTACAACTGTCTTCTTATTCAACAATTAAAAACATAGGCTAGGTTTTTGGCCTCTGGACTTCTTTCATCCTGAAGCAAACTGTCATCTTAAAAAAACACACTGTGTCAGTTGTTAATGACACAGTATGTTTGATACCTACATTTTGTAGAATGAAAAAGCAATGTAACATATATTTTGAGATTAAACTGAACTTGCTTTTAAAATTTCATTTTTGGTGGGATCTGTCCTGGATCTTCTTATCAAATTCCCTTTGCCACTCAGAGATCTTCCAGGTGTATTATTGATGCTGACTATAGTGTCGTCCTTGGTTTGATTCTGTTTCAGTGCAAACATGACTCCAACTTCAGCTGACTCCACCTTCTGACTTCTTAGCAGTATAAAGAAGGTACAATCTGTTTCCTTTCGTGCTTTGTCTCCTCATCTTCCCCCCCGCCCCAAAACACAGGCTGCACACTAAGCAGAGGAGATCCAATATCTCCTTCATCTTGAGAGAAGCACTTGGGACTCTGCAAGAACACCTGATTCCCAGAGTGCTAGAGAGACCTGGATGACTAACAATGCCATCGGCTGGCCTTGAGATCTTGGGGATGACCCTCTCCGTGCTGGGCTGGCTAGGTGTCATGGTGGCCTGTTTTCTGCCCATGTGGAGGGTCGCAGCATATGTGGGACAGAACATTGTGATCGCCCAGGTGGTCTGGGAGGGTCTATGGATGAGTTGTGTGGTGAAGAGCACAGGCCAGATGCACTGCAAGGTGTACGACTCCATGCTGGGTCTGCCTGAGGAGCTGCAGGCAGCACGCGCCCTCACCATTGTCTCCATGGTGCTCTGTGTGGTGGGCATTGGCCTGTCAGTGGCTGGCGCCAAATGTACCACCTGCACAGAGAGTGAGACCAGCAAGCCACGCTTTGCCGTGAGTGCTGGAGTGGTCTTCATCACGGCTGGCTTGCTACAGCTTGTAGCCATCTCCTGGACTGCCAATGTCATCATTTTGGACTTCCATGATCCACTGCTGGAGGAGGCTCAGAAGCGTGAGTTTGGAAACTCGCTGTATTTTGGCTGGGCTGCCTCATGTCTCCTAATTCTGGGGGGTGGCCTGCTCTGCTGCTCCTGCCGCTGCAGAACGCAGAACCGTGTCCCATCTACAGTGGAATACTCTGCAGTCAAGGCAGTGTCTTCCTCCAGACCCTACCGGAAGGACTACGTCTGAGTACCTGCAAACGCTGTAAGCAACCAGTGCTATACTGCAGCTACCAGTGAGGGAACCTTCACTTCCACAATGACCATTCATGAAGGTGCTTTTTCTGCAGGGAACTGATGGATCATCTGGACCAAAAATAAGACGTATGAATTATATCAACTGTAGATACTTGCCACCTTAAGTTGCCACCTTTTGCAGTGCGTTTTATGTTTTAATGTGAAGCAGGCAAACATGTAACTAGTCAAACATATTGCATAAAATAGCATAGCTGGTAACAATAATACATTAGTGATCTCATTTAAATATTATGCTGAAAAAGACTTAGCTAGTAAAATAGTGCTGGAAGCTTGCAATGTGATATTAAATAATTTTGCTCACAGAGAATATTTTGAATAATTTAGTTACCTCAAGCAGTGGCATTAAAATCTCAGCAGTACATCTACAAAATTTTCCTGTTTTCAGGCAGATAAAAATGCTAGTACATTTTAAAAACTTTGTTATCGTTTCAGTTAAGATCTGTTTTTAGTTCTGAAATGTTTTAAGTAAGGTTGTTTTTATTAACAGCTATAGTATGAAGTGAATGAATGTATGTATTATCATTTAATATTATTGATTTAAAAGTAAAAGCACAATAAAGCATTTTGAAGTTCTTTTATTTTTAATTTACTCCACAGAACATTTATAAAACTGTCAGGCTTCTACAGACAAATCAGGCTCAACTTACAACACCCCCATCCTCGCGATAAATTGAGTCATTTGTTTTTTACAAAGTAAGAACCTTAGTCATTTAGTTTATGGCTATGTAATAATTTACCTGAACTCATGTTGTGTACTACCAAATCGAAACTGCTGTACACATAGACACGTCCCTGGATCCTTCCATGTAACTGAACATTGATTCATATTGTTTTGCTGAGTACCATTGTGCGTGCATTCTGGCATGTGTACTGTCCACCCGAGTTTACTGACTTGGAGCCTCTGTCTAAATGCAGTAAAAGAGAAACAATGCTCT
This sequence comes from Arapaima gigas, assembly GCA_900497675.1. Taxonomy (NCBI): domain Eukaryota; kingdom Metazoa; phylum Chordata; class Actinopteri; order Osteoglossiformes; family Osteoglossidae; genus Arapaima; species Arapaima gigas. The sequence goes on from UFQX01000112.1 coordinate 527,679, forward strand.
AGAGTTCTATGAAATTTGTATAAACTGATCAGAAAAAAAACAGACAGGAAAAAATGTGGAAACATGCAAATGAATCCCAAAACAAAAGAATCTCTGTCAAAAAACATTTTTTAATATGGGCTGCTTGCTGCAGACTGATGCAAAAATCAGAACAGTATCACCTGAAATCTGCCTAGTGCTGAAAGGCCCTCCATGCTCTCCAGCCAGGTTTTCCATTTCAGCACGGATAAGAAGAGCAACAATGTCCTGTTTGTTTTCAGTTACCTCTGCTCTTTCTCTGTGTGATCCTTCTGTCTGAGCCCACATTGTCTCCATAAAATAAGTGCACGACTGCCCACTAATATAAAGATTAAAAGGGCAAAATGATGGTCTATTGAAATGTTAGGTCAAGGTCGAATTCTACACCAACTGGGAAGCACAAACAGAAGCACAGCAATTTGTTCTGAAGGTCGTATGTTTAATCATTGTCAAAATACTAACGGAAAAGAGCTGGCAAGTGAGGAATTTTACAATTTAAAACAATCTTCCAGAGGATCTGCAGCATAAAACACATCAGATCACTTAACAAGTGGAAAGACAGGGTGTCGAATTACCAGATGGATGTGTGGGTGCAATAATGTTATGATATTTTCAGTCACTGCTTTAAATGATGATTTCCATTTCTCAAAAGAATCGAAGTGGAAAACATATGTTTTTTTTTTTTTTTAAATTCTGAGTTACTGAAGGTGGAAAACAAAGCTATCTTTCAGTCCTGCTTCATGCAAGCCTAGTGGACTCTCTTCTGGTCATATCACGTTACCCACTCACTGTTCACTCAAGCAGCTTACTAGGTTCACAGTTCAGCAGAGAAGGGCAGCACTCTTTGTTGTCAAATGCCATGAATTAATATGCACCGGTAAGCACAGAAAGTGGTCACACAAATGCATAGGGCAAAGTAATCAGATCCTTAGCAATTTCAGCCGTAAAACATGGTTGGGAAAGACAGCATGCAGCTTACAACATACAGTGGAGCATCAAAAGGACACTTCAAAAAGAGGGCAAACTCCTGCTAGGGGTTGTTTGTGTGGTTACATCGCACTCAGAGTTCAGTCGTGGTTAAACATGACCCACTTTCTGTTACTGAGCAGCATGGAGGCTTAGTGATAGCGCTGCTGCCTCATGGCACTTGGGCTGGATGGGTGAAGTTCATCCCAGCTCAGTCTGTGTGGAATTTGCATGTTCTCCTTGTCTCATGGGGTTCCTCTAGGTGCTCCACTTTCCTCACAGTCCAAAGACCTGTATTCCAGGTTAATTGGTCACTCTAAATTGTATGTAGTGTGTCAATGGTGTGTGTGGGCACTCTGTGATGGACTGGCCTACCATCCATGGGTAATTGTGTCTGTTGTTTCTGGGATAGGATCTGGACTGCACAGACCCGACTGAAGGTAAAATGGTTAGGAGGATTTTCTTTTGGTAACTTGTAACCCTATTTCTAAATGAAGCCTTAACAGATAATGAAAATGAAATTTCAAATTTTAAGATCCTATCACCGACATTAATTATAATCTGTATTCATTTCTATTGTCTGTTATCAACTGTCACAGCTGTGTTCATTTAGTTTACTTATTTTACATTTATTTTCAAGAACACAGTCTCTAGGGCTTGATACATCTTATTTGAATGATGTGAAACTACTACTCATTTTTTTATACCCCAGGATGAAACCCAAACATGACTTACAACCTTAGACGAAACTGCCCTTTGACTGAGCCTTACAAAACATACTGAACTTCACTAGCTGAGAGGCTGGGACAGCTAAACCAGACTGTCCTTGAGAAAACATTAATGCTGACAGCATGGCTGTCCAAACAATTATCACTGCATGAACCTGCACTAACTTTTATTAGTTTAACAAGAGTAACTGGGAAACTTTTTGGGACTTTTGCGTTCATCCCACAGGCCTTGAAAGCACAAGAGAAAATTAAGCGCAAGATAAGATTGGTGCCATCCATCTAGGGTGTTACACTTCAACACTGACAGCTGACCAAATATACATTGTTAAGCCTCTGTGGCATCTGGAAGGAAGTTGCACAGAGCTATTCAAGCTGTATAGTCATTGCATAACAGCCATAAGACCATATTAGTCAAGCGGAAACTGTTTTCAATAGTCAAACAAGCTAAAATGTGTGAAAATGGCTTAAATAGCAAATGTTAAAGCTCCATAAAGAATGCTATCTTCCATTCTTATCTAGATCACTTTAGCATTAGACAGGGCTCTATTGTAGACTTATGCAAAAGTGGTTTTTAAGAGAATATTTCAATAATGTTGTTGTGCTGTGGATGTTACCTAGGATGTTTATTTAGCCAGTCAAATAAGTTAAACATGAAGGTCAGTAATAAATATGATTCTACGTTCTTTCCATTTTTGAAACAAGGGCTGCCAGATGTTCCTCCAAAGAATTTTTTGATCTTTGAGGTTATTTTCAGTTACAGCTAGTTGGCACCACACATTTCTGTTAAACGTTAACTTAAGAGCAGCCATATCCTGGCTATTCATTTACTCTTAACCTTCGACACAGAAGACAAAACGAAGGCTACCTTGGAAAAAAAGCTTCCCGTATTAAAGCATTTCCTTCTTTAAACAGTGATAGGTGATGGATGAAATATACTATGAACCAGACATGCTCATCCAACACGTGATGTCATTTCCAGATGGCTCCTCCTTCTCCATTTGGAGAGTTATACAGATAAAAGTGGGACACGATCTCAATACATGTTCAGTGGAGTATACGGTGTTGGAAATTTCAGGAATCTGAAAGTTGTGTGGGAGTATATCGAAAGGATAAAGGAGTAGAGAATGGCAGCGCTGGGTTTAGAGATATTGGGGGTGACACTGGGTGTACTTGGCTGGATCGCCAGCACTGTGTCTTGTGTACTGCCCATGTGGAGGGTGACTGCTTTCATCGGGAGCAACATTGTAACGGCGCAGACCATATGGGAGGGCATCTGGATGAACTGTGTTGTACAAAGCACGGGCCAGATGCAGTGCAAGATCTACGACTCCATGCTGGCCCTGCCCCAGGATATGCAAGCTGCACGGGCCCTGTCAGTCATCGCTATCGTCTTGGGCATCCTGGCATTGCTGATCGCCATTGTTGGAGCCAAGTGCACCAACTGTGTGGATGATGATCACACCAAAGCCAGGGTGATGCTGACGTCGGGGATTACCTTCATTGTAGCAGCACTGATTGAGCTCATCCCTGTGTCCTGGTCTGCACATACCATTGTGGTGGATTTCTACAGCCCCATCATCCCCGAGGCCCAGAAGAGGGAAATTGGTGGGTCGTTGTATCTTGGCTGGGCTGCTGCATCTCTTCTCCTCATTGGGGGAAGCATCTTGTGCTGCAGCTGTCCCCCGCAAAAGGAACTGAGATACACAGTTCCCAGCCGCATTGCATATTCCACCAACAAATCTGGTGGACCGAGCACTTATGACAAGAGGGACTATGTCTGAACAGCTACCTCAGTTGTGTCTCCTCTACTTTGTTTCCTCCACTTAGGTTTGCCTGACAGAAGAAAAGGATATTTAATATCAACAATAATAGCTTTCCTCAAGAAGACAAGAACTGGTTTCACTATATTTTCCACCACTTTGAACTTGTGTTCTAATTTTGGGGGCACAAGAGGAACTGTTGGTGGTGACTGGTACCATAAAACTGAAGTTTTTGTTTTTTGTCTGAACTCACAATGAAGTTCCATGAATCTCCTCTGAAACATCAGGAGGACAATATTTTCTTATGCATGTATGTACCACATATCTTATACGTGTTAGCTGAAAGTGTATTTTATTAATGTTTTAAGGAAACCTGGGCATTTCTGCAAGGTGGGAGGAGATATGTGCTTTAAAGAGTACAACAAAAACAATTTGAAGTAACAAAAAAATTAGTTATTTAAGTTGGTGAAATATTCACAAACTGAGAAATTAAATGAATACTTTGGATTTTGGTTTTACAAAAACAAGGCAGCTTTGTGTAGTTAGACATAAATCATCCAGTTTGATGAAATGTGCTGTAAGCTGCCTGACTTCATTATGTTAGCAGGTTTTCAGATGTTTAAATATGTACAGATTGTGAAATGTATATATTCCACTTCTCTTTAGTTTTTTTACTCTTAGTATAACATCAATGATTTTTTAAAGAATGCAATAAAGATTAAGTAAAACTGTTGTACATTTTTGTTAATATCCTAAACTGCAGCAGAAGAGCTTTGTGTCTGCAGTCTCAAGTGTGTGATATATAATTGGCTTTATTGAAAACCCCAGAAGGACTCACTTTTATAACAGAATGTTCAAGGATCAGTCTTCTAATGCTACTGTGTACGGACTGCTCTGTCAGAGTGAGTGGAGCCTTGTTTTTTCAGATAAACTTTACAACATGACAAACAAAGAACAAAATTTCATGTTTGTTGCATATTTGTTTCATTATTTCATATTTATCGCATTTAGATAAATACAGCACAGGAATTTTGTATAAAGTTCAAACACAGCGAGGTGTACATACTGTGAGTTTGTGGGCGATCAGTGGACTATGAGTGAATCCACCCCTTGTTTGCGAATTCACATAAGCTGGGTGGGCTCACCTCAGTCTCTCTGGATAAATATATGCATAGTTTTTCTGTAATTGTGGATCCCAGAACTAATTGTCACAATAGCTCTAGAACAATATCATGGCACAACAATTTAAATAGGCAAAACTAAAAACCCAGTGCTGGACAACATACCCCCTACCTCCATCTTGTTTTGGTCTGGAGACAGTCTGAGGACCAGAAGAACTGACTAGAACATGCTGACTAAACAGACGGCTGTCCTTTTCTCCAAAATTCACTCATTCAGTGGCTTAGTGATCCTGCTCTTTTCAGGACATAAGGTTCCTGTTAACTGAACGAGCAGAGCTCATCCATAGAAACCACATTTTACAGAAACATGTCACATTTTAAGCCAGTGTATGAAACTTATCAAAAGTTCAATGGTATTTTTATGCATGACAATAATATCACTAACATATTTTATAATATTTGCAAAAAGGATTATAAAAATAATAGCAAAATATATTTCTTGAATGTCTTTTAATGTTCATTTTTACACTGTCATGTTATATTTTTGAAAAATCATTCATTATCAATAAATGGTTATTCATAACTGCTGTGTGCCCAGGAAACATAGAACATGTGGCACGTAGCTCCCTGGATGGAGACACTGCTATAATTTGGCCAATGGATGTGTATGATAAGGAGAAACAAAGTTCACAAAATTATTTCATATGTCTTTCAGTCCCCAAAGCCCATCATTAGAGTGAGCTAGGAGCATTACTAATGGATGGTCCATCCGCACTGCTGCTGTAGTAACCTTTAGCAAAGTACTTACTCTGAATTGATGAAAGGTAATGAGCTGTACAAATGAGTAAACCATTATGAGCAGCTTAACATTGAAAGTTGCTTTGGAGAAAGGCTGCAGCTAAAAGAAATAATAATACTATTAAATCTACTGCTTCAGTTTTGATATCATACTGTATTTTCATTAATATGTGGTAATGAACGGTTCAGACTGTCCATGGGATAGAAAGTAGGAAGTATGCACAGGTATATGCAGCAGTTTTGTGACCGAGGAAATGCTGTGTCCCAGTGTTTTGTTAAGTGAAAGACATAGTGTGGAAGTAAATAAAAATATTCATTGTGGAAGTGAAATGACCACAGAAGCAGGTGAAAAAGTCACTGTAGTAAATAGTATAGCCTGTTGTATAAAAAAAGGTTTTTTGTTTTCATAAGCCATCGTGGTCATTTCTGGTTGCACAGGACCCTGTTATATGAGGGCTGCTTGTAAAGACAGTTCGGCTCAGGGAATGATTTCACTGGACAGATGAAACCTATTATGTAAGGAAAAGATGTGTATTTGAAAAGAGTTGTACTTTTGTGATGTGTATTTTAATATAATCCCTTTAATGTTGTATGTGCAGCATTTCTTTAAAAAAACAAAATAAAAGTGTGCAGACTGCTCAAAAGCCAGGAAAAGAACAAAATAATAATATTAAAAAATCTTAAAAGGTAGAAATATTTAATTTGGCTAAGATACTGCTGACAAAGGTTTTCCACAAAGTTGGTTGTGTCCCTCATCTGATTTATAACACAATACTTGGTGAAGAAGTAGTTATCTTTTTGAGTTGGACCACAATATGTCACATCCTTGCCCTGTGTGCAAAAACACTGCTTGCTTGGGAAGTGTTTGCGTAGCCAACGTCAAGTAGCCATTACAGTGGTGTTTAGACAGGACCAGCCACTGGACACTATTGCACTTTCAGACTGTTTCAACGTAGTAATTCACAAAATTTGCTCTGGATCTGACTTCATTATTTATGGTGCACATGCATCTGCCCTAATAAGATGTAGTAAAATAGCAACTGCCCTAAAAATATGGAAATGACTGTAGAATCGAAACAGAAGCTGAATCAGAGAAAAGACAATGTGTGTTTCATTAATACACATTATACAAATAATTATTGTCAGCCAAATAAATAAAAATTAGGATATGGAAGAACATTTTATGAAAAAAATACCTTATAATGTAATGAAATTGGCTGCATTACTCATGAGTAAACACTGTGACACCTTGTCAATTTACTCAAACTATTTACACTTTGGTCATTTTCTTTAAACAGTTGTTGAAGGAATTCCAGGGCACTAATTTGAAACTTTCTTTCAAACTGGAAACACACAACTGCTGTGGGTCATGCTGAGTGAGTTAACAGTGTGTGCAGTGGGAAGCTGGTGAGAAAGGCAGGACAGCTGGAAGCTGATGGTGACACACCGCTGAGCTGAATCAGAAGAGATGGTCACTTCCTAGTAGCCAGAGGGCCAGATGTCCACTTCCTTTAACTGGACAAACATGCCCTCAAGTCGTGTCCCAAACCACTGTTTGCTAAGATTTCTGTTTTCTTTGTGCATTCATGAACATCGTAACCTGTGAGCTTCCCACTAAAAAGAAAAGCAACATTCTGCACAAAGACCAGCATTATTGTAGGATAACAGGAATCAAAACATGTCACACTTTATCACTATTTTACTTGGAACAACCATTAAGAAAGTTTATAGTCCAATGGATATTAATAACATATTCCATAACTATTATGATGATATGTCTAAAAATAAATAAGTATATATTAATGTAAACATTTTTTACACAAAAAATGAAAAATGAAAACGTATACTTTCAGATGGCTTATTCATTGCAGAATAAGAGTTTTGGCGTGCATATTTTACAAATATTTTGTCTAGAATTACTTTATATTGTCTATAAATATAAATATAAACCAAGTACCCAAAAATAATACAAATATGCATTTTACACCAAACGATTCATTCCTTAGGAAGCTTTTCACTTACAGTGTAACCAATTGCATGTTCACATACTAAATAAATAAATAAATTCTGTAATCCACAGCAGTTGTAATCTTTGGAAGTAAAATCATGCAAGTTTGGAGGTTCTGGAGTCTAACAAGCTGCATACCTTCCTTCCCCATATGATGTCATTGTTCCAAAGAACCTCCCTCTAGCTGGTCTGGGATATAAAAGGTCCCTTTTGTGCTCCTCAGGGGCATCACAAGCTCAGAAGTGTAGCACAGACTTATTGGCTAGTTTACTCTCCACACAGGTTTTCAGATTCTCAGCATTCAGAGAACCGTGAGACGTTTGGGGGAAATTAGAGACCATGTCTGCAGGACTGGAGATAGTTGGAATCGCGCTGGGCGTGCTGGGCTGGCTCATTGCCATTGTGGCCTGCGCTCTGCCAATGTGGAAGGTGACTGCCTTCATCGGGAGCAACATCGTAACAGCGCAGATCATCTGGGAGGGTCTTTGGATGACCTGTGTGGTGCAGAGCACAGGCCAGATGCAATGCAAGGTCTATGACTCCATGTTGGCACTTCCCCAGGATATGCAGGCGGCACGTGCACTCACGGTCATCTCTGTTCTCCTCTCCGTGCTGGCTCTGCTGATTGCCATAGTTGGGGCCAAGTGCACCAACTGCATCGAGGATGAGGCATCAAAAGCCAAGGTGATGATCATCTCTGGAATCTTCTTCATCACTTCTGGAGTCATGCAGCTCATCCCTGTTTCTTGGTCAGCCAACACCATCATCCGTGACTTCTACAACCCCCTGCTTACTGATGCTCAGAGGAGGGAGCTGGGTGCAGCACTCTACATCGGCTGGGGAGCGGCAGCCCTTCTGGTGATCGGAGGAGCTTTGCTCTGCTGTTCCTGTCCTCCAAGTGAGCAGAAATACCAACCCTCCAGAATGACTTACTCAGCCCCACGGTCAGCTGGAGGTGGTGGCTATGACAGGAAGGACTACGTTTGAACAGCTTTCTTATGCATTTTCTTTTGCAAAATTTAAGGAGGTTACAGAAATTGGAAGATGTGACACTACATTGATGGGTTTAAAATTTGTTACTAACTGCAGTGCTCCTTTGTACAGGGGTACCTGTGGATTTTGTGAAACACCTGTTTGCTTCTCTATGCACATCAGGAACTCAGAGATATTCAAACATCCCAATATTGCATTAGGATTAAAAAACAGTTTTTGGAATGATGCCTATTTTTAATAATTTTACAAATTGTTAACTATAATATCTTTGAAGTTTGAACTTTTTGTACCAAATGACTTAAAGTATGTAACACAACCTTGCAAGAACTTCTATACACATTCAAATCTGAAAATAAAAAAATAAGTGGTGTGCAGAAGATTCACTTAATATGACACTATTGCTGTAATAATAATTTTCTAGTTTCTACAGTATATCTTTGGCTTATTAAAATTGTTTTTTTATTTATGGAAAATGTCCTCTTCAATTTCATGTGACCACAACAGTTATAAGGTTGTGTCTGTAGTTATAATCTGAGGCAAGTAAGGTCTCAGACAAAGGGACTTGTTTTGTTTCTTTAACACAAAGAGCTCAAAGAAGTCTTGGGGGAGGTGGAAGGCAAATGGTGCACCTGAGAAGGGCACTGGGGGAGGGGAGTGGAAGGTGTGTGTGTGTGTGTGTGTGTGTGTGAATATCTCAAGGTATAAAAGTCGACACTTACGTGTTCCTAATAACAGCTGAACAATTTTATTTCAGTGAAATTGGAGACTGAACTTTTCATTCACGTTTTCTGCATTGATTTTGTGAGGGCTGTCAGAGGACACACAAGCCCCTGGTAAATGTATCACACCTGCACTTCCTATCATGTGACTGAAACCCAGTGAATGAAACTCTGAAATACTCATCAGTGTCTCATGTTAAATATGAATATCCACCCCTATTGCCTTACCAGGCCATATGTGTCACTACGGTTAACAAAGGGTCCGGGAACAAATATCTCACATCTACATTTCCAAGCAGTTACTTACTAAATAATATATTTAAAACTAATAAAGTGTGACATCTGAACTGTGCAAAGATAATTAACCGACGACAAATGGAAGGTACCTGAAGCATGATGGACCAGTTTATGTTTTTCATTACAAATTCAGATTATTAATTTCTGTTAAGCAGCCTTGTAATTACTTGTCAGTTTTTTATTTTGATAAAAAATAATTTTAAATTATATATATATATTTTTTTTTGCAAAGAATTTGACATGAATGTTAAAAATTATCTCAAACACTACAGAAGAGAAGAAAGGCAGCCAAAGAAACTATAAGTGTGACTAAGGTACCTAGAGGTCTGCTATTTCAAATGAAGACCTAAACATTGAATCTTTCAAGGCAATGATTCATTGCAGGTAACATCTCATATTTTTCTTATTCAAATCATTAAAAAATTTATTGATGTAAAATATGGAAAGCTATGCAGAATGGCACAACGCTGCCAAAGTGTAAATAGGGAATACATCTGAGACTGGACTGCACTGTTTGTATTGCTGTACACTGTTTGTTCAGTAGTGCATAAAAGAAAGTTAACTGTTGGAAGAGTTATTAGAACTAAGGCATCTTGTTAGCATGCAGGTAAAAATTGACATGATTGACCCAGCAGTCCTGGTAGAACTAGTGAAGGGCCACACTGACTTTTAAGGTAAATGGTAAAGATAAGGTGTAGCTTTGACTTTGTGAGAGCTCTTAGATGTCTAGTTAAGAAAGTTTATCTTCCTAGGTTTCAGTCCTCTGGGGTGTAATTATCCTTCTGCAGGCAGTTTCCATAGACACGAAGCACCACGGGATTGTGCCCATTCAGGAAGAAAGATGATGCGCTGTTTCGACTAATAATTTCTCAACATGTCCTGGATAACAAATGATGGTCTCACACTAGACCCAAGAATGTTGTTTGATTCCCAGCATTCTAGAGATATTGTCTAATATACATACAAATATTAGAAATTACAAAAATTCTAATTTCATTCATTATGATAACATAATCCCACGAGACAAAAAAATCTTCCAAGCTGCCAAATCAGTAGAAATATTTTTAGCTAACTGAACAATATCAGGCTGGACAAGACAGTTAAACATCCACCTAAAATGGTTTGTTCAGTCTGAATACAGGTATCAGAACCCTCCACCTGGGTCTGTGATCAAAATATCATAACTGCAACTTGAAAATGCATTTGTACAGGCATATGAATCATGTACAACAAATGTTGTTATATCCCTAATGGCACTGTAAATATTATATAAATATTATATATGATAATGATAGCAGTTTATGTCTGTCTAAATATCAGAGGCTGCAACAAAAAAACAATAGCCATGGCAGGCACTGTATCATGTGTATGCAGAGTTCAAAGTCTTTAACAATAAATATTTCCTGAAAAACATAAAACTAGATCATACGAAATCAGTGTACTAATCTACACAAAGCTAAGGCAGAACTGATACTGTACTGAATGTCTATTCTACTTGCTTTGCTATTGTGGGTTGTGGTTATAAACTTCAGACATTTCTTCGTTTTTCCAGCCCTGACAACATGATAAAATTATTATATTCTTATGTTTTAGATATACTGCAAAACTTTTGTTTGTATTTGTTCAATTAACTGTTTTTATAACCTCAGAATTTAAACCCATTGTAGTGAGAAATTAGAAAGAAACTATTTGATGCTAGTTTTTAATTTTTGTTTTTATATAACTGCCTTATAAGTAAAATTATTTGCATTTCAAACATTAAAAAAGCAAAATGTTAAATGGAAAATCCCATATTTACTGCAAATTGGTTTTGTGGACCACAGACCACTATGGTTACTATAGGCTATGTAGATTATGTTACTATAGACTATGTACAACAGAATATGTAAAACGGGAAGTTTTTTACCAAAAGTTACAGAATTATACAGTTATTTAAATCAGTAAAATGAAAGCTCATCCTAAAAGAGCTCACAAAACCACTGTCTAGTAGTACATTTTTCGGTTTATGACGCCTTATTGGCTTCTGGTCCTATTTTGTACTGGAGAATGTGAAGGAACTAAAATCAGAATGTCCTCAGCAACACTCCACAGCCACGTCTGTGAAACACTTCTAGTGCAGCTCAAAGTTCAGGGTTCATTAAAAGCCTGGAATGGCTGCAGTGAGCAGCACAAACCACAGCTTAGTTCCACCTGAGTGCCTTAGTAGTTAAAAGCGACTCTCCAGCCTTTTTACTGAAAATCACAACCCAGAAGGTCTGATTCATCTTAAACTTGCTCTCTCAGCTAAACTTCAATACAGAACCTTCAAAATAGCTGTGTACAATATGGTAAACTGTTCTTAAACTGAAAATCCCAACACTTCATTAAAAATGAAAGATTTAAAGTAACAAGAAAACACTGAAATATATAGAGCCTGACAGCTTATCCTCAGAATTCCCTTTTTAGCAAAATCATATGGAGATTAATAATACTTAACTTTATTTTTCTGTCACAAGACATGAATGCAAATTTTAACAGCTCGATGTGATTCTCTGCTCGGTAGAACTTTGCTGTCTCTGATTACCTGTTATGTAAACCTTTGCTAGATACTATCACAACTGCACAGAACTTTGCTGAGGACTTAGGTCAAGATATCCATTGGGGACTCATTAAGCTCAACATCTCAGTTTTCTAAACAAGAATTTCTCAGGCAGCTGACAATGGCCCTGCTCACTCCACTGAGCTCGGTAAAAGTCGACTCACGTGACCGATAATTTACAGTGGGAAGGACAAGGGGGTTGCTAAGCACCTGGCTTCATGGGAAATTGGGATTTTGTTGTTTGTTTGGAGGTTATAAATCCAATCACCGCTAACTGTCTCTGTCTCTTCACTGAACAAACCTTTATTTATTACATCTTGAAACTCCAGATAAAACATTAACAGTATGAGTGAATGCATTTAATTCACTAACAGCACCTGGGAAAAAATGGTAAGTCTCTTATTATGGTACACATTTGGGAACTCAGAGGTGCAAATAAAGCAGCAACAAGTGCCTGTGAATTTTGCAACAGATTCAGTATCAGTTGTATTATCAGTTGCAATTTTTAGTATTGTATCTGAATTAAACCTTAGTTTTGAAAAACATCATTGCAGTATCAATACAAGGATACTATACTCTATACCATCCACTGTATAATCATAGAATATCTTATTTCAAATATACACATAAATTGTACATTTTAATTTTTGTGTTCATTTAGCTCAAGCCTTTCAACATAGCAGGTTAGAATTATTTTTCCATTCAAACTTCAGGGTAAATACCTTACTCAAAGGCACCAAAGCAGAAGTTGAAATTTGAACCCAAGGCCTTCAAGTGCAAGGTGGCACCTCTGGCCCCACTTATAAATTAAATTCCCACTAAAAAGAGGGTCGACAAACAAATATTACCAATAAGTAAATACACAGGGTGTAGCTGCGGAGTATTCCGCTGGTAATCTTAGCCCCAAGCAACACAACAGCACCTCTGTCTGTGAGGTGGGTGAGTTAAGTGTTTTTTGCGCCATCTATCTGTAAATATGATGAAAACCTCCTTTTTTAAACTCAGTGGAAAAATAGTTACAGCCCAAGATAAAGCAGCGCACTCAGGTCAGAAGAATTGTACCTTACTAGAGGTTTTGTTTAATAACCCTACTTTGGCTTAGGAGACATTTCTTCTCAATTTACAAGGACTGAATTTTCATTCTGCACGTCTCCTGACAGCTGACCAGAGCAAGACCAGGGCCACCATGCAGTCTTCTGCGCAGTTTGTTTGCTATGTTACCTCTTACAATCTTGGAAATCAGGGGCCTTACTTGGAATGTCCAGCAATGTTAACTTGGAAAAAGTGAATTTATGTCTTTAGCCTTTAGTCTTCTTTTGCGTTTAAAAGTTGAGTTAAAACATATATAATCAGTTATGTTGTTGCATCTCTTTGGGTCTAACAATAGGTAACTCAGAAAATTCTCTTTATTATATATGTCCAATTTAGTTTAGACAATAACATACTTAACAATATAAGAACAAACTCACACCAGAGCGAGAGCGTGCGTTTCATAACATTATAGTCGTCTACATCCTTCTATGCACAGCACAACAAACTTAGAATAAACCCATTTATGAACCTACTACATTGCAGAATAGGTAAACTCATTCATCTCTGTACATTTGTACCTCATCTTATCATTACAACAGGAACTAAAAGTCAGGTCATAATTCAGGGCTGTTTGTAAATCCATCCACTATGTCACCGTTAATAAAAGTTTAATATATCTTTATCCCTTATTTTGCCTGTCCACAGCTTGAGTAAAAACTTTCATATAGTTCCTCTGACTGCTGGTGATACTCAACATACTACAAGCATATAAGTATTTATTTATGATATTTGGCCCTCTATCTGGGAAGCACAGGGTGTGAGACAGGATGCAAAGTGAAGGAGACAGCAATTTTTTTTATTTTCTTTTATTAACACGAAGCAACTATAAAGTTGTCTACTTTAAAGTGACTGAAAACAAACAATACATGATGACCACAAAATTAAAAATTATTAAAATTTTAAATTAAAAAAAAAAATTAAAAATTGCAAAATACTGGCTTCTTCAAAAGATAAAAAGTCAAGGCACTATAAAGAAACTAATGCACAGCTGACCCCCCCTCAGCACTGTCACATTAAGAATGTTTGTGAACATTAAAACATTTGGTAGGTGAAACAGCTATGAAAGAAGTGAACAAATGCAGGTAGACAGACAGCCATGCAGTATTTTACATGAATGGAAACTGCATTGTGTAATAACTAATGTTAACTATTAAAGTAATATCATTTAATGGGATTTGGTAACATTTTAGCATAAATGGGTGTCAATTTTCCAACTAAGGAATGCATACAAATTTGAACAGGTAAAACATAATCATGTCACATTTTTCAGGAATAAGGCAAACTATATATAGCACTACATAATACACATACAGCACTGTCATTTTGGTACTGCCGGACACCACATTTGTGTTATTTCTATGTTCACTTGTAGAGTATATGAAACAGCCATCAGGTGAGCAAATATTTTTCATGTAAATATACACTCACCAGCTACTTTATAAGGAACACCTGTAGACCTGCTTGTCCACACAATTGATCAGCTCCTCTCTCGGCAGCAGCACAGACATGGGTCTTGAGCATCAGTGAATGTTCATGTCAAACTTCAGACTGGGGAAATAATGTGATCTAAGTGTCTGACTGTGGCGTGGTTGTTAGGGTTGGAGACGGTGGTTCGAGTTATTTCGGAAACTGTTGGTCTCCTGAGCTTTTCACACACAACAGTCTCCAGAGTTGACACAGAATGGTGTAAAAATATTCAGTTAGCAGCAGTTCTATGGGCAGAAATGCCTTGTTAATGAGAGGTCAGATGAGAATGACTGAATTGGTTCAAGTTGACACGAAAGCTAAAATAACTCAATAACCTCTCTCTACAACAGTAGTGGGCAGAAAAGCCTCTCTGAGCACATGACCCATTGAACCTTGAGTTGGATGGGTGACAACAGCAGAAGACCATATTGAGTTCTACTTGTCAGCCAAAAACAACAAGCTGGGGCTACAGTGGGCACAAGCTCACCAAAACTGGACAGTTCAAAATGAGGGTGCCAGTGGTCTGATGAATCTATTTCTGCTGCTCCACGCAGAGGGTAGGCTCAGAATTTGGAGTAAACCACACAAAGCCATGGATCCAGCCTGCCTTGTGTCAAACAGTTCAGGCTGGCGGTGAGAGAGTAATGGGATGGGGAATATTTTCTTGGTACACATTGGGCCCCTAATATCAGCTGAGCATCATTTGTATGTCACAGCCTGAAATCTGCCACAATTTATCCATCTTCTCATGGCTACTTCTAGCATGATAATGTGCCACGACACAAAGCACAAGTCATCTCAGACCAGTTCTACGAACATATTCAGTGAAGTTCAGTAGCTTCCCCAGTCACCAGGTTTGAATCCAATAGAGCACCTTTGGGATGTGATAGAACAGCAGACTGGCAGAATGGATATGTAGTTGACAAGTCTGCAAGAATTACATGACACAATCATGTCAACATGGACTAGAATCTCTATGGAATGTTTCCAGCACCCTGCTGAATCCAAGCCAGAATTCAGGCTGTTCTGAGAGCAACAGGCGGTCCTACCCAGTATTAGAATGGTGTTCCTAATAAAGGGACCAGTGAGTGTATATCTAAATTATATTGCATTAGCACAATAGACATTAGGGGAGAAGAAAATATTGGCACAAAGGAGATCTGCAAAGACTGGAATGAGCACCAGTTACACCTATGTAATTCTCTAAGTGTGGCATCAAGTTCTCCCCTTAGTAAACTACTCTTTTGACTGAACAGCCTACTTAAACACACAGCCACTGAGGGGACTGGCTAAAGGTCAAAAAACTCCCACAGCTGACGTTAAAAGAAAATTTATTTCCCTGCCAGAACAAAGCTAATTTACTTTTCCTGTTTTCAGGGGGCCCTGATCATTTTCCACAATGCATGTAACAGTTAAGAGCTGCAGTGTTTTTATATTTCTGTGATTACATTACTGCAGACATTCACTCACTCAATGTCTACAATCAGAGATAAATATAGTACATAAAGAAACACAAACAGTAACATATTTGTATAAACAGTTCTGCCATTGATATGTGGCCATAAGACATTGACAACAACAAATAAAATGAGCAATGCAATTACAAGATATAAACAAACAGTTACTGTGTTGTACAACCTACTGCCAAAATATTTGGCACCATCTTACTGCCATGTGAGAACAAGGCACTGTCCATTCTCTGTGGAATGATACTGTACTGCATATTTTATGACATTTCTAGGTGAATACTCATATTCACACGTACTTCTAGAGCCCCTTAAACAGCTTATAAACTGTCACCAAAGCTTCATTATTTACAAACAGATACTTTGCTTTCTGTATAAAAACTCTCGAGTTCATTGAACTTTTTATCCTTCATTAACTCAGTAACTTTGGTGCATTCAGCTGGTACAGGTTCAAGCAAATTAAATTCACAATGAATAATTTCTACACCCATTCACACTGAAATCTTTCATTTTGGTTTGGTTACTTCAACTACGCAAGGCATCAGAATTTCCTTTTGTTCATCCCTTTGAAAAAAAGTGAATACAGAAACATGGTCAGTGTTAAAATCAGAAAACATAGTTTCATGCTGACTGTGCAGTACTGAACTAAATTCCTGCCACTTTTCAGTTTTATAACTAATGGCTGGCATCAGTAGTCCAGCTAATATCAATCATCATTTTCTTTTTTTTTCCTGCTCCAAAAGGGGGAACTCCCACTGGCAGCTGGCCGCCTGTACAAATGTGCTTCCAAGACTCAGAGTGGAGCCATGATGATCCCACATTGTTAACCCATCTTCCCCCGTTTCAGCCACTCCCTCCACAGGGATTGTGTCTGTTGTAGCCCAGGCTCAGCGATGCAGGAGAGGGAGGAAGAGGACCGCCTGTTGGGCATAAAAGCAACGATGCTGGGCCGACGCAGGAAGGCCATCCGGTTGGTGATAGCCTTCTTCTCAGTCTGTTCTGACTGCTGCTGTCTCTTCAGCTGCTGGCTTAGGATCACCTGGATGTCGTCCTAAAATATAGCATAAAAACAAAGAAGTATACAAACATATGCTTCACGGTATTAAACATGATCTTAGACTGCCAAACGTGAGATGCACTTGCATTTATCACAGTCAAAAAATAGTAATAATTAAAAAACTAAATAGATGAAAAGTTTTAAAAAAGTCTGTAAGAACTTCCAAGAATTCTGGTAAGTGAATAAGTATTTTATAGCCAAGTAAATTATGTACGGATGAAAATCCTGTAATGTACAGTGTATAGTACCTGTACAGTACGTGCACAATATTGTGGTGTAATAGCATCTGCTGACAATGTGTGCATGCGCTTCACGTGTATTTATCTGTGCGCACACTAGAGGGAGCCAAAGAGCCACAGTAGCCATAACAAAGGCGCAGTTCATTTAGGCAAGTCAGCCACTTGTTGCTCATATATTTTTGAGCCAGCAGGGTAGGAATTAACTTCTTGTCTGGGTTTGGACCACTGCAAAGAAACCACTTTGAAAAAAGAATCAACCCCCAAGGAGTGCTCTCTGGATTTTTCAAGTGATGTTCCCACCTCTTGTTCACTACAGTCCCACTCAACTCACCTGCCATGCTTCCAGCTCCTGGGACAGCTCCAGTTTACGCTGAATGGCCTCCAGCAGCTGATTGTTCAAGGACATCAGGTCATTCTTACTCTGGAACAGCTCTGCCTCCATAGCATTTTTTCTGCAAATACCAAAACAGGGAACAAAACATAAATAACAATGGCATCTTGGTATTTTCACCCTGTTGGGCCCAGCAGCAGTGCACCGATTCCCACGTCAAAATGCTCTTACTTTGCAATGGCCTCGTCACGGTCACGGATAGCCTGCTGGGCCAGTGCCTCCTGCATTTTCAGCTGGGTATTCTCTGCTTTCAGCTGGGCATTCTGGGAAGATGGGAGATGGGCAATAACAGGGTCTGTCAAGTGTAATGTGAACATGGCTGACTCTTGGATGTAACAGTGCTAATTTCCACCATAACTGTATCATACAGTACTCAGTATTTTTACGCATCTTGTCAGGTGACAACACTGGAAATGTTCTCATTCATTTCTTCATTTGTTACCTAACGTACCTTTTGTTTACCTTACAGTTTCACTTAATGACTCACAGCGGTGACTTAAGAACTGTTTACTTCCTCAAATGAAAATGTAAATGTGACCACAAAGAGGCCATGTACAAGAAGGAAACTATAATAAAAAAGCTACCTGTAACTTGCACAGGCAGTTTATTCATAAGTACACTTTGGAAAACTACATTGCGTCTTCATTTAATTACTTCCGACTTCATTCAGAAATACATTCCACAGCACCCTGAAACAGGTGGTCATACAGCCAATTTAGAATATAGTCAACTAACTTTTCCCCCCAAATTATAAACTTATTTTAAACTCAAAATTGTGTTGCATACATGGTTTTGGTTCATTTTATTAAGAAGTTTAATGTGTTTGCTAGATTCACCCTTAGTGTAGCAGTGCTGCAGACATGAGAGGAACAGTAAAGTGAAATTAGCATTTATAACACTGATTTCTCTGTCCACTTCCACCACTGTGGGTGGAGATGTGAACACACCAGCAACTGTTACCTGACCCTGCAGCTCCTTCACCAGGTCTGGATTCTCACAGGGATCACTCTTTGGGGTAACAATGGCAGAATTCAGGTCCTGGAAGATGGAACACCATATTATGACCCCCCCAGAGACAAGCTAGTGTCACGTTTCAAGGCATGGCCTCCTTTGGAGAGGTTCAAACGGACACACATTTACAGGCAAGTCATGGATTTGAGGACAAAGATGAATCACACTGCAATGCCTTCTCAGTCTCATTCTCTGTACCCCACGCACGCACGCACGCACAGGAATTCCCCTTAGACTGAAAGGTAGCTGTGCATATTAGAGTCAGCTGGATAACAAAACATCATCCTTGTATAATATCCATATAATATCTAGCAAATAATGCATGTTAAAAGGGCTACTTTGTGGTGCAGAAGGTAGCGCAACTACCTCACAGCTGCTGAACTGTGTTTAAACGTTGTTTCTAATCTGACTCACATGGGATTCCTCCAGGTGCTCCAAATTCTTCCCATAGTCCAAAGGCATGTATTTCAGGTAAATTGGTGAGTGAATGATGACTGACTGTCTGTCTGTCTGTCTGACTGAGTGTAAGTGGCTATTCTACAATAGACTGGCATCCTGCACACTGTGTACCTTCCTATCCCAATACCTTGCGTTTCCTGGATAGGCTCTCAACCACCACAAGCCTACCTAGGACCTTACTGGTGATGAGAGACAATGTCTCTGGTCAAATACCTCTCTGAATCAATAAAAGAACAGGCACCATTCAATGTTTCACAGGAACCCTGAGGGCCTAACTAAAAGTGGGGGCTATCCCTGGGATTGACCCAGAAATAGTGGCCATTGACTCACCCGAGGCCCTATGCTGTAGGCCAGCTCTTCTGCCACACTTCTGAGTCGCAGCAGTACTCCCTGCAGTGCACTGTTCTGCTCACTAGGCTCTGCTTCCTGACCCCTTCCCTGGTCTGTCAGGGGCAGCAGCATCTTCAGGATAGACTCCAGCTCCTGGGTAACCTGGGAATCCATTTCCAATTTAATGTCAGTGAAAGGCCAAAACAATGCCTGAAAAGTAGTTTCACAAATCCTGGATTAATACCTGAAACTTCCTGTGCGATGGTTTTGTGCTACTAAAGCTAGTTAACTCGCTCTCTCCACAAAGATGATGAAAAATTATGAACAAGAAAACAGGAACAAGAAAAAATAAAAAAGGGGGAGCAAAAGAAACCAAAATACACTTCTTCACACCATTACCATTTCCTGTTTGTCACAAGATTTATGAATCATATTCTCCATAGCTTCTCACCCATAGTTCACCTTTCAAAAAATAGTTTTGCATTGGATTGTGCTTCTATTTTTAGGAACTCTATGCTTATTGCAATAGAAAGACATTTTTATTAGTACTCTGCATTCGAAATGTAATACGAAGTGCATTGCTGAATTTTTGGTAGACTAACACTGAAATGTGTCAACAATAATCCACACCGAGTTGCCAGTTTATTAAGTATATGTATGTAGTCGCGTTTTGTGCCTCCATTGGCCTTCAGAACAGAATTAGTTAGTTTGAGCATGAGTTCTACAAGATGCTGGATGTGTTGTGCAAGGATGTTGTACCATGTTGAAATGATTGTATAGTTGTGTAGTTGGTGCAAACAGCCCTTTCTGTCTCATCCCAGGAATGCTTGACAGGATTGATATACAGGGACTGTGCTGAAGCAATGAAATAAAGCAATGAAAACCTGCCATCATGTACCGGGGAACTATTCAGGGATGACACGTGCCTTGTGACAATGCATTGCTATGCTGGAAGTGTCCATCTGACTGGATACATTGTCGCCATAAAGGGAAGAACTTGGTCAGCAATGATGTTCAGATATCCCATACCATTGAGACCTTCCTCACTTGATATCAGGGGCCATGATGTGTCCTAGGACAACACAGTCTCCACACCATGATACTACCACTACCAACCTGTACTGTTGAAACCAAACAGGCTCAAAGGATTCATGTTTGTTATATCCAATTCTGACCCTTCCAATAGCATGATGTAAAAAGGAACCTGAATTTATCCATCCAGGCAAATTTTTTCCACTCCTCAAAGGACCAGTTTTGATGTTCTCGTGCCCACTGGAGATACTTTTTCTTGTTCTTTGTTGACAACAATAACACTCGACAGGGTCTTTTGCTGTTGCAGCCAATTCAAGAGAAAGTCCAATAAGCAGTGTGTTCAGAGATAACATTCTATACACTAATGTTAAATTTGGATGTGATTTGCCTGGTTGTGACTGGGGTGTTTACTTGCACAATTTTTACCATTCTCTTTTGCCCACTCTGACCCATAAGCCATGGATGATTCAAAGAACTGAGTCCACAGAACTGGTGATTAGTGGTACTTTAGATTTTTGTACCATTCTCCAAAAACAATTGAAATGTTTGTGTGTGAAAAGCCAGGAATGAGAGTCATCTGGGAGATGCTAAAACTGGCACAACTTGCATCAACTATTATTCCACTTTCAATTTCAAAGGTCAATTGCTTTGCCTATTCCAATGCTCAGCTGAACACTAGATGATGCTGAAATGCTGATCTGCACAATTTGTACCCCATCAGTGGTTGTGTTAGTGTGTTGTGTTCAAAGTATTAGGGTAGTTCTAGACTGTTGACTTACCCTGTATATTGCCTACTGTCCCTCCAGTAGCTGGCTGCCAATAAGTGTCCACTCCCTGTGTTATACTCAGCATGATCGGGATATACCTGCTGCTTGTCCTTGCCCCAGCCAGAGGTTTCTAGGGTCCTCTCCAGCTCGGACAGCAGGGAGTCCTCCCCATGGTTCGACTCTCGCAGAGACATCTCCTCTTGCAGCTCCTCCATCTGGGCTCGCAGCTGCCGAGTCCACCTTTGCGCAATCTCTGTCTCTCGTCGTGCCTGCTCAAGCTTCAGAGTGAAACAGATTCATAATTATATGTAGATAAGCTTAAAAACAAAAACCAGAAACAGAAACTCCTGAGTCAAAAATCCATTGGGCAGCTGGTAGTTTAAGCCTTACCCACAAGCATTTTAGATAGTCTGAACTCCAGACTACTCCAGTAGAAATGCCCATTTGCACAAATATATTCAACACTAAAGCTACTTTGGTTAATAGCATAAACTAAACAAGCAACTTTATTTATTTATTTGTTTGTTTCTAAATATATAAAACAAATAAACAAAAACATATAAAACTAAACCTTGCAGTGACAAAAAAAGCAAGAACATTTTATCCATGAGGCAATGCGTATACAGTGAAAAATGTTGCCACCCCACATTCCAGCCTACTTGAAAACGGAAACTGCATGGAATCCTGCCCTGCCAGTAGAGGAATTCTGCCCAAAACCAAGCTAAGTCTCATATATCCTCCAAGCTTAGTGACTATGCACAACAACATATATTACAAATAAAGATAAAAACTTAAAACACAGAAGGACTGAAACAAGTACAAGACAGCCCTTAGTTGAAGTGCATAACTCAACCCATTGGTTTTTCCCAGTATGGAAAGGATTAATTTAACAGAATGACAACACAGGGTAACTGCATGTCTTGTGGAATAACTTGTACAGCACATTTTAAGCTATTTGTGACAGCTTGAAGTGAAACAATCATTAGGAAACTGTTTAAAAAGGATTTACCTGGAATTTATTGCTATAATACAAAACCATAAGATACGGAACAGTTAAGGTTACAAAGCCTGTTGCTTCACTAGGGTACCTTTAAACTGTGTCACTTTGCTAAAAATATCATACATTACTACTTAATGTGTGGCTGGAAACTCCCTAAATGGTTCTACTTCGTAAGTGTCTACTCCCTTCTGTCCTAACATTATCAGAACCAGAAAATGATTCCAAGACCTGTTTTTTCTGTTCACAGACGTAAACAGATACCTTTCAGAGGTCTGTTTTTCCACTCCTACCAATAAAAGAGTTTATTATGACGTGTAATGTATGATAAGAGTACAGAACATAATGTTCCACAGAGTCTCCAGAGCTGGAAGTGAAAAGCAGTGTGAGTAGCTGGGGGGGGGGGGTCAGGGGCACCTGCTGGTCTTGGCGCTGGATACACTGGTCCTGTAGAGCCAGCCGTGTGTGCAGGGAAGCCAGGCTCTCTCTGAGTCCTGCATTCTCCTGGCACACAGCCTCCAAGCGCTGCTCCAGGGCCACCTCCCTCTGTGACAGCCGTGTCACCTTTAAATGCAGAAGCATCATTTAAGGTTACATGATACTACTACAGCCAGGCCCCAAAACATATTATGAATTTGCCGAAGTGACATTGACACGGAGGTGCTCCCTCACCTGCTCTTTCATGACACTGAGCAGTTCCTCGTCCTGGGATTGCTCCTGATGCTTTTCCCAGACGCTGTGCTTCAGGGTCTGTATCTCCGTGGTGAGCACCCGCTCTACCTCTGCTGCCTACGCAGGACCGACAATGGAGAAGACCACTATTAGACCAAGATCCTTTTACCACCTAGCCATACCTCCCTCACATCCACTCACTGTAATTCTTGACTCTTACACATCTGATGCAAACAATATATTATCTCTTTTCCTGAAAAAAACTTATAATAAGCACTGTTTATTTTTTATGGATCAGCAGGTACCACACTGGTTACAGCTATTGTCTTTCAATTGAAAAACCCAATTTTCTTGAAGTAGTGCCCTTAAGAAAGACACCTAAATTACTCCAGGAACCAGCTGTATAAACAGGTAAATAACTATAAGTACACATATCCCCTGGTATATGTCCTCTTGATAAAAAGTTCCTTGTTTTTAATTCTAAAATTTCCATATATATTTTTTTAATCCAAATCATGTACCCAGAAAATCCCCCTTTTACTTTCTGAATGCTTTATGCAACATTTTCAGGCTGAACTGCGTAATTAAGAACTCCCATCTATGTCCCAAAAACCTGTCATAATATCCGAACCAGGCAGGGAGTAAGGGTGCTGCATGAGTGAGGGTTGTGTCCAGTCAGCAGTGCCAAGTGGATGTTCTATTATGAAAGCTGCAATAAGTGCATGTTCACAGCAGGCTCCTTCCATCAACTTGTCCCAGTCCTACAAGTATCTTCTTTATCCAGCACAACACACACATCTCTATGTACAAACACAGTTCAGCAGACCCATGTGATAGTGATGGACTGAACAAGTTTATCAAAGCTGCATGCAAAGATTATAACAGAATAGTGTTCAATTGTTGGAAAACTTTGAGATTAAAAGAAAATGTGCAGTGGGAGCAAATGAGGATAAGGAAGGTGTCCAGTCATGCTCCCACTGGAGCACTGGATATATCTGGTCATAAATCTGATTGTGCGAGTGGGAAACGTGTGAATGGACACGTGGCCACAGTAGTGCAGCGAGTATGTGCGTGTGAGTTGCAAGCTTTGTCGTTTGTCGGGCAACGCCATCTCTGAGCAGTTTCTCATTTGTTGAATATGTTTTGTGCCATGTATAAAGTTCTCTTCATTTGGTGAGAAAAACAATATGCAACAGTTCATCACCGTGAACTGCATTGTTTATTATTAACTGTTGTCTACAGATTAACAAATGTCATGGCCAAATATCTGTTGCTGTACAAGGCGAACAGAGATTTTCAGTTAAATAATAGTTTTACAGTGGTTTAGTCATATTCCAGGAAAATTGGTTGGGGCTTTTTATAGGGAGGGGGTTAAAACAGGCTATAATTTCCCCCCATTTATGCTAATGAGAAGTAGGCTCCCTATTTATGTTTTCCTGGTTTAAGTCCAGTTTTAGGAACAGATTAGGAAGGTAAAGCAGGGGATATCTATGGTTTAGTTTATAGACCTCTGCCACTGTTAGTTAGTTTAAATGTAAGATTAACTGCATTTTAAAGTGAAAATGCTACTTTAGGTTGAGTGTGAGCACTTGCTGAAAACAAAAACAAGAGTGACCAGCCTTGGGCTGTGGTGTGAAAGGTTTCTGCCCTTTCAGCAGTTAGTCAAAGTACAAAGTTCCATCAGAGTGCAAACAATGGTGGCTGGATGCCTCAACCCAGATTAAGCGAGGTATCATACTCTTGACTGTGACATCACACAACATTAAAAGCAGAGACTGCAAAAGTAGAAAATACAAAATGTTTGAGTGGGAGTGACAAGGACACGATATTGTCAACTCAAGCTAAACTTCCCTCCTCACTCCCCCAAACTTCTCAAACTGCCATACCAATTCATAGCATGTTTTCTTAACCGCTGGGGGTAGCATCCCCCCTGGGAATGTGAATGTGAAGGAGCTTGAGGACAGGTCATTTGTTCAAAGTGAGGAAAAAAAAAAACAACATGAGCACCCTTGCAGCTGGCCGATTTCTGAGCACACTGTGGCATATTTAACTGCTGACACCCCAGAAATGCCCACCAGCCCCCTGGGATGACTACAGCAGGACCATGAAAAGACAGTTTGTTACCCAGCAGCTTTCAGAATGCTCATGTCATGAACATGAAAGGTTGGACTTGGATATCTGATGCCAATCTCATACACTTCCTTTTATTCAACCATGTGATTGGTCCCAGCAATATATCATGTCTTCAACTGACTGCAAGACAGCTGAACTGGTAATAGCCACAGCAATATACTTAATAGTAACCACATTTGTGATCTTCCCAAAATTATTCTATTCATAATTAGAAACGTATAATTTTTGTTTTTCCTTAAATAGACAAAAAGGCAGTGTTCATTTTCACTGAGCTCCCATTTTGACCAAGAATGGATTTTGAGCAACATTGCCTAAGAAAATAAGTCTTATTGGTTTTCCACCAAGCTATAACAGAAAACATCTATATCCCATTTTAATTTTATGATTTAGTGTCAAGTATGATGAGAGCAAGTTTCTGCATTTCATACACAAAAAATCAACCAAAACAGGTTGCACATCTGCCATACTGCTGTGTTAAATATTGTTTCAGTTAAAGATGTCTGAGTCTAAATGACTAATCCTGTATCTAAAGGTTATCATTACATTCATTGCATCATTATTTATAACAAAGTCCTTCCTCAAAAGTCATTATGTTATATAACAAAAGATAGAACTGATATAACTGGTCATAAATCTGGTTGTCCAGTACTCTTGTTAAATGCTCATATTGGATAATGTGTATAATGTCTGTACATTGTGGCAGATTATTGTAGTGAATGAAATTAATATTCCTTTAATCAAGAACAAGAGATACTGACAAGTTTCACAAGACTTCTAACGCATAAGAGTGTAGACAGACAGTCAAGTCACCAATTTAAGGTTATTAAAAGCAACAGGTGGCCAAAGGAAAATGCCTGTCTTTAAGTGTTGCTAACAAGGTTTAGGTCACCACAAACATAAATGCTCTTCAAATGACCCACAAAGCTTTTTGCAAAAAAAATGACAGCTATTCTTGGTCTGTTGACTACACATCTACAAAATTCAGGAATGAGGTAATGATGTTACTCTGCCTTCATCTGAACAAGATAATACTGTTTTAATGCAAGGTAGTTACCCTGCATGTTAAATCCCAGTGTTCTACCTCAAATCAGTGCTGCTTTTGGGGTGGGGGGGCACCAAAGGTCTCACCCCAATGAATACTGGGACACATTCTTTAGCAGACATTGAAAAAAGAGCCAGCCATAGTTTTTATGTCATTATACTTCTTAAACCTTTTGGAAATTGGTATATTTAATCAGTTAAAGGGTCGCTGATGTGCTATCTTACCAATCATCATAACGGCAACGGACTTTTGGCTGGGCTTCTTCCAAGAACAAACAGTGATGCTTTCTGCCTTGGAAATGACCAGCTTCCTGGGAGGATTTACCAGCAAGTAAACATAAAATTATGTTTCCAAAAAACATAAATGAAAAGAATTTAAGGAGCGTTTTATAAATAAATGCATTCCACATAGAATTATTCATTATTGTCAAAAAAAATCTTATCAAGCCACATCCAAAATTGCTGCCAGTGTCAGTCATTGCTAAATTTTACCAAAAGTTGTACTTTTTCCAAGCAATATTTAAAGCATATTCAAAGATGCATTATCAGTAACACACTGAACTTCAGACTGCCTGGAACAATATTTTGTCTTGTGTATTACCAGAAAATACAACCTACTGTTACACATACAACATCAAGGATGTAAAAATGAAGAGGATATAGTTTACAGAGGACTGGAACTTGAACTCTGGAAGGACAGATGCAGTGTGACAGCACCAAGCCATTAAATAAGGTATTCAGCTGGTTCACCTGCTAGCATTTATGAGGTAATCCACTAACAGGTAAGCCATTATCACTATAAAGTAAAAACTTTAACCAGATTATGCCCAAAATGTACTACAGGAAAGGCATGTTTTTGCAACCTTGGAAAAGCCTTGTATTCATTTGTGTCATTACACACAAAGGTTGCTTTCATTCAAGTAATTTTTTCACATTTATGTAACCGTAAAGGAGAAAAGACTGACATTACATTTTTATATTTTATTTACTCAGTAGATAGACACTTTCCTTCTAAGTGACTTATAATGTTAAAGTACTTAAGAATTTTTCTCAAAAAAGTGCCACAGGAAGAGGTAGGAATCAAAAAACCTTTCAGTGAAAGCCAGTAGCTTTAAATACTAGACTACATGTGTACCTACCTTGCAACTTTAAGAAAACAAAAATTTGTTACCTGGTTATACATCTACATATTTCACTGAAAAACATTTAGGTTCATTACCTTATGCAAGATTACCAGGATCATGCCTTGGTATTTAAACCCGCAACAAGGGCAGGTCCAGTAATACCACCTAACTTTTTAACTTTTTATTAGATTTGCACAAATAGATCACCAAATAAAACTTTTTTTTAGAAAAAATCTACATGCTTACATACTTGGGAAATAAGCTTATTTACTTTCTCTCGATTCAGATGTTAACAATAGGTCTCCTGGGTTCACACAACCCTGTCATGTTTACACAGACAGTCCAGCACGCACAGTTTACAGGAAGGGATGAGTTAAGTGTCAGTTTCCCTTTGAATTAGGCCACCACTACAACAACATTCAAAGCCACAGAGATTGCACAGAGAAGCTCGGCACGGCCACATCCTTACACTAACAGTACAGAAAGAAAGAGCTCTCGTATTATTGTTCACCAGGCACTTTCCAGCCAGTGCAGCACAGAAAACTTTTCCAGTGATACAAACATTCCTCAGCAGATCTTCATGAACCCAAATTAAAAGAACAGGGGGGAAAACACCCATTTAGGTTCACACACTCTTAAACAGACACCACAAACTGCCACAGATGCATTAGAAGCTGAAGCTCTCAAGTCATGCCTGGAAGTAAAAAAAAGCTCACCACCTGCCTCTTCTTTTACTCACCTTGCCAGAAATCATGCACCGGGAGAACGAGGTACCAGTGTTCACCACGTCGGGCAAAGAAACGTCTACAAATGAGCTCCCTGAATGAACTCTGCCCGGTACATCACCTTCAATCGTTTTCTGCTCTGTGACCACGGTCGGAAGTGCCAAGTCTCCCATACCCAAATGACCGTAATCTAACAACCCAGAGCGATTTCCTCCTCTAGACGACATGGAAAGATTACACTGACAAACGCATTTTTCCTGCCCCACAAAGCAGACAGGGTTAGTAACAGGGCTGCAAGTTCAGACCTCCTGTCACTGCCCAAGCAGAATGACTGAAAGATCTAAGGAAACGCACAAGATATTTTATAGCCCTGCTGACGACATCCGCAGGCTGACACGGTAGAATCTCCTTTATGCTCAGCTTAGCCATGTGCCTAACTGCCCCCCCACAGCCCAACCTGTCTGATCAGGGACATACTTTGAGTACAACAGAGCAGGACTGTCCAACCCACTTGGCAGGCAGTCTCAAAAATAAAAAAAAAATTCTGTTGTGCTCTTGCACAATTGCACTTTTAAGTGCATAGTTGACACTTTTATACCCACGTCAGTCCATTTTGCCAACACCCACCTCCATGACAGTATGTTGTTCAAGTTCCTGATATGACAAGAGGTGGTTTTCATGGACATGGCACTTCTAAAAGTGACAAAATCTCTCATCTTGAATTGCACTGAGTAGATATCAGTGGAGGCGGACAAACTGTAGCGAGAAGACCTCTAAAGGCATGCAACAGGGATGCCAATGATTCAGCTATTCTACAGGCAACTTACAGCTGAAGATTTTACCCTACATGACTTATAGCTGTTGAGTAATTTTTACAGCTGGAATTTTACTGCTGCAATTTGGGGAAAATACTTTGATTATTGGTCACACGTGTTACCACACTGTTACCAACAAGTGATCTGCCAGGTAGACACAAGTGCTAGTATTGTGAGTCTGTCACAGGATACTCTATTCAGCTCCCAAAAGCCTTTGAGAACCACCACAGTTTAATGGACAACCTGAAAGCACAGTAAAACACAGTGATTCCAGCAATCTTTTATTTTTGTTACCATTACCGGATTTTTGTCTTACTGTATCATCCT
Organism: Arapaima gigas; assembly: GCA_900497675.1. Lineage (NCBI taxonomy): Eukaryota > Metazoa > Chordata > Actinopteri > Osteoglossiformes > Osteoglossidae > Arapaima > Arapaima gigas. Next base: position 556,810 of record UFQX01000112.1, read on the forward strand.
CTACCGTAAATTCAGTTTCACCTGGCATAGTTCCACCTTGTTCTTTTTTTAGCAGAGAAATAGATGTATGAAGTAAAACAAGTCTGTTTACACATCAGTACTGTAATGTGTGAGCAAAAAAAAGTGTTTGAATAATTCTAAAAAATAAAATAAACTTATAAATAAATCCTTGAACTAATGGTGAACAGTCATATCAGTTTTCCATTAAATATTCAGAAATATATTAATGATGAGTTTTGAGTTGAATCAGTTAGAAAAACCTACAGGGTAGATACTTGGATGTTTTTTCCCCCTAAAACAGGAAAGGATTTGCATTCTAGTCAGTGGATGAAAACTGAGAGGTGTCACTCACTGTCCGGAGCTGCTCCTGGAGCTGCTCACTCTGCTCGGCATGATCCTGTCGGGCCTGGTCCCGCTCCCGCTCAGCCTCGCCTAGGGCCTGGTTAAGGTGCTCTACCTGGGCACTCAGGTCCTGCACGTCACACTCCAGCCCTGCCACCTGGGTCTCCCACTGTGCCTGGCAGCTGTCCAGCTTCAGCCGCAGTTCATGCTTGCCCTGCTCCAGCTCCTGGGTGCAAGGCGGGGAGACATGCCACTGCTGAAAATGGGGATTTTACCACATTCTACCACGTATAACTTCTAAGAAAAAAAACAGCAAATAAACTTCTTCTTGCTTGCTTTTATAGTGTAAGAAAATGGTTTAGAATACAGGAACTTGTTCAAGGCTTTAAAGTTACCGAAGCAACACTAGTACCATAAACAAAGGTACAAGAGTAGTAACACTGCTGAAAGTCAAATCAGAAACCTATTTAAATAACTAACAGTAACTTCAGTTAACTACACAAAATTCTGCTCACACTTTTAGATGCTAACAAGCTCCATTTGCTGTGAGTTTATGTACATGTAGAAAAGATCTCATAAAATAAGACGCTAATGAATGTGGTAGTCACTCGCAGCCTTTGCACGAATGAAGCAGTTGTTAGTAATGTCACTGCACTTTACATGTGGATTACACATAATCTTGAAGTCTGGTAAATATTTTCCACCACTGGGGGGGGGAACAGAATGCCTTATCCACTACTGGAAACCTTTTCCATTATTGTGACCTATTACAGTCAAGCTGGGAGGCAAAGAAACAGCATAAAGTGAGAAAGTACTGTCTGTGCAGATTACTTTACCTGAACCAGAGCTTGGCTGGAATCTCAATGCCTTTTAGAAGGCAGTTCCTCACACAAGAGAATATTTACCGAGTCGTCTCAGGCAACTGACATTCCTGGCATAGTGGTTTATGTGTCAAAAGTGTTCTGACTGGGTTGTAAGGATTACTGTGGAGACACTATTGAACAAATTCTGTAGAGGCAAACAGGCATCAATCTAAGGGTTTTGAGCAGCATGCAGGCTCAGATAACAAGCCAGAACAATGGACATGGGTTCATTTGGGTTGATCTGCACAAAACAGGGGTTGTGGCCAGAAACAAAGGCCTTGATTACATGGTGTTAGCTGCAAAAATTGCAGAGCATTTGCAGGTTCTATAATAGGCAGGGTGTACTCACTGCTTCCCCATACCTTTTTTCTTTGAAAATAATGGACCCTCCAGTGTAAGTCTTCATGGACAGAATAAGTTAATTGGCAACCCATTGAGGAAAACCTAAGGAACAACATCCTTCTTCCCAAATTACACCATTTCAGTGAGCCCTTCCTCTGCTCCACTGCAGTCTTAGGGGATTCTAGCCAAATAATTCCCAATACCACCTATGCTTCTCAGTACATCTCAGAAAAGATCATGTATCATTAACAGTTCAATGCTGGGCTACAAACAAGCAAGGGTCATAGATGTAATTACATAGTAACAAAATAAGAAATGTAATAACTCCCCAACACTGTAGATGAAAGGCAATCCTTAGATGTAAATAAGATTTTAAGACCTCCACCTTTTTCAGCTTCTAGCAAGTATAACTGGTAGGATCACCAAAATGATTGCTGGTAAGTATTTTGTTTGCATTAGACTAACTTGCCTTTTTTCACAGAACCCTTTCAAATTTTAGGATAAATCCAGTATTTTCTTTTTCTTCTATTAATGTACCTTTGCATTTGAAATGTACACCTAATGTGCCCCGTATAGGAGAAACATTACCGACTAATATAAGAACATACTATTTTCAACCTATCACTCAGAATGTTTTCTGAACAGTTTTTTTTTTAATTCAATGAACTCCAAGTGACACCACTTAAAACAGGAAGGAACCACAAGACCAGGTGATTCAACTGTCCCATTTATACGTTTATCAAATTAAAAACGTTGTTACTTTGCCTTACTAAGGCTTTGTGGGAAATATTGAGAATGACAGCGATGACTGTTTTCCTGAGTCTAAAAACGTTTTGTTGCATTTGTTTTTAACAGTAACACCAGTGGAAACACACTGTTTGACACATCCCCACGCACAGCCCCCCCCCCCGCCCCAACCGCAGGTGCCTCCCGCACCCACGTCTCACCTCGATCCTGCCGCTGTAACACTCGTGCAGTTTGTCGTTCTGCTCCTTTAGCTGTCGGTTCTCTAGCAGGAGCGCCTTTCCCAGCTGCGCAGCCAGGATCACCTCCTCCTCCCTCTGCTGAAGCGCAGCCACGAGCTCCGCCGGGTGCTGGAACCCGGGCAGCTCTACTGCGTCTATGTCAAACGAATAAAACTCCTCTTCTAACTCCATTCCATGTATCTTTAACTGTCATGTATCAACCCTATTCGTAGCCACACGAAAAGAGTGTGAACGCGTCCTGTTCTTTGGATTTACGATTATCACCTGCTGTCCCCAAGACTCCCTATGCGGAGCCCTTGGCAGTGCGCCTCTGACAGGGGACGCCGCGCACCGGAGCTCTTTCAACTTCACTTAGGTTTGCTCCTGTCACACGGCCGTCGCACAGGTGAGCGGGAGTCACGGGGGAAATCCGGCACGCGTGGAACTTCGCACGGGTTTCCGCTCTACTCGCGGATACTGGAAACTTAGACTGTGTAGAGAACCCGAGGAAGTTCCGATCAAAGTGAGACCCGGTTGAGTAATGCATTCTCTGCTCTGAAAGGTGGGTTACCGGAGAGGGCAGTAAATGTGTCCAAATACACAAGGTCCCGCAATAACACGCACTTACTGCATTACGGTCCATATTAGTGTGGTAAAGCGGGGCAGCAAAGGATGGCACCAGGGAATGTTAGTAATGCAGCGGCCGTTGACTTCACGTGGAGGAGGGATTTTAATTCACCCTTACTTAAAATTGTTTTTTACATGTCATTCCTCGTGCTCCGTATCAAACTCTTTAACTCATCAATTAAATACTTTTTACCAGCTTTAAAAAGTTGAGGTACCATTTTTAAACATAAAACACACACAAGTAAAGCAAAAAAGTTTAAAAAAATAAAGCAAATCTTTAGTGAGAAAAACAATGAATGTTGGTGATGACTGATGCGTCCATTCTAACAGTAGCCTCAAACAGCACCCTGTCTCGACCTCATACTCGTATGAGGTAACGTCAATAAAGGGCTCTGTTTATGCTGCCCATCCGAATTTGACATGAAATGTTGTTAGTCGCTGGATAAACTAGAGTAACTACAGCACAGATCACAAGAAAACAGGTGAAACCTGAAAAGCAAATTGAATAAAAGTCGTTATTTATGCGTAAGATTGTTTGCTACTTCCATCAGCCTGTTTTGACCAGGTCCAGGATTTTAGTTGATACTAAAATGGAACTAAATAAAATAGAACAAACCAACTGTCCGCTGAAGGGTGAACATGTCAGCTGCATCTGTGCTGGCCAGACGGGCAGGTCAAAGGTCAGACTCCGTAAATCTGTGTAACGGAGACAAAAAAAAAAAAAAATCAGACGGCATCCAGATACAGGGCGGCTTCTTGTGTGCAAGGGAACGTCCGATTGATATGGTATTTTAATGACAAATTAAGTACATACAGAAACCGTACTCAAGGTGGAGGGAACGGTACATACACCTTGAATTTAAATCCTTTTGAGTAACTTGAGTACAAAAATACCACTCAGTGATTTCTAATTTATTTAGACTTTTATTTAGACTAGGGAAACAGTTTGGAAAATAGTTATACAAGATAGTGCTGCCTAAATTTTCTGGCAACTGGATAAAAATCAGTGTTTTATTTACTTTAAAATTTTGGAAGTACATTTCTTTCGCGTTTGAACTGAAAATTAAGATTTAGTTCCTTTTCTGCCCCCAACCTAATGCACCGGATTAAGCACCACATATGTGACATCTAGCGTCGATATGATGAATTACACCTTTTATTTAAGTGTGATTGCAATTTTACGTTAGCCCTTTTCAAACGTTCTCAAATATTTAATTTACCAAAAATACCCGAATCAGTGAGATATATTGATGCGAGTATGTGCATTAATGTAGATGGCAATTATGTCAACGTGGACCAGAATCTCTAAGGAATGTTTCCAACTCCTTGTTGAACCCAAGCCACAAAGAATTCAAGCTGTTCTGAGAGCAACGGGGGGGGGGGGGGGGGGTTTTTNGGGGGGGGGGGGGGGGGGGGGGGGGGGGGGGGGGGGGGGGGGGGGGGGGGGGGGATCTTACTTCGGTATTAGAATGGCGTTCCTAATAAAGTGGCCAGTGAGTGTAGTAATAAAGACAACGAAAGAAAACGTGTAACAATAATAAAACAAATTAGAATGGAAAAAAGAAAGGGCTGTTTATAAAACTGAAATAGACATAAATTGACATTAGCTGTTAAGGTAAATTCTTGATGCCCCTCTATTCCTGTATTATTGGTACCGGAAGTAGAAAGTTGACCCTACATGATGTAACACTAGAAGATTCCGGAGCCTTTGACTGCGTTCCACAAGGTCGCCGTTGCTGCTTGTTGACATTAAATCCGTATTACTTCTTTAAAAGCAAGTATACCTTTTTTAGTTGGAAGATGCCAAGAGGAAGCAGAAGTCGGACGTCTAGGATGGCTCCACCAGCCAGGTTTGAAGAAATAAAAACCTAGTGAACTGAGTTCTGTTATGCTAATTTTTATTCTTGTAGCGACCTAGCTTACTACGTCATTGTCTTATTAATTTACAGGCAGCTAGCGGTATTATGCTCAGTATTTGTTAGGATAAAACAAGGAAAACGTTTCTTTTTTATACTGAATGGTGACCTATCAACAATATTTAGCAAGGGTGCACATGTACTGTCTAAGAAGTTCTAAAAAGGTGGTTACATCTTTATAGTCATTAGATTATGATGCAGGTCGAGTGTTAACTTTTCTGGTGTAAGAAATTAGCACGGTACCTATGGGGTTATCTTGGCGAGAACGCAGCAGTATATTTTTCAAGATATGTAAGTAATGAACTTGGATGATTTTTCTTGGCACTGCTTCCTAACTATCGATAATAGGCATGTTTCTGATTAGGGTTAGTCGACAGATTTAGCACTTGTCAACCCTCTTGTTTCTGTAATATTTACATACTCTGCCTCTTTTGTTGCGATAATAGCCGGGCACCCCCATCGCCACCTCCCATGGCTAGGGCAGCGCCACCTCCCTCTTCGGTACCTGTTCATGCACCTCCATCGGCCATGGCAGCCCCTGCCACTGCCCCCAGGCAGCCAGGAATGTTTGCCCAGATGGCAAGCACAGCCGCTGGTGTTGCTGTAGGCTCTGCGGTTGGCCATACCATAGGGCATGCCATGACTGGTGGGTTCAGTGGTGGCGGGAGCTCTGAGCCAGCCAGGCCTGATATTACCTACCAGGTAATCACAGTATGATTCTGTAACAAGGGACATTTACTACCTTTTAGTCTGCAGTACAGTACAAATGCATCTTTCAGGGCTTTAAGTAGTCCTCCATATGCTTGTTACCAGTGGCAATTTGTCACATTCTGTAAGCAGGAGCTAGTATAGCAGCCATTACACCTCACCTCAATTAGATTAAGGTATATACTGTCTCTGTCCTCTAGGAGCCCTATTCCCAGGCCCAGCCTGCGTACCAGCAGCAGCAGCTTCAACAGAATCCCTGTGCATATGAGCTGAAGCAGTTCCTTGAGTGTGCCCAGAGCCAGAGTGACCTCAAGCTGTGTGAGGGCTTCAGCGAAGTACTAAAACAGTGCAAGTTTTCCAATGGTGAGAGTAAAAATTCCTTTTTAATATTCTACTACGTTTCCATATTAATTCTACAACATTTCAGAAACACCTTGCACATCCAGTGGTCATTCCAACAACCAGGATATTAAATGTTTCTGACATGGTATGCAGCAACCTATAACGTTATTTTGTAACCCAATTTGGTCTGTTACTGTTGCTAATGATAACATTGCAACACATTACTTGAATGATAGAGAACATTGAGAAGAAGGCAACAAAATACATTATAAATTAAATTAAAATGCAATAATAACTTGTACAACCCTGTGCTATTCTGTTCTCTAGGATAAGGCCAGTATTGAGTGTTTCTGAGAATACATCTTCATCCTTTGTGTGGCCATTGTCAGCAACAACAAAGCTATCCTGAAATGATATGTGAAATGAGAAACTCCTCAAAGAGCATTGTTATTACAGCACAGCATAGTACTAGATATTGTTGTTTTTTTGTTTTTTTTTTTTTTTAATTCAATGCTGCCTGCATCAGTGGACACTGCCCAGGACAGTGACTGTTGTCTACTGCTGTACTCTAGTTTGCCTTCAAGCAGATGCAATGCAGAATATTAACAATGCCTTTGTTGCTATAATGCAGTTTTAATGGGGAAACAAAGACTTTATATTAATGTTATAGAGATTTCTATGAATAGCATTAAATTATGGTGGATGGTGTTACCCAAGTTACAATAAAGTCCAAGGTTGCACCATCTGCCTGCAAATTTTGATGAGGTTAATATGCATTGGATATTTATTTTCATGAAAATGTTAAAATGTCCTGAGTTGTATTTTCTTCTCACTTCACAGGGCTGTCATGAAAAAAAATTCAAAACTGAAGCTGGAAATAAACATGTATGAATCCAGCACCCACACTTCATGCAGTGGATGTCATTATCCAGGATATGCTCTCTCAACTGTTTCCATGCTTTAAATTTTATTGTACTTAAGGACATTAATGATGATGATTATTATTGTGAGTACATAAATGCCAGTTGTCTTCAAGAAATCAAATCAGTTCAAATAAAGATTTTGTCTTTTAATTTATTGGATTGTTTGTGAATGTATATTTTTTTAAATTCATACTGATTTAAATTAAATTTACAGTTTTATCATTTTTACTGCTGTCTGACAAATATAAACAATTGTGGGCATGAAAATGGATAGCCAGTAAGTGTTGCAACTGTAGCCAACCCTTAGACCCAAGTGTCAAATAAAAAGGGTGACCTATTTATTTGGGTCTTAAGTCTTTAGATATTTATGTATTTGGAAATGATGTGTAATTATTACTATTAGCACTGATTTTGATCATTCATTTAGTACAAGGGCTCAAATTGTAATGTCAGTTAACAGCCTTTCAGTAAGTTGAACATTAGTCAGTTACATTTATGTATGTGATATCTAGTCTGTTAGTGCAGCATATCAGCATTGTATTCTGTCATTTACTGTACATATTCAGTTTTCTGGTAATTTGAATTTTTAATTTTTAGAATTGTCTTTTTTTCTGCTGATGTAAAGTGATAGGTGTCTTTCAAGCAAGTTTTGTCTTTCTGTGTACTCTCCACCATGCCTTGCTTCAACATTGAAGATATCCTGAGCAGATTACATTTTCTTGATTAATGCTTAAAAAAAGTTGAAGGAAAAAAAAAAGGATGACCAGCAACCAGATGGATTGACTCAATAACAGTGGCAATAGACACTAATTTTAAGCCAGAGAACATTCTGGACGTACCATTCGTGGTCTCCAAGAGTTGACATTGATTTGAAGGGACTTAAATACTACTTACTAAACTGGTAAACTGTAAGGCATTTGTAGACAAAGGGTAGTGAAATGCAAGTGCCAGGGAGCTTTGGACAATCACCTAGCTGCTTGTCAGGATGTGGACCAAGGCATTTGCTATTTAAATATGTAGTATAAAGAGTGGCTAACGAATAGAGCAGCTGTTTCTGGACTCTGGCGGTGCAACTTCTAATTCTACCTGATGCTGTAGTACTCCTCCTAAAATCTGTCCATTAATATTAGCTGTATAGATAACTGAATGACTGTAAGTAGCCTAACATTCAAAGTAGCTTTGGAGGACAGCATCAGGCAAAAGAATAAATATAATTCATAGCAGCAGAAGCAAAACAAGCCGACAACGTTTAATTATGACAACAGCCTACCCCCGCGCAAACACGGCGATCAGAAACGAATTTGATTTAAAGTATTTTAATTTATACGACATGTGGACGCTCGCCACACGCTTTTCTCCAGGTATTGCTGTTTGAATGTCATGATTATTTCGTAGTATTTGTTATGTTACTGAACGGCTGTAAGTAGACTGGAATGAAATCAAAACAAGCTAAAATAGTTACGTGCCTTTGTTTTCTTTGATAGTGTCATTAACACTATGGAGAAAGATTGAAAATTACAGTTTATGGAACATAAAACAACCCCCATGCAAGCAGTTTAAAAATAACGTTATAACGTTGTATAACGCACATCCTCCAATGTTGGAATCCAGCGAAAGGGCGAGACCACGTGATCCAAGCAATGCAGAAGTTACCTGCGGTTTTCCCAGGAAACTGGTCTTCGCGGCGCGTGTTATGTTTTCCGCCATTTTCCTCGCTGCCTTTGATTGTAATGTTGTTCCCCCCAACTTCATGTTATTGCAATTCATAAATGGCACTGTAGTTTATCAGAGGGTGGATTAGTTTATTGCTGGTTTAGCAACAGCGTTTATTCCGTATACTTAATCCCGAAAAAGGGATACGACACTACAGGTAAACCTTCTTGATGATTCTCTGCAAAGTTGTGCAGGAGCCCCAGCAGGCCTGTCTCTGGCTATGTGGGTAGATGCATAGGCGTTTAATTTGGGAAAGAACGTTAGACAGGAATTATGCATGATATTCGGAAATAATGTTGTAAAACGCGAATCGAAATTACTTTCCGTTTTTAAAACGTTATTCCATATATTGCCTGTTATGTAAATCAAAACATAACCAAAATCCGCATTATTTTAAATGTAAAACTTTAATTTCAAATGTTTTTAAAATTCTAAAAGAAAATAACGATTAAGAATTAACGGTGTAATAATGCAGATCATTTTACATACTTGCAGTCTTGCAGATGAATGCTATTCAATGCAAGGCTCGTGGCGCTGGAATAAGTTGTATCGACAGTTTATGCTTGTGTACATGTGATGCTTTATTAAAGGAACGAAAGGCGTATTGTAAAATAAATCTCTTATATATGTTTCCCTTTCGTTGGCCTTGTAGTTCTAGTTCTATTTTCACTTCACCTTTGAATTATTATCTTAATATTACTTAGACGAAAAAATGCAACGGTGCACGGGCGCAGCTGCTGACTGCGTTCCGGGGGTCACAGCCGGGCTGCAGGTAGCTCAGTGCCATTGGGGGCGGTATTGGGCACTTACGCGCGCGACAGGCCGTCTCGAGCTCGGGTTGCATCGCCGTTTATTTTCGGCATCCGCCGCGTGAGGTCGCCTTGCTCTCCTGAGAGGCTGCAGCTATAGTCGGGCCGTTTTCGATTTTGAAAACGCAGTTTCGATACAATTACATTCGAACGGTCGGTACTTCCCGCATTTCTTTTATAGCGAAATACATACAGACGATGGATTCTTTGTTATAAAAGTATCAGACGCGGATTTATAAGGTGAGTATGAGGCTGGCGAAATTTTTATTTTGGCAGTTAACGTGGGAAAATGTCATCAAAGACCGGGGGTTATCGGGTGTACATGTTACTGTTGTTATTTTCACCTAACATATTCCTTTCTAGCACGTCGCATTTTACAACTCAGAATAAGTGGATTTTAACGTAGTATTATTTGCATACTCTTCCTGTTCTCCGAAATACGAAGTTATTATTTAACCCGCAAGATCTTAAATATTACTGATGATACCCTTTGAATACAGATGTTTGCTTTACATTAAAATGAGCGAGCATTGGCCGTGCAGGGGTGTGTGTAGCAGTGTTGTACATACTGCCTACATACCAGCACATACCGTGCTGTAGTGCAGTGTTCTCTCTGCCCTTTCAGAGTTGCCCTTTTGCACATTCGTCTATCTTTAACATGAACCTGTTATGTAAGTGGAGTTTATTAACCACTCGATGTCACAAGCACTGGGTTCGTCTGCAGGTGGCACACCGGTTTGTCCCAGTGAGTGGCCTTGATATCTGTGCTTGTTCACGTTTGTTCCAGTCCATCATAGTGAATTGTGCAATTACTTGCTATGCAGTACTTGAAACTTTGGAAAAATAACATAACACTCGTTTACAAGCCACTTTAATGTAAACAGTTAATGGTAAGTGTCTAAAATTTAGTTGCCCTAAAATCAGAAGATAATCTGTAAGTTCTTTGGATGAAACTACTTCTATTTTATTTTTAAATGGTGTATAATATAGAATATACTGTCTGTCTTGTCAGCATAGGTTCAATCTCTGCTCAGTCTGTGCAGTGTGCATGTTTACTTTGGGTTTGTGTGTTTTCTCCTACATTTCAAAGACAGCTTTACAGGAGAATTGGTCACTCTAAATTGCTATTTTTTTAATAGACGGTTGAATGACCATACAGCTTTCTGCGTGGTGTATATAGTGATGCGCATCCCGTTTCATACGGGTGTTGGCTAAATACTACATAGTAGCCATATGTAGCTTTAGAGAGAAATGCCCAAGTTAATAAATATTGACGGGTTAATAATCACAATAAGGGTGATGAACTTAAAAGAGGAGTTTAATGAAAAAAAGCCACTTCATTTTTTTTTTTTTTTTTTTTTGCAGCTTTTTTTTAGCTCCAAAAGCCGTGCGTGTGTTACCTTTACAGTCAGAATGACCAGAGAAGATGAAATCCCTGACTGGGTGGGAGCACAGGAGTTCTATGATAAATATGACCCTAAGGAGATCCTTGGAAGGTAATGTTTTTTCTTTGGTTGTTTAGATGTTGCAGCAGCTTTGTATCATTTTGTGCAGCTGAACATGTTGCAGGATATTTATAATGTGAAAAATGGCTGGGATTCTGTTGTAGCTTGGACTTGCAACATTTTGGTTATATTTCCAGTTTCTTAACCTCTAGGCTGTTTCATTTTGCCTGTCAAATTCTGGTACTTAGTGTCATAATGGCTACATTGAGAAGTATAAGTTTTTGGAAAGTGAAGTAAGATTTTGTTATGTACTTATCAAACAAATGAAAATAGCACAGTACTCTTAGTTCTTATACACACTTAGAGTGTAGAAGGTATAACATGGGTGTGTTTTGGCATCAGGCCTTCTTCAACATCTATAGACACTGGTGGAACATACAATTAAATAACAAATACTTCAGGTCATTTGAAACATGATTATCTATAATATTTGGACAAAAACTGCAGTCATTAAAATGAATAACTAATGTGGATGGTAAAGCTGCCATTATATTTAAGCAGTACACAATGGATCATGTGGTTCCAAAAACCTGACAGTTAAAGTAGGTAGAAACTCAGGGGCACCTACTAACAGTAAAAACATCTGCATCCAGAAAGCTGGTTTTTATTCCCGAGTATGATTTTTATGCATCCTAAACAGTGTTGGAACAATGTCATTTGTTTAGTCCTCCTAGTTTCAACTGAGGATAAGTATTAGAACAACTTGGTGACAGGTATTTTAAATTGTTCTAGTGTTTCACGTTCCCTCAGTTGCACACACATAGCTATGAATGTGTAGAATTGATTTTGAGCCATTGGAGTTTGCCTTTTGTGTCTAGTTTTGAGGTAAATTGTATAAACAAAGATGAAAATTAGACAATGTATGATGGAAAATTGTGCAGCTGAGATAAAGGCAAATGCTATTTAGGACCATTGCAGAGCAACAGGCATTGCAAAATCAACAGTATGGAACACCTTGAAAAAGAAAAACTACTGGAGGAATAAGCAATCAGATTGTCCAAAACAAATCATTAGACTTTTGAAGAAGCAAATTCCAAAACAACTCCAAAATCAGAGTACATGCATGGTTCACCACTCACAAAAGACTTTCAGAAGAGAAATACAAACTCTACACTGCAAGATGAAAATCTCTTTCAGTACCGCAAACAGAAAGGCCAGACAGGAATGTGCAAAGAAGGACAAAGATGGACCGGAGGAGTTCTAGAACACAAGTCTTACTCCCTGCAGGAGGTGACGATAAAGCTTTATCAAAGTGGTGGAAAGGAAAGTGGGGGAGTAAAAATGATCCTAAAAACAGTACCTCATCTGTGAAGGATGGAGGAGGCAGTCTCATAACCTGACATGTATGACTGCCCCTGGAACTGGTCTTTATTAATTATGTAAATGATGATGGTTGCAGCATAGTGAATTCTGAAAGGTACATCTTGTCTTCCCATGCCCAAAAAATGCCCCCAAAGACATTGGGTCAAAGTTCATAACAGCAAGATGCCTCTCCAAAATATACTACATACTTAATTTGAGAGAAAGTGGTAAGTAGAAAGCTTTAAACTGACCAAATCAGTCTCCTGATTCAAATAAAACTGAGCATCCATTTGCACTTTTTGAAGAGGAAACTGAAGTCAAAAAGCCTCCAAAATGAGCAACAACTGAAAGAGGCTGCAAATAAGGTTTGGCAGAGTATCTTAAAGGAGAATACCAACAGTGATATTGATAGGTCACAGACTTGATGGTCTTATTACATTTAATAAGTATACAACTAGATACTAACTTTACACAACTTTAGTTGGTTTACTTTGTCTTAGTATTTATGCTGAGCTGGGAATTAGTGCACTGAATACAAAAATTAAATTGTTCCAATATGCATAGATCTTTTAAAATATTTCACCAAGATAAAAGCTGACATTCTGCACTAAATCCTCAAATTCATCTTTTTATTTATGAGTGATCCAGTCGTACAGTCTGGTGTTAATTAAACTATTTTAAAAAATTCAAGAAATTGTTACAATTATGGAACTGGGTTTACTGTAAAAGTATTAATGTGGCCAGATATAACCTTTGTCGATCATGGTTTTAGTGGAGTACAGCTTCTGGTAGAAATTAATACTGATGCAATGTGACTGACTTATGAGGTCTTACCTCTTACCCAGGTGACCACCATTTTTTGCATGGAAGAAAGGCAAGAAATAGATTTTTGCATTTGAATAATGCTTCTAAACACACTTGCTATCTTAGCTACTGCATCTACGTCAAGACTGTCTTGGTGACTCGCAATGCCCCCAGATGCTCCTAAAGGAGTGTTTAGTGTCTTATAGGAGTTCGTTTATATATACTGTTGCAATATATTTTTATAAACATCATTAGATATGATTTTTGGCTCTATATGCATGTCATTTCACAAAATTTTGCCCAGGTTGAGACTACACTGGATGTAATGCACAGTGAATAGTGCATTTAGGGAATGTCCAGGCAGTGTTAAGGGCATTTGGGAAAGACTGTCTTCATGCACCAACTGTGGTGGAGAGGTATTATGAGGACGACAGCAGCAGCAAAACAGTGCTAGTGACTGACTTGAGTTCAACCCTGGTTATGTAATTTTCTATGAACATCTCAATGTTGTTGTGGCCCTAGTGATGCAAACCCTGTGTTTTCTGTGGAAAGTTAACTGCAATTCTGTGTAGCTGTTGAGTAATGAACAATCGGTAAAGTAAATAAACCTTCATTCTACTTCTATGCAAGAAGCCTTTGCTGTGCAAATGGCTTTAAATGGAATTTTTCCTTTTTTTGAGTATTGCTGTCATGAAACTGAGCAATTCTGAGAAATTTAAGTGAAGTGTATTAATATGTCTACAGCATTAAGAGGTTTAAAATGAATGAGTCATCTCTAGATGGAATTTGGACCTTAAAATTTAATATTGGACATCATTAAGAACAAAGACTGGCTAACCATTAAGGTAAGACAATGATGCAACAGATGTTCCTGACTTTGATCCAACATAGATAGAAATCCACAAGCTATGTTTAAAGAAAAAATTCCTAAACATTTTTTTAACTAAACCAATAGCAGTGATTTCCTTGATGGGCATATCTTACAACTCGTGTACCTGTCAAATGTTTTTTTCTGTCACATGCTATAAAAGTAGTCATAAACAACGTTTTGTTGCATACAATATAATGTCCTTGACCGAGAACAGTACAAGTGGAGAGCCACCCTGGGAACTCATTGTGAACAGGTATGCCTTATTTTACGGATCTAGTTCACTGCTGCTCTATTAGTGCACATTATTTATTTGCATACAAATTGCATACAATTTTAAAATTGTACAAAGTGTATGTAAAGAGGCCAATAGTCATTTTATCTTTAATTAAGAACCTTGTGGTTTTGGCTAGGCTACACATTGTTTTTGTGCAAGAATATCACCAAAAGCAACTCTCATTTATGACCAGGAACCTTATAACCATGGAAGCTTGCATTTGAAGACTATTTTCATTCATTTTATTTTGTATTGCACTGAATCCTTTTTATTCATGCTGTTATAGCTAACTCACAAATAGTACTCCCCTTCAAAGGAGTGTGCATTTGGGGTTCAGTATCAAATAGTATCACAACATGAAGCCTAAGTGAAAGCTTTTATCTGCCTTAAATCAAAATTGAAGTCTTTCAGGCTGTATTGTGGCCCTTGTTGCACTCAGGATGCTTGAAATGCCATTAGAACTGTGATTTATGTTGGCTCTGATACATCTTGCATCATATCTGTTCCTTGATTGGTATGTTGTCGACAACCCCTGTTTTTCAGAGGTGTGAGCAGTGTGGTGCGACGCTGTGTGGACAAGCGCACAGCCCAGGAGTATGCAGTTAAGATTATTGACATCACCCCATCTGACAAGATGACACCGCAGGAGATAGAGGAGATCCGTGAAGCCACCATCAAGGAAATTGACATTCTTAAAAAGGTTTACGGGAAGGAAAATATCAGTAAGTTATTAGAGTTATTGAAATTCATAAAAGTATAAGAAAACCTTGACCGTGAAAGCACAATGCATAAAAGGCATTAAAATCTTTGGTCACAGCTTGACTAACCTAATCAGTTGTTTATTGTTCACACCTGAAAAATAAAAATTAAACCTATATTCTGTCCTTTCACTAAGGTGAATAGACACAAGTCCCCAATAATATTTTGCTGTTTTTTTTTCATACTCCATTGCAATTAGCATTACTAGTTCCTAGGGTACAAAGTAGCATAATGGATGAGGCTGCTGCCCTTTACTTAGAAGGGTCCTGCTTCAAAGGCTACCTCTACTTCTAAATTCTACATTCTACTACAAAGTACTCATCTTCAGTTACCCCAGTAATGGTCCCCTGCTGTATAAATGAATTAATAAAAGCATGTAAGTTATTGTAAAGGTGTCAGCTAAATAAGTTATGCTAAAAGTTAAATGTAGCATGTGCACAGCCTCTGAAAGTCTTCATCTCTATAAACATAATTGCCCAAGTCAACCTCTGTGGTGTCATATCACACTGTTAATAGAGTTAAGAAATTGTCTTGACCTTCAGTGTCCATGTCATTCCTGTACTCAGCTGTTTACTGGTACACATATGGCTCAAGTCCCTCTTAACTGCAAAATCAATTTTTTCTGTTGCTCTGTCTTTGTGTGCTGGAAAGAATGTAATTATTTTATTGGTCAAGCCTGGAGTGAAGGAACCCCTTTTGCTTATCACTGCCTTTTCTGTTTCTGCAGTCCAGTTGAAAGACTGCTATGAGACAAAGTCTTTCTTCTTCCTCGTGTTTGACTTGTAAGTCACATTTCTCTTTGCTTTTCCTTCACCTTTAGTTGTAACAGAGAAACTCTGTGTTGTATCAGGTAAAGCCTTCTTTGACCAATTTAACAAACTTTCAGCTCAAATATCATTTTAAGGCTTCATTTATAGAAATGAGAATTTCTTGTGATGAGTTACACTGCATATGCACACTAAAATGGTTAGTTTTCTTTGCCATCTATTTTTTACATAAGGTCAGTAGACTGTAGAGCCAGATGCTGTACTGTAGTGTAATGACAGCCATTTCCTGTTGGCCCCCAGTGTGACACTATGATGAGACTTTGAACGGAAGATGATAATGTTGCTGTGTGTTCCCACTATAGTCATTCCTCTTCACTGGGAGAAGGGCAGCTTGGGGGCGTTCACCAGGCTGTAAACTGATCAGGTTTCACTTACTGGGACACCTTCTCCAAGTAGCATTTAGTGCTATATTTACATCTCACGTTCTCAGCAATCCCCAGCTCAGGGCTACCCCTGGGGGGGTTTAAACTAAATTACATCTGGACATGAGGAATATCTTAGTGTTTTGAGAAATACCTTTTTTCTCCAAAGATTTGTTTTATGTTTTAACAATGCCTAGTTTGGGTTTAATGTGATGGTTTTTACACAACACATACAGACTGTCTCTATCTCACAGGATGAGAAGGGGAGAACTATTTGATTACCTCACAGAAAAGGTTACACTGAGTGAAAAGGAAACCAGGTAAATGATATTTGTGTGCTGCAGATATTTATTTTTCTATTCAAACACTTTCTTTTGTGCCCTGCTGGAATGTAATACATACCCTGAGTGTGAGTTTAGGTTTCAGAGGAAGATGGTGTGTTTTGCTCATTGTGTTGCTGGGATTGGGCTCTGCAGGAAGATCATGCGTGCTCTTTTGGAAGTGGTTCAGTGCCTCCACTCCATGAACATAGTCCACCGGGATCTGAAGCCAGAGAACATCCTATTGGATGATCAAATGAACATCAAATTGACAGACTTTGGTTTCTCTGTCCAAATTGAATCGGGTCAGAAGCTAAAAGGTAGGTGACTTTTCATATTTGCCATTGGATGCAGGTATTAAGGAACAGCAGCATCTGCTATTGCTATTACACCAATGATCTGCACCACCTTTCATATAATCGTTTTGTGTCATTTTCTCCTTGCAAAGTTTTGTTCTGCAAAATATAAATTTGTACAAATATTACAAATATGTTGTAGAACATCTGGGATTAAATGGCCTTAACGTTTATATTTTTCTCTTTTGTGCCTCGTCCTGGTACTTATAACAAATACCATTAAGTGTCACCACAGGCCACTAGGAGACAGCAAGTCTTTAGTCACCCTAGTGCATGTCTTCCCTTAGTAGTTCACTAACAAGCTGTATCAGAACACTTATTAATCTGTCTGCTCCCTAACATTAACATTTTTGACAGTTACTAAAGTAGCTTGTAAATGTCTTCCTTCATTCTTAGTATTTCATTATGTCACCTTGTGTTGTTCATGTTGCTGTGTAAGACTATTTGTATTATTGAAAATTTTTGTCTTAAACTTTTTTCTTTTTCCAAAATACTTAAGCAGGTCACTGTAGTTGTCCAGATAATGCAACTAATTAATTTTTTTCCACATATGTTCTTCAGTTTTGCAGTTATTTGTTAATCTTTTCACTTTTTAAATAGAGGTATGTGGAACACCTGGTTATTTGGCACCTGAAATCATTGAGTGTTCCATGGACCCAAACCATCCAGGATATGGGACTGCTGTTGACCTGTGAGTCCAAGTGTATTTCCTAGACTGTTCTGCATAGGCCAGGCTGTGCACATGGCTAATTTATAATTCTAGACAAACTAAAGAAGCTGAGCGAGCAAATCCAGTTCATACACCTGTTGTAATGGTCAACAGTATCTTGACTCCTGTCCTTAAACTAACCTGTTTGACACTATTTTAGACATTAGCTAGGTTCAGGAAGGGGGTTTCTAGGTAAATGGCTATCTCTTGCACTTAGGTGATGGTGACACCACTTTCTGCTCCCTCTTCAGTTGGAGTTCTGGGGTAATCATGTACACGCTGCTAGCTGGGTCCCCACCCTTCTGGCACAGGAAGCAGATGCTGATGCTCAGGATGATCTTGGCTGGAAACTACCAGTTCAACTCTCCAGAATGGGATGACCGCTCAGACACAGTGAAAGATCTGGTGGGTCAGCAGGGAAAGATCTGCTGGAACTCAGGGCTAGACTGCATGTGGGGCACACTGGTCCCTAATCAGCAAAGAAATTCATCAGTGGTCAGCAATCTACTCACCAGTGTGTCTCTTCCTTTTTTTGTTTTTTTTGTTTTTTTTTAGATTTCCCGGCTGCTTGTGGTGAACCCGGAGAAACGTTACACAGCAACTGAAGCCTTAAACCACCCTTTCTTTCAGCAGTATGTTGTGGAGGAGGTGCGGCACTTCAGCCCCTACAGAAAATTCAAGGTATGCCCAATATAAGCAGGTGGCAGTCACCTTTTCCACAACCTCTTTTGTGACCTTAAATCCTGAGGTGTTGTCTTCTCTTGGTTTTCCCAGGTCATCTGTTTGACAGTACTTGCCTCCATGCGCATTTACTGTAACTATCGCCGCGCCAAGCCTGTCACCAAAGAGGTAATAAGGAGTGACCCGTATGCTGTGAAGCCCATCCGCAAATTGATTGATGCTTGTGCGTTCAAGATCTATGGACACTGGGTGAAGAAGGGCCAGACACAGAACCGGGCAGCTCTCTTTGAGAACAGTCCCAAGGCCATCCTACTGTCAATAGCAGCAGAGGAAGCTCCACTCAGCATGTGGTAATGCAACTGATTTGGCCAGTGAACCAAATGAGGTCTTAATTGGAAAAGAACAGAACAAAGGGGTGTCAGCCGAGTGTTGTAGTTGCCGGATGTCACTAAGTGATGTACGCAACTTTGTTACAAAAAAATCCCCACATTTTACGAAGCCAGTGACAATCTGGTGAGTTTACATAAAAATCAAGGTCTATATATTGTCTGCCTTGATACAGCACATTCAAGGTGCTTGTTTGGTGTGCTACTTTCTTAGGTACTGTTCATTTATTCTACTTGGAATTGCATGTAAGTTAAACTTATTTTGACAGTGTAGGTTTGACCTAAGTTTTTAATGAATGCTGCAAGAATGAGTGATTTTAGACATTAAACAAATGCTATTGTATCAATAGTAATTATCATTTTAACTATAGCAGTTTCAGTAATGGATATACATTTAATATCAGGTTAATACCTAGGTGACAAATACAAGGTGTCTAAACAGCATAACACAATCATAAAGAGGTCTTCATTCAGTTTGTAAACTGCCACTTAGCTAAGTGGCATTTTCTTAGTGCATTTTTATACCAACTTCATTGGAGTTAAATTATGATTGTCTAAATGGTGTTAATGTACTACTCATTTAACGTAACTTATTAAAATACAGTAATACTGAACTACTGTCCTCAATGCTAGAAAACTTGATTTTAATGTCAATTTCAAAATTTTAATCCTTGGTCTTATTTTGGACCTTTTTAATTACCAAAATTAATTAACTAGTCATTTCCTGTTACATTCAGTGCATGCAAGTGTACTAATGTAAATTTACCTGATACTCCAGTCCAAATAAAGTAAACTGTAGTCAGTTCCAGGGCAAAACTAAGTTTTATTGGGTACGAAGAAGGGAAAACTGTTCTGTACACTTCAGTGCCATAGACAAGTCACTGTGTCTGGAGGACAAACACTTCCATGAAGGAAAAACTGATTTCTCTTATAGCATACAGCCAAGATCTCCATATCTGTTCAAACAGAACAAAGCAAAAGTACTGGAAGTGAATGCTGGATGCTTTTAGTCACCCTCTTCTTCTCGGGCTATGTGGCTTTATCCTTTGAGGGATGACATTCCTGCTCTCATGATCTCATCCACCAACAGAATGTTGCTTGCAATGACCGTGCTGTGAAAAGACCCGCACATAAGTCACACACTGCTTGCAGTGGACATATGTTCAGCTGTTCATTTTTTCCAGTCTTACCATGAATGCAGAAGCTGTTTCTTCACACTATAGTTGTCCCACACACCTGCCTCTCCTGCCACCATTGATTCACCTTCAAAAAAATTGATTAAAATTATTACACTGGATGCTGCACTTGGCAAACCCTTTCCCATGTCAGGCTTTGAAGTATGAGCTGCACCTGTGCTCAGGTCCACACCAACAAGCTGTCCACACTCTTTATACTCTGTCTGAAGTTTCACTAGTGTCTCCTGGGGATCATATCCAGAATTTTGGGCCAGAACCTATCCAGGGAAAAGGAGACTTACAACCACTGTGTAGAGTAAAAGACATAAGTGAAAACTAAAGCATTCATACATACCACAAGGGTTCATACCTTAGGAATGACCAGCAGAGCATCAGCAAATGCTTGCACTCCAAGCTGTGCCCGTCCTTTCACGTTGGGCTTGTGTTTCACCAATGCATCAGCCACTGCTACCTCAAAGGCTCCAGCTCCTGCCACCACACTGCCTATAAGGGTGTTGCCACACCAGTATACAAGTTAACCTCTTACCAGATCACACAAGATCAACAGCACAGTGAAGATAACTTCTACATTACATAGATAACTGCTGACTGTCCCAAGCAGGGTACTTGAAAGTTTATTACAACTGTCTTGTGCCTTTAAGTTACTGATGACAGTGTAACTTGATTCATAACTTTGTGCACAAGACTAAAAGGGACCTACCGTCCTCAATGGCATTCTTGACAGCCCGCAAACCATCCCTCACTGCATCCTTAATCTGCGTGAGGGTGTGTTTGTTGGGCCCCTTCACCAGCAGCGTCACAGACCGAGGGTTGCTGCATTTCTCAATGAATGTGTACTTCTCCTCCCCCTGTACCACATGACAAATGAAATGATGTATCTCTTAATTGGTTTCATCAGACAGCTCCTTCCCTCAGACATACTGGAAGCACTTTTCTCTATACAGTAATCATTAGCATGAAAAATTCTTGTTCTTCCTATTGCCAACTAAATTGTAAAACCCAGACCATGTCATTCATGTAAGCATAACTCACTGAGCAGCCATTTCAGTACACAACACTGCATTTCTGGAAATCAGTGGACTTACAAGTGTGTATTCATATACAAGACCAGCGTGTCCCAGGCATTCTGGTGTAAGATCATCCACAGCGTTCATGGCAATGCCTCCACAAGCAAGGGTGAGTCTGGAGGAAAAACACAAACCACATCAATGCCATGTATTGTGGGCAGCCACAGCCCTGCCTTTCCACTGTGTAACTGTTGTACTCACCCTTCTATGGGGTAGGTGAAATGTTACAATCACCACCAGTTACACAGAAGAGTGAAAAAATAATGTTGCATGGTGTCTGACTGCACGTACTACTGACGAGAGTAATGCAGAATTCGGCCATGCCTGTAAAACCCTTTCAGCAACTGCATATTCCTTTGGGATTTGGGCAGATGTGACCCAATATACACATTACAAATGTAAATATTACAGAAACACTGAAAAAGTCTATATAACAAACAAGCTTCCTTGGCTTTTTACATTACACTTGTACCATAATTTATGAACACAACTGGATTCCAAAAGATGTCTGACTTAGATTTAAGAACTGCATCACAAAAGCTTAATTTCAGTTCCTTCATATTAGATTGAAATCACATAAAGCTAATGAAATTTTAAAAATGCTGTAAGGCTTCTATTTATTCCATTTCCATCAACAGCTCATACAATGCAGGGTTTCAGTGTTCCGATGCACTGGAGACAAGCAACATGAAGCGGTCACTATTTTATTAACATAAAATAACACTTCTGCATGTATTTTACTGCTGACTAGTGGCAGAAAATAAAAATGCAGGTCATTTTTCTCTGCTACAAAATATCAGAAAAAAGTTGAAATGTCTACATCTTCAAAAATACAAAACATGAGGTGCAGGTGTACCACATTTCTATAGTGAGCCAGGCCTTCTGGTCTAAAACAGTAATAGCCTGGTAAAAACCTCTCAAATAAAAGAAGCCCATACTGTACCTTTCCATGTTTCTCCTCTTAGCTCTGCGGAGAGCAACAATACCCTCTTTTGCTAGAGCATCCAGGGAGAATGGATCAATGCCCTGTCCAAGAAAATCAAGTTAACTTATTGGCTTCATTAAAAAAAAAAAAAAAAAACAAATTGTACTGGTCCGTTGAATACATGTAGAAGAAACAGGTCTTCTAATGCAGAGGTACAGACCATACTTTCCTGTGGCACAGGATTAAAACCAAGGGAGCTACAAAGCACACATGGGTGTTCCCTGTGCAGAATTACTTCATCAGCATTACAGCAGATTCACAAAATGAATCGTGATGTTTCCATTATCATTTTGTACAATGACTTTCTAATTAAAGGAAATTTCATTAAAATTTTACAATTGCCATAACACTAAACTAACATTTTGGGAAAAAATGCCTGAAAAATTACCTTCTGGTTGATTACAACAAACCCTTTGGATCCATCTTCACACACTTTTTTCTTCAATTCAATAATCTTATTAACACGATCTTCAATGAATTTCCTCTCAGCTTTTACCAGTTTCTCCCTTTCTTCTGCACTCTTGTAGAAAAAGCCAGAGCTGACTTCGCTGAAATGAAAGTGATGATAATCTGAACACACCTCTCCCTTTGCCGTTAAAGCAAATGTTTTATGATATAATGTAAACAAAAAATGCTTGTAACAGTTTATCATATGCTCAATTGAGAAGTGGCTGGTAAAGTCTCACTCATAACACAGACAAATACAAAACCTTAATCCTCATTCCAACTGGTTTACGTATACGTACGTCTTTTCATATTCCAAGGAAACGTTGCAGGTTAGTACATAAGCATCCTCAACTCGCTTCTTCATATCAGGATGGCGGGCACCATGGTCCAAAACCAACCCTCTTATCAATCTATAATAGGAAAAGGTTTTTTTTTTATAGTTAACTACACTTAATGTTATATATTCTGTGACATTATTAGGACATGCTAGTACCGTAACTTACGTTGTATCGCTTTCTGTTTTGTGTTTCATTTCCATTATTTCAATCATGAAGAGATCGATGGGCTCATCTGGTTTGCGAATAGCAAGAACAGCATCAACCACGGCCTAAAAAGAAAAAATATATTTACTGAAACCAGGATTAAAAATCATCTCAGCTAATAATACAGCTACCTCTGTACAAGCTCTCGTTTTGCAACAGTACAGAAGAACAGGCTTCACAGGCCCTCAAACAACTTTCCAAACACAGAGCAATATTAGCACAGTTCTAATAACATGAACAACGCTGAGGTGAGCCTGTCTTAAAAATTTTACTTCATCAGTAGAGTACACTTACATCTCCTTTTAAGTACTGCACATTATCGGACTTTTGGAAACTAAGTTAATCAACCGGTTAATACTCATCATAGCTAACATGTAATACAACTTTTCCCAGGTTAACGCTAATGTTAGAAACGCCAACATCTTTTATCCCACATTAGGCAACAAATTCTACCACGTTCATCAAAAGTGCACAACAAAGACATGTTCACGCAATCACACCCAACACACACTCAAATCATCCTCACCTCAGTCAAGAGGTCAGCAAGCTCTGTATGGACTTTGGTTCTGAGGGATGTCCGGGCCACATTGACAAGTGTCTCTCTGTCCATCTCCTTAGTCACCTTTACATTCTCCAGCACTTCCAAAGCTTTCTCCTTTGCTGCCTCAAACCCTTCAACTATTATTCTAGGATGGAGACCCTAAACAGAAAATACAGTACAAATACTGGCTAATTATCATATCATCGGTAATAAAATAACCAGCAAGTTTCAGAAAGAATACTGTGATAATATACTGTCATGTGAGAATCAGAATAAATCAGTATAATAATCTTCATCAAAGTTCTTACCTCAGACACATAGAGGTCTGCCTGCTTAAGGAGCTCTCCAATTATAAGCACATTGGAGGTGGTTCCATCTCCAGTTATGTCATCCTGCGCTGTAGCCACCTTAGCAATCAGAGATGCTGTCGGATGCTGAATTTGCTAATAAAATCAAAGAATTAAGAAGTATTTTAAACACGTATGAGAAAATATATGAAAAAGAAGAGTTGGCCTCCATTTCTACTTAATCATTCACTTGTACCCCAAAGAAATTTTTTTTTTTTTGGAAATTAGGGTTATAAATTTAAGTGTACAAAGATTTCACAGTTTATTTACTTTAACAGCATTTTCTTCATTGTTCTCAGAAATTTCAGTTGCCCAGTGGAAGTAACCTGTATTTCCACTTAACATTATTAGTTTCCAGCAGAACACACTCAGAGTGAAATGATGCTGGGTCAGGGTAGGACGTGCAGTTCAAGACCAATTTCGTTCAGAGTATATTTTAGTTATGAAACTTATATAAGAGATTTTTCTAAAATTTTTCATTGCAAACTAAAAATGTCCAGATGTTGATAAACATGTTTATGTGGTCATTTCCTCATATTCAATTTTGTTGAGTCTGTAGTTGCAAATGCTACAGGCTGATATTTATTTCCACTTTTATCACACGTAAATAAAGAGGAATATCACATTGTACTGCTACATAATTTTTCAATAATTTTAAAGTAGTCTTTAATGTTCCTTCAGTTATTACAAGATAATAAATTGGGGTCCTATCCATGGCATTCTGTGCCTCACTACCAATATTTCCAGCAAAGATCAACACAGACCCCCTTCAATGTGTGAGCTGTTAAAAAATGAGACAAAATCAAAAAATAAATTGTACTGGTTTGTTGAATACATGTAGAAGAATCAACCAGTCTTCTAATGCAGAGGTACAGACCACACTTTCCTTTGGCACAGGATTATAACCAAGGGAGCTACAAAGCACACATGGGTGTTCCCTGTGCAGAAACATTACAATCCAGTGAAAAAATAAAACAGAACTCACATCAAACTGCAACATGTCATCTTTATACCATTACTACTAACATTAAAAAGGGAGAAAAAAAACTTACCATTTCATGCAACAAGACATTACCATCCTTAGTCAGCTTTATGTCTCCAGCACCAGATACCAGCCTGAAAACCCAGAAGCGTAACCAGTTAGGGACCAATATCGCTTATGGCTTTATCTATGGTAAGAGTAAGTACCTTGATCAAGGATTATTTCATAAATGGGATTTGAACCAACCTCCTACAGACTATGAGACAAAACCTCTAAACATCTGCTAAGTGCTAAAAAATAAGGAACTGAGACTGGAGATGGTGTTTAATAATTACGACAATAAGCCTACAAAATACTTAGCTACCCAAGTATAACAAAAGCATACTTAATGTGAACCACGTGTCTAGCGAACAGTTCCTCCAACCCCACCCATCGCACCCGCACATCAGCCAGTGAAAACCGTTATTACGAGCAGAATTTATATGCATATTTTAATACGCGGATACGAAATCTAATCTTTATAAGCCCGCTGTTCATCAGAACGCAAATAAATACTGCTTGTTACCATACCGGGTCGCGTAGGCCCGAGCTGTGCTAGTCAGTTAGCAACATAATTTCGCTTATTCATAATGGGGAACGTTGACCCCAGCGTTGCATCTATCATTTTATATTGAGAAAATGCGAATAGGAAGGATTAAAAATTTGGAAAGCGCAGCGGAAGGTGAGCCGACCGGCGTCGGAGAGCTAACAAAGACCGCCTCACGCGCACCGCTCTGGGCGCCATACTTACATCTTCATGGTTCCCTTCGGACCCAGGTTGCTCTTCAGCACATCCTGAAGTCCACGGGCAGCGCTGATGTTGACAGCCAGAGCTGCCTGCGCTCGGGCTACCTCAGCTTTCGGGTTTAACGCTTTGACAGCCGTCATGGTGACTAAATGTTAGCGATAACCGAGTGTGAAGGGAACACACTGAAACACAGCTCCTTATGGCCTACCGAAAGAGGCCCTCACCGGTTTCTAGAAAACTCTACTCCAGCACATGCGGCGCTTTCCCTTGACACCTCCTTCCGATTCTCATTGGTCATTTCACCAACGCCGGGCATCATTTTTTGCTGAATATTGGTGTAGGAAGCTGTCACTCAACCCGTCGTCATCGCGTTACAAATTACGTCACTACACAGCGTCGTCATAAATTCGTATTCAGGGGCTGCGAATGAATTTCTCTGTAGTTGACCCACGGCTGAGGTGTTTTAGGAGGCAGTAGTGGGTGAGACGTCAGCGGAGTAATGTTGCTTGAACGGATGTCCTTCGTACTGCTCAGTTATCTTGCTGTTAGAAATAAATGTCAGCCTTAAAAAATCGTTTGGAATCCTGCTGCAGAAGTATAGCTAGCGCCTCCTAAAAACTGATCTCGGATCGGATTACTTAAACCTTCACGCCCCCTTGAAAGCGCTATGTGAGGAAAAAGCGAGTCGTTCCCAGATCAGTTATGCGGTGCGGGAGGAGGGCGGTCGGTGGTGCAACCTTTCCCATTCGCTCAGCCGCTCAGTTGCGTCCGTCTTTATGAACAGCAGCCGTCGCGCTGGAACTAACTCAGATCTCTGTTCGCATTCCCGTGCAAGTGGGCGCATATAAAAAAGGTCTATTTTTAATCTTTCCAAGTAAAGAAAATACCTCGTTTCCGCAGGTGTGCCAGCCGGTTTTTGCAACAACGAAATTTCATGCTGGCAAGGAGTAACTTTACAAAGTCAAGGTAATGCAGTAACAGGTTCGATATGCATTAATTTGTACTTTACTTGATAATTGTTCAAAAGTGCATATTGCGCGCCTGACACTCTGTGTTGCTTCTACTAGTGGTCACAACAACAGCACATTGCTAGAACTGGTTTTTCACCGACATCGCTGCTTTATGTCATCTCGGTGCCTTTTCATGATGGGTGATGCAATCTCCAGCCGGACGAGTACCCGAGATAATGCAAGTTCTCTTGGACTGGATTGCTTTTAACTGCTAAGGACTAATGATCTTATGTGTAGTTAACGGGTGCTTTTTGAGAAACTCAGCACGAGAGAAAACTTAAGGTGTTTTTCTCGTTCCACAAAACAATATGGATGGCAGTGCTACAGATTATATTAACGACAAGGCTAATTTCCTGCACAGATCTTCGGTTAAGTGTAGCGTGTTGACGTTCACTTTTGTAGTATTTTTAAAAGAAACAAATTAAAATAATTTAAGCTGCTCCGCCGGCACATGTTCCGAGGACCACACGGTGCCCGTGTGTTAATCGCCAGCCCGGCTCGCGACCTGCGAAAGTGGTTAAAATGACCACAACCGTGCAGAGCGCAGTCAGTTCCCCGGGAAATAGGTACATTATGCGTTTCCGAATGTTGCAGTTAAACTGCTCTTCAGCTTCCCCCCCCGACGTTGTTTTCAGAAGGCTGCTCACGACCATGACAACTTTGGCACAGACAAAGGAGATGTTCCGCAGCGCCGACGCGGTCTGCTTCGACGTCGACAGCACCGTGATCCGGGAGGAAGGAATCGACGAGCTCGCCAAGTTCTGTGGAGTGGGCGACGCTGTCACGGAAATGTAAGGTTCTCTTACGGAGTGCCCTGCCAGCGCTGACTGTATGCACAATGCGCAGGTTCTTTTTAAATCCAGCTAAATGTTCACAGGTCAAGCAATGGAACGTGAATTTGTTTGATGTAATTGAAGCAACCGTGTATTTTCCTTTTAAGTTCTGTGAATTATGGTATACGACTGTCGCATGCATTGCTTTGTTGCTTAAGTAGGAAAAACTCTTGTCGGGTAGTTTTTATTAGATGCTCACAATCACCCTCTAAAATTTCACTTATTTTTACTATGTATACTATACTTCTATATATAAATAGATTGGGGCAAATAATCTGGAAGCCAGAGCTGTGGTATTTAATTTTTTGTTCATTATTATTTATTTATATGATTGATCCATGTTGGCATATACTGTAATAAGTTAACATTAAGAATTTTTTATGCATTTATACCATAGGTTACGGTGACAGTGGTTCAGTGAATAGCGCTGCTGATTCACAGCACCTGTGCTGTTTGGGCATGGGTTCCAATCCAGTATTGTTTCCTTGGACTTTGCATGTTCTCATGTCTGTGTGGGTTTCCACCCACAGTCCAAAGATGTGTGTCAGGTCGATTGGTCCCTGTAAATTTTCAATAATGTGTGTTTGCATGTCTGGCTATAATGTGATCTCCTGGTATCCCATCCAGGTTATAGTCTCCAAGTCAGGAGGCCAGTGATTCTTAATGTAGGCTCTAGACTGCCGTGACCCTAACAAGTGGTTAAACATAATGGTTGGATTAGTATAACAAGGTATTCTTACTGTATCAGTTTGTGCGATGTACTATAGCAGGAGGTGTGATTCAAACCAGGCACCTTCAAATTGCAAGGCAGCACTAGTTTACCTGTTGCCTGTTGTCATTTTCGGTGTCCACCGTAATTGATGACAGCATCTTGAATTTCAGGACTCGTAAAGCCATGGGTGGGTCAGTCTCATTTAAAACGGCTTTGACGGAGCGCCTGTCCATTATACGATGTTCACGGGAACAAGTGAACAAGCTGATTACAGACCACCCTCCTCAGCTGACTCCAGGTATTAAGTAAGTGAAAGTGGGTTTTAGTTTAATCTGTCTTATACCTGGTATGTATGTATACCATCAATAGGGGTATTAATATACTGAAAAGAACAAAGTGCCTGAAAATGGTTTAATAGCTATAACAATATATTGTTTTATTTAAAATTGAACTTGATTTTTTTTTTTTTGTTGCAGAGAGCTTGTGGAACGTCTGCAGCGTCATGGAGTGAAGGTGTTTCTCATTTCTGGTGGCTTTCGCTGTATTGTGGAACACGTGGCTACACAGCTCAACATTCCTCTCGGTCATGTTTATGCCAATCGTCTCAAGTTTTACTTCAATGGTGAGTGCCTTGTCTGGCTCTTTGGCCCTTGTTATCAAAGAATAAAGCATTTCTAGAAACATCCAGTGTCTCACCTGTTAGTGAATTAAATGATACTCATTATCAGCAACCTCTTGGTGCAACCACAGTGGTACAGGGCATAGAGCACAAAGCACAGTACGTAACTTACAAGATACAAGCCATCACAGGGCAGTCTCTCTGGCTCTCTAGTGCCACTGAACCCACAGACAGCTGTGATCAGCACCCGGGCCTTCATAGCCTAACATAGATTATTGCTGATTGTTCAAGGGGCTTACAAATGGTCTCTCTCCATCTTCTCTGTACCACCTACTACTGCTCAATTAAATTTTTTTTTTTAATTTTATTGCAGGTGAGTATGCAGGTTTTGATGAAATGCAACCAACTGCTGAGTCTGGTGGAAAGGGCAGGGTGATCAGCATGCTGAAGGAGAAGTATGGCTTCGAGAAAGTTGTGATGATTGGAGATGGTGCCACTGACATGGAAGCCTGTCCTCCTGCCGTGAGTAAACAAAACCATTATTTCCCCCTCTATTAAAAAAGCAGCATATCTTTGCCAGGAGTCAGGCTGTATTGTCTTATTTGCAGAATGCTTTCATTGGATTTGGTGGAAATGTCATCAGGCCACAGGTGAAGGAGAAAAGCTTGTGGTATGTTACAAACTTTGGAGAACTGCTTAAAGAACTGGAGAAGATTTAAGAACAGAACTGTGTGTACACTTGGGACGCTGCCATTAATTTGATGCAGAATATTTTTTAATTCATTATGTGTCTTATTTGTATTGTAGATCAGATGGTGTCTGGTGTTTTAACCATTTTAAGTTAAGCAAATAGTGCATTACCTCAATGATAGAGATCAAAAGCATATTAGTTTTTTAATTTTAATATATAAATGTTTAATTGTAATGGTGTACATACAAGGCTGAAATTATGAATCACCAATGCCATTCTTGTACATGACTAGGTCACTTAACGTGTTTCTGAAGGAATATTTATTCTTGTTGTCTTTGATTAATGTTAAAATATTTAACTAACATCTTTAAATGATAACATTTCTATCATGTTGGTACTGAACACTAATAAAGTTTTCTGAAAGATTTGAGTTTGTGCTCAAATACTTTTACTCAGCTAGCCTACACTGCCAGTGTAGAAATGACTGAAGTATCACATATTGAAAAATTTTTAATTTAATTTAAATTTTGGTTTTATTTATTTTTTTTTGTACATAATCTTAATGTGTTTCCCAGTTGACATTAATCATTGCAAGTACAATGGCACTGGATTGGAATGGCCAAATCTTGTGCCAGTTTGTATGATAATACTGTATTAATACATTGAAGGACATTTAATGATAATTTATAGTAAAATTACAACTTTGAAAGGTTTCAACAAACATTACAGAAGAAAGTCTGACAAAATGTTGAAAAAAAAAAAAAAAATCCCATTTTCCTGAAGTACAAGATCTGTACATGAATATAATTAGCATGGTAGTCTTCAGCATAAAAAGTATTTCATGAAAACAAATCTTTCCAGAATAGTCAAAGCATTTAACATGGGTATCAACCAGTGAACATGTTACATTCAAATCTTTTTAGCACAAGTCAACAGAAATGGTTTTCTGTTGCAGTTTTTCATGGGACAGGGCTACAGACAAGACTGTCTTCTCTACGTTTCGCACTTGTAATCAAACCATTAGCATAAGTTATCATGAATAACAAGGATACACACAGTGGGGAAGACCACTTTAGTTCTCTGTCTGCCGATGATGTACGCCTCAACCTGAATAACCTTGAAATGTCTGTCCCAGCAGTTCTGAAGACTATCTTACTACAGTAACAGTTACTACAGTGAATTTCCCCACAATTCTAATTGGTCCTTTCCCTTCAAAATGGTGAATTAAGGATTTAAATATTTAGAAATTTTCATCACTCCTTTTCTCACAGACCTGTTGAAGACCAACTACTCCCCACTTATTCAAAAATTTAAATATGCCTTGACTGCGTGGACCTCTCATCCTGTCTTATTATTTGGTAGAGTTAACGTTATCAGAATTAATATTTTAGCCTAATTGTTATACCTATTTCAAAAGTTGCCCTGCCAACTATCAAAGGAATTTAAAAAAGTAAACTGGTATCAAAATTTATTTTGAATTTACAGTAAGAAACCCAGAATCTAGCTCTTCAAACTCAACCAAACAAAAGAAAAAGGTAGGGCTTCACTACTGGATATGAGACTCAACTACCGGGCAGCACAGATGAAATGAGTATCTAACTGGTTCCATCACAGACCAGATTGTTTATGGGTTGGTAAGGAGTCAGCCCCATGTTACTTAAGACTGCTAAGCTCCCTGTCTTTAATTCCAAAGTTTCACAAGATTTCAAGCTTATCTGAGAACTTTGTCATATTCACTCTTCCAGCCTGGAGAGACATTAAGAAATATGTGGGGATCCCATTGCTGTTAACCAAGATCTTCCCACAAATGTTAATCTAAACCGGCTGGCTAAAGGTTTGTTAAACGTCACATTTATTTTTAGACCAAGAAATGGTTATCTTTGACTATGTAAAAATGAAATTTGGTCTGCCCAGTACAGACTTCTTTAAATATCAAAACGTTTTTGGAATATCTGGGTACCGTTTTAGAAGTTATTAGATAATGACACTGTAACCATTTGACCTTTAACCCTCACTGTATATAGATGGAGGTGTAATGTCTTGGTGTACACTCTCTGCCTGTATGTATTGCTGTGATTAATAAAATTTCAAAAAAGCGTACATACATCTGACTTTTCCACATGTAGAACAGAAAATCCCATCCCACATCTTATACATAACCTTAAAACAGGGTATGTTTTAAGGCTTATGCTTGTCACAGACTTTAAGGTTAAGCGGATAAAATGGAAAACTGCTTTTTCATTTTCTACCTGTCAGTATTTGTAACAGAAATGCACGAACTTTACTTAATCCTTTATGTTTTAATATATTTGCAATGCAGTCTTGACACTTGAAAATACATGTCACTTACCGACCAGTTTTTGCTGTTTGCCTTGCCTGAGACAGTGACCTAATGTACTGTGTTCCCTTAAGAGGGTCTGGAAGATTCTGTATTTCGTACAGGCATCTGTGAATCACCAGAGAGTGTGTGGCTTAAAAATCAATCAGATTTAAGCTAGAAGCAGTTGGACTAAAGTTACAAACTTTATTATTTCCATATATTTTCATAAAACAATACTTTTTAAAGGTCCCAACTGAATACAGTGAAAAGCATCAACAGCCTTTCTTGCAACTATTATTAAAAACCCTAGGAAAAAGCACAACCACCACTATCCACGGAGCTCCCGTGGTCACTCCTGGTTACATGTGTTCCTTAACTAACAGCTCCTCATGCAGATGTAGAGCTGAGACAAGGAGACTGGTGTGGCTTTGTTGTCTGCCTTCAAAGCTACTTGAGAATATGTATATTGCAACCTGCCACAAATTTAGTTAAATGCTTGTTGTGTTCCTCATCTACCAGAGTTTTCATACATGATTGCACTGTAAAGTAAAAATTTGCAGTGTACTACAAGCTGTTTGTAGGTACTGGGTTAGAAAATTGAACATCAAAGGCAAGTAGTGGTGGACACTGGCTGTAATAGTCCAAAAAGAGTTTGAAACAATGGGCCTGTGAAACCTGAAGCTATGTAGAAACAGACTGCCATTTTCAGGATTTTTCATGCTTCAATCTGTTGTACATTAGGGAAAATCTCAACCAACCCATAAGCCTATGTGCTGAGTAAGAGGAACTGATAATACAAAAATAGTTATATCAGCAAAAATGTAGAGTTTATTGACAAGGGTGTAAAATGATAAATTATTGCAAATGTCCTGTTGTTGAAAGATAGTGACCTGAATTACCCGGATGACAAACAACCTGATTCCCGCCTTCATGTTGCCACACTGCATTCCTGGTGTCCGCCATTGCCTGGAGGTTTCTGTACACTGAAATATTTTTACAGTACAGTCTTAATAAGCTAAAAGCTGCCAAACCATATTTTCACCCAGAAATTGTCATTCTAGGCATCAAAATACCTTTTTATGTCAAATGTAGTCACATGGTATAGTCAGATCAGTGTACAATTTCTGTTCTAATTGTGGAAAGAATTATTAACTGACCACATCACGCTAGTTACTTTTAGACAGACATGCAATGATTTATTACTGCATTTCTAAATATTGTGAAGGTTATGTTTTCTAACCTCTGAAGTAGTTCATCAAGCACAGGTTTCCTGTCTGACACAAGAATCCTCCCACAGCCTCGTCCTTCTGCTGCTGGTATTATACGGCCTGAGCCCTGAAAACCAGGTCGGGAGTCATAGCACTGAGCCAACTGCACACAGTGGACTGAATGGACTCTCAGACAAACTAGGTGGTCGACTGGACTATTTGTTAGGTTCTGGCAGCCAAAACTGTAGATAAGAATCCAGATCTCAGACTTTAGCTTGGAAGACTTTTAAGTACTGCATTTTGATTCCAATAAAAACTGATTAAATAATATCAAAATGTTTGTGATTCATTTATTTTGCCCTGACCTGTTTAGCACTTTAATTTTGTTTTCTTAATGAAGTAAAATCTTTAAAATCTCTTTAAAAGGGGTAGATCTGAACATGACATGTACATTTCTGGTCAACATTACTGACATCCTTGCACTTTAGGTTTATCATGTACAATACCTTGTGAAAAAAGTAGCAATAAAATAGCTTTGGCCTATAAACATTCATTGGTTTGATACAAAGCAACACAGGATAACACAATAAAAAGAAATAAAAGCTGTTAACATCAAGAGACGAAAACTCCTTACAATGCATTGAACATTCAACACCTAGAGACTGTACACCAGCCAGAAGGGACGGGGAATGGGGCTGGAAAGTATGGTGACTACTGTCCTATATGAGGTACAAAAAATTCATGCAGTACATGCAAGCAATGTCCCCTAAAGATGAGCTGCTAGGGGAATGTCTAAAGCAGAACGAGGATGTGGATAGTAGGGAAGCAAAGAAGGCACCATGGCAAGATAAGTCTCATCAAGCAATGTACCACCAACAGGTAGCAGAGGTGGTCAACATGAGGAGATCCTATCAATGGCTGGAAAAGTCAGGACTAAAGGACAGTACAGATGCACTGATCATGGCAGCACAAGAACCCCTAACTCTCAGTACCATGTCAGTCAAAAGAGAAGAGCCATACCAGGCAACACCACAGGTGCACACTATGCAAAAGACCCCTGAAACAATCCAGCATCTAGATGTAGGCAGGGACAGCATATTCAAAGAAATAGAACCAAGTGGCAGGGATCACATACAGGGAGATCTGTAAGGAATATGGCTTGGACAGATATCATGCTAAATTAATAGACACAGAGGAAAAAAACTACAGTGGTGATAGATGTGGTGATTCCAAGTGACAAACATAAAGAAGGAATATGAGAAGATGGAGAAGTGCCAGGGATTAAAAGAAGAACTGGGGAGAATACGGATGTTTAAAACCAATGTAGTCCCATTGGTGAAAGGAGCACTTTGAGCTATGACCCTCGGTCTCAGTTCAGAAGAGTCCAATCCTAGGAACAGCAAAAATACTGTGTCCTACCCTCAATCTCCAAGGTAGGAGGTCCAAGTGTGAGGAAAAATGTCACCTACTGGGAAAAGCAGGAAAGTGTGTGTGTGTGTGTGTGTGTGTGTGTGTGTGTGTGTGTGTGTGTGTGTATGTATATATACGCACACAATATTCAACACCTTTATATATATATATTAATCAGCATCTATAAATTAATTTTAGGTGACATTTTTCAAAGAAGTTTTCAGTTCTGAAGGAAATAATGAGAAAAAGGAATAATTCACTCACAGAGGGACATTGCCTGATGTTATAAACCCTGTTATGTGAGTAATAGTTGTATGAAAAAAACTTAAATTGAAATCCCAGTAGCAACAGCAGTTACCATCAATGAGCAGTATACAAAAAAGTTTACCATGACAAAATGTGTTTTGTTATCAGTCACTCACAATCAAAAACCACTTATTCAGTTATTTTGGTTGGCACATAAATCCATGGCAGCAAAATATGTTTTGTTTTCTGTACAAAATAAAAATGAGTTACCAGAAATTATGCCAATCAACCATTGTCCCCGGATGGAAAAATAATCAAATTGTTTTTATCTGTCACAAAGCAACTGAACAAAAGACTAGGGGTGTGAAGGCAGAGTTCCTCTTTTCCAGTTACTCCCATAAATATGCTTGAGCAGAACTGGATAAGATTCAGTACGAGGTTTCTGAAGGTATTAACATGCTTGTAGTCTGTAATGGAGAAGTGGGGCCCTAAAGATCTCACCACTCTTAGACACCAGGTAGCACTCTAAGGGAGGGCTCATTTCAGAAGCTGAACTCCATGCAGCAGCAGCAGCAGCTGATTCCTCCAGACAGGCAGCTGTTTTCATGTGTCTCTACTATTCATGATGCTCAACAAGCAGTATAATACAGTGGTGCTTGAAAGTTTGTGAACCGAATCAAACAAATGAGTCAATACTTTTGCCACTCACAGATATGTGTTATTGGATCATTCCTCAATAAATAAATGTCCATGTCTAATTTTTTTGACTCATTTGTTTGATTTGGTTCTCTTTATCTATTTTTAGAACTTGTGTGAAAATCTGATGTAGTTTTGCGTCAAATTTATACAGAAATATAGAAAGTTCTGAATGGTTCACAAACTTTCAAGCACCACTGTATATCCCATCAGCAAATCCCTTAGGGAAATTTCCTTAAAGGCAGTAACTTACAATGAAAGTACACGACTTAAGATAATGAGCTAAATTAAAAATCCACTAACAGTAAATGAAAGATTGCAAAAAGTTAATCATTCAGGTTAAATTCTCGAAATTCTCAGAAGCCGTAATCTTGCTAAATCCGGTCTCCTTGATAAAATCATCCCGATGTGAAAATGAACAGTTAATGCCGAAAAGAACTGAACTAAATTAAGCAGCTGTATAAATGGTATATTATTAGTTACAAGCTTGCCTGTTATCCTTGAGAATTGGAAAGACAAAAAGTGAAGGAGTCATTTTTAGGTGCCGAAAGCAATACAAAGTGAAGAAGAACATGGAGCGTCTTGGACGTCATTAATTTGGTTTCCTGCACAAATACAACAAGCAGTATCTGTTCAGTTAGAAAACAGACTGACTGGCTGAACTGAAATGATAGTTTTACCTTGAAGACAAAACGCTGCTAGAATGAGGTCGTCGCAGAAGCGCAACGGACCTCGACTCGCTGCACAGCGATGTTGTTGCAGAATCTTTACGGTCCACCAGATGGGGGCAAATTTCACTCTAGATCTACTAACCAAGGGCGTCTCATATCGCTGTATCTCCTCCTGTGCACCAGATGGCGGCAGATTTCCCTTTATCCTCGCTGCCACGTTTTTCTTCACATTATTGACGTGTTAATTTTTACCTTGAATGTGAAAGGTGTTGTGCCATTAAATTTGATGTTTAACTGATTATACGTAATTTATCAGTCTGTGTCTGTCAGCACGGAAAATGAAAACCGATAAATGAAAACGATCGTTGTAAACAAACCAGTACTTTGGTTTTGGTTATTTGCTATGTTTCCGTCGTTTTTGGTAAAGGTATAGCAGCAAAACATTTTGCTTTTGAAATCTTTGAAAATGTAGCGCTCTGTCTTTCCGCATTCGTAAGAGTCACCGCTTACCGTGCATGCTGTGAAAGTCACCGAAAATGTTATTGGGGGATGTCGTGTTGTCCACTGTGTGGCAGTAAAACTCCGCTGTAAGAGAGTGCGCTTTTTTCAGGGTCTCTGCTGAGGAGAGTTCAGCCACATATACAGTAATAAACCTAAATTATCCTCTTCTTGAACACTTCACTAACATATTACATAAATGTAGATTGTTCCTTACCAATGAAAAGCGTTGCATTTTGAAATACTGCTGTTGAATACTGTGTTGACACACACACTCTACTGTGAATTCAAAACATCCTCATTATTAACATTTTTTACCTTTTTTTCTGTTGGTTTTTGGCTGAGGAGTTAAATCAGAGGAAAACTTTAAGATTTTGTCACATTAAATTCAGGACAACTCAGGAAATAGTGGACACATTTTGCATGAATGTTACTTGACATTATATAAGGAATTGGAAGCTGTTTTAATATTAACATATGTAAGAATGTGCAACTTTTGCATTCCTGACATTGTCTCGATTAGGTCAGGAAGGTAAATGTGCATCACATTGGTGACTTCAAGCAGGCCAAGAACAAGCTTTGTTTCTGAACAATGATGTAACCAGGTCAGTGTCTCTGAAGCATCCAGAGTGAACTGTGTTGCTGCAGACTAACACTGAATTCTTAACAGCAGTTATTACAGCCTTAAGGGACAGAGACCTTTTGTTCCCAAGTCCAGCTGAAGACTACAGTAATACTGAAGCTTTTAACACAGATCATGCACTTTCAGGGTGTACCGTAGAGAAAAGTTTGTATTTCATTTATGTAATGAGTTTCAGTACAGGGATGTTGCACATTATTTGGCATACTGTAATGGAAGAGAATCACCATTGCACTTCATTATTCAGTCTTTCCAAAATCTGCTCTATGTGTTACATAAAAGTATGGCATGTTAGCAAATGTATGCACCTATCAATTCAATTCTTTAAAAAAAAAACAAATCTGCCTTCTGGGTCTTTTGAACAGTTCTCTAAGCCTTTTATGGTCACTCTGTGAAGAATTAAGTTGAAGGGGTGGGGAGGTGCAGGGGTAAGAGTCCAAGCATTCCAACAATTGAAAGGCTGGGGAGGTGGAAGTGCAGGGCATTCAGAGACTTGTGATTCTTGGCTTGCAGAGCCCAGCGCCTCAATTACTCCTTTGGCATTGGGGGGTGCTCACAGCTGGGCAAGTGAGTTTGCCTACCCTCTCCACAAAACATGCAGATCCCTGCCTGGGAACAATTTACTGTTCACCATTTAGAATGTGTTCCAACCCTGTGGAAGAGAAGACCTGCAATTAAGAACAGGGAGAAAAGTCCATGTTTGAAAAAAATTGGACATTGCATCTCAGTTGCTGCATGAACATTGATTTTAAGGTCTGCAACTATCAGTAAACATTCAGTCAATTTAGGGGCCATTGTGGTGAGGTAAGCATTTGATGCCCTTATGATTAGACAGTTATGGGTGAGAACAGCTGTAAACCTAACATGGCAATGCTTTTTAGCAAGTAAAAACACAGTATGCCAACAGTTCCAGTGGTTGGAATTTATCACGTGCAGTTTGATAGAAATTTAAATGTTTTCCTTTGAGCCAGCCAGGCGAGACATTGGCTTTTTACAAGGAATAAGAGGAACTATTGGAGGATAGGCTTGTACTGGAGGGGGACAACCTGCACTGAGATAGGAGGCCACTCTGGAGCATCTGGAGCAGTGCAGTAGTCAACAACATCTGTTCAACCATGTAACCACTTTATTCAGCTCAGGGTCACAGCTGTCCTGGAATCACTGGGTCCTAGGCTGTAAAATTTCACCCCGGTTGGGGCACCAGTTCATCGCAGGGTGGCTACAAACGCACACATTCACACACACACGCGCCTAACAATTTACAGTGACCAACTAAAATGCAACATTTTTGCAGTAATAAAATGGAAGAAATAATGCTTAGAAAGATAAAGCTGGAGTCAAAAAGAACTTATAGAAGTGATTGACTTTGTTTCCTAAAAAATGAACACAAGTTTCAGACATTTCAGTGGTAAAGCATTAAAAAATATGACTGTCTTTCTGTGCTGTATTTTGTACATGATGAGATAGAGATCTGATCCTTCTTTTGTATACTTTTCTTAAAAATTTTAGTTTTTCTCTATGTAATGACTTGGAATATGAATATGTAAACAATACCTAAAATATACCACTCAACCAAAACTAAAGTGAATGATGTTTTCTTTTTGAAATTATTTTTAACCAAGTAAATTACAGTGAAGCAATTCAATATGATTGTATTATACACAATTATAACTGTTCCTGTCCTTGAGTTTGTTATAAACATAAATACCTACTACCAGGGTGCTTGGTAGATACACTTGTGCTCGTCACTGTGGTCCTTATTACCTCATGATTCGTGATTTGAGTGTAAGGTGATTCTTGATGGCATGTTTCTGCCTAATCACGCTATATAAATATTAGTTGTCTGACTGCGCTCAGAGACTGCTGCTTGACAATGAATTTTTCTCATGGGAAAATGTTGAAACTGCACCTCAGCATTCATGCTGATATTATTTACATTTGTACTCATGTTTGGTGAATAAGAGGTTGGGAGGGATATGAAGCACAAGTGTTCTTGACTTTCCACCGAAAGTCAGAATTTCCTGGATTCTACTGGGCAATGGGTTACGAACCAAATCTGGGGTTTTTTAAGTTTTAACAGGGTTCTTTGACTGAACTTCTTTAGACACCCCAATAGTATCCTACACCCTGTTCCAGCTGTCCTTTAATTAACTACTCTCACTTGCTGTTGCATTTGGTTAGTCAGCATCCTTTTCATTTTTTACTTAAGCAGATTATTGGCGGAAAGAAGATGAACACATTCCTGTTCAGTTTTTCAGCATTTCTTTGCAACTGCTAAGGAATGTGGTAGACATAAGGGTTTTCTTTCTGCAAATATCTTGTAATTTGCTCCGTAAAATTACAATCAGCATTTTTACTTTCAGTTATTAAATGGCTTTTGCTTGTCATGTAGTGAAAAAAGTCCTAAACAGGATGAAAAGACTAATCTCAGACTGACAACAACAATTAGAGTGATGAAAGGTATGGGACATATTTTATCACCTGATTATTAGTGCGGAACAGCTTAGGTTGGCGTCCAGTGGAAGATGAAACATGTGGTGATGGCTGTTGTTCGTTCAAATAAGAGGGACATCAATCAATATCAACTCTACTGTAAAACTTCAAACACACAGATCAGGACGATTGCATGGATTTGATTGAATCCACATTGAACATAATTGAACATTTCTTTATGTTCTTGGCCTGTCCACAGTAGTATAAAGTCAAAATGAAGTTTTAGTGATTTCTCAGTGCCATCTTGTTACACGTGGTGTGAGGCTGTGGAATATCTGATAATGTAGCGTTAGAAGGTCACATCTGGCCCTCATGCATTTAGTCTTAGCATAACATTCCTGACAGCCAAGTGCTGCAGCACAGTCACAGACAAACCATCCACTTCTTTCTGTCATAAGGTTGCTCCTATTATTTTTAGATAAGATTCAAAATTATGGCAGCAGTTATGCATAGAGTGTTGATGTGTCTTTAGTTGTCATGGAGGGTAATAAATATGTCAGCAGGAATGAGTGCTCATCCTAAATTAAATGTTGTATCTGTTAGTTGCAGATCACTAATCACTTTTTTGTCTTGTCCGTGTTGGAGATCAGTGAAGATTCTGAGTGCTCAAACAAGCCCTGCTAAAAAGACAAATTTCAAAGAAGGTGTTGCATTTATTCTCCATTTTGAGTGGCCAGGGTACCCAGTATGCTGGGGCTGAGTGGACAGGTGTGGCAGCTGGATGCACACAGACGGAGATCAATGCATCTTGTGGAAGATGGAATAAAAGACTGAACCGAAGAGACGTGCTGCGTACCAGGCTCGAGAAGAATGCTTGCTGCCCTTGGAGCTCATCCTGGCTTCTTGTGGGGATTTATTTTAATCCCAAGATATTAATCATAAGAGGCATCAAAGGATAGAGAATGGGCCAGGGCATGGCTGGCTAAAGCAAAATCTTGAGAATTTTTTAACTTACAAGTGGATATTGTCAGCATGTCCTCACTCACTCCATCAGCATTCCAGTTTCCACATCAGCACAGACAGGTCAGACTGTACTTCTGAGTGTTATTAAGCTGTATTTTTATAACGTTGCACTTCAAATGCTGCTAGCATGCTTTTACATTGTTTTTGCAGCATCACAAAAGTTTATCCTCTGTCTATAAATTGTATGGAAACTTTTCAAATTTCCCAAGGTGCTTTTTTCCTGTGATCTGTTCATTTTAAACAAAATCAATTTATAAGAGATGTGTGGGGTCACCGGCAGCCTGCTGTCTGGTACACTGCCCACATTCTCTCTCTACTGCTCATAGCTAGTAGAACACCTGACCTCTGCATTGGTTTAGATTGAGTACCGAGTAAAGCTTAGCTTGTTATACATGTGCCTCCAGTATTGCCCACAAGAGATAACGTACTTTTAACTAGATGCAGATTGCAATGAAGAATGCAAACCCTTCTTTCACTGCCCAGCTTCCTGCATATGAAGTGCAGCACTTCGTCGTGCTCCCTCCAGACATGCTTGACTTGTGTTACCCCTGAACCTGAAGCAGTGCAGTAGTTGGCCAGAGTCTTTTGCAGTTTCAGTTGTGAGGAAGGGTTGTCTGTTCCTTCACACTGACAGACTGGCTCACAAACGAATAGGATGGAAGGTATGTAGGGGTCCCTGCAAAGTGTTCACTCAACAATTTGCTTCTGTTGGACATTCGTTTTAGGGTGCAAGACCAGGAGACTGGGTATGCAGTAAGACATGCCGGACAGAGCCTCTCCACCCCCTGAGTTCTTGGCCTGCCTGCAGAATCACTGGGAAAGCTAATGGTGTATGCAGACTGATCCCATCAGATACCATTCCTCAAAAGTGAAATATTGAAATTCCAAGAGTCTGGTCTCCACTCATGCCAGCAGGCTTGCGCTCGAGGATGGAGGAATGCAATGAGACATGGGTGTGTTAAAAAAAATCTTGTTCCTTTTCTTTCCTATTTGTGTTCTTTTGACATGTACATACACATACCAATACATAAGGCTTTGCACTTTTACCATTTATGGGCAACTTTTGTCCTGGTCAAGTCTTTTCATTTTAAAAAATTTTACTGGAGGACAAGCAGCTTTTTGGGCCATGTGTGCGTGTAATTTGTGAAAATAGAGAGGCTCCACAACAGTGGATTTTCTCCATAATACATTTTCCTCTTGTTAAAAGGTTCAAATAGAGGCATTTGTTTTGCATTATCTTTCATGTTCATGGCCTACAAAATAATTAATAATTATTCCAGATCACATTAACAGAAGAAATATTGTCTTGATAGTCTCCTGGGTGGGTTTAAATCAGCATCTTCTGGACTGCAGATGTTCACAGATAAAAATGTATCACCACTATTACATTCAGCAAGTAAGCATTAATTGGATGGATGACAGACTGTCTCTGAACTGATCTGGTAAGGCATATAAATACTAATTTTCATAAGCATAAAGACAGTATGGTAATCACAAAGATACAGTTTGCACAAGTCTTTGTAGATATATATGTAAATAAAAATATTTGACATTCTAAACCAGATATGTGAAGTAGACAAAATAATCATCTGAATGAATACACTAGCTTTTCGTGTTAGGAACTTCTGTACATATACACATTTCCTGGCTTATTTTCTTTAAATTGCAAGGTTTCCCCATAGTATTTTCTACAATTTTTGTCAGTTGCAAAGTGAAAGCAAAATGTGTTTTTGCAAGTAGCCTGTAGCTAATGGTGAAATGTATTCAAACAGTACAAATTACAGGTCAGTGATCAATAACAGAATTAGGAATGTCTACATACTGAATGTACATGTACTGATTTAATGGAATTAATTAGTTAGGAATTATGATTGAGTTGTGGTTTGTGGAGAGAAAGTACTTTATTTTTTAGTCATTTGAAGTATTTTAATTTTAATGTCGCTTGAAGTAAATGTCACACCCCCTGCTCCGCCTGCTACTCCACCCGCTCCATGATCGCCGGCACCTGCTCCTTGTTTCCCCCCAGGAGTATATAAACCTGTGTTTCCCAACAAGCTGGTGTGAAGTATTGCCTGTGATGTGTCTGAGTGTACTGAGCAGTTCCATTGCTAGTCTTTCTTGTGTTTGACCCCTGCCTTCATCTGCCCACCATTTACGTCTCATTCCTGTTTGTTACCCCTCCTGTTACACTGGTTACCAGTTTTGACCCTCGCCTGTTCTGTGACCGTGACTTTGGAACTCGGCAATAAACAGCGATTTGACAACTTGTACCTGCACTCGTCTGCTTCCTGTTGCCAGCATAACAGTAAATAAAATGTTCAAGTGAAAAGTCTTTAAAGTGTTTTTGTTTGCTATAGTTATACCCAAGGTTTTTACATAACTTTATCCTTAAATAAATCAAGAGACATCTGGTTTAGTGTTGTGTTACTAATTGTTTGCACGGTAAGGAAACTGAAGAAATTGCATATTCTAATATGATAAATAAGTAAATAGCGTTGAATTGGAGATTGTAGCAATTAAAAACAAATCATTTTAAGTTTTAATGTGGTTAAAAGTCAATACAAATAATGAAATGAAATGGTGATATTGTGTCTTCACATCCTGGCTGTAGCTTACCTCCTGTCTTTTGCTTGCAGGATACCTCAGACTATGCACAATGGACAAACATGAGTGACAATTTTTTTAATGTACCAGCTGAGTTATCCAGCACTGCCAAGGTTAGTAAGGTGTAGCGGTGCAGAAGTAAAAAGTAATAACACATTATATACCACCATCATTTGAGATTTTTACAAACTGTATCCCATTAACAAGTTTAGGAAGCCATGTATTGTTCAGCTTTTATCTAAGAGTTAGAAGTAATAGAGACTTGGGTGTTTTGGAACAAATGAAATTATGAAAAGATTTCTAGTGCAAATTATTCATAAGCTGGTATCTCAGTGTATGTTGTCTGACAAGAAAGTCTGACAAATTGGAAAAACTCATGAATGTCCAGTATGTTATATATCCATATCCTCTGTGTTACTGTGATTACTATATTCCATGGTCATGAGTTTTATTATGTCATGAATGCATTTTATCTCTGTTTTCCATTAGTGACCCCATCTTCGTCTGTTTTCGTTTTGCCTTCTCAATGGACAGGTTCATATGTGATGACTGACAATATCCAGGGACCCTGAGGTTTCCTCAGAATCGTCACATTGTGTCACACATTGTAGCAGAGTTGCCTCATTTCTCTTTCTCCCAAGACAGTGTCAACCTCCATCTGACATAGGAGGGCAGGTCCATGGTCAAGGCCTTTGTAGGAAACAGGCTCAGTATGCTAAAAATGTATTCATGTAAAACCTAGAGAGTTATGTTGGTTATTTATTTAAGAAGATCAGTGAGCCCAGACGACACTTCCTTAGATTAATTTCTCATTATCATGCGTCTTTAACAATGTTATAAAAAGTAAGGTGCAGTTTACTGATGTAACCTAGTCATA
Source organism: Arapaima gigas (assembly GCA_900497675.1). Classification (NCBI taxonomy): domain Eukaryota; kingdom Metazoa; phylum Chordata; class Actinopteri; order Osteoglossiformes; family Osteoglossidae; genus Arapaima; species Arapaima gigas. The sequence continues at coordinate 600,901 of UFQX01000112.1, forward strand.
TGTGCATGATGTTACTGCCAGAGAGGATTACAGTTCATAAATGGTGGACAGCAGGAACAGTTGTCGAAAAAACATGTCTACATGTCAATTTCAAACTTGCTTATTTAATTGCTATTTTCCTCCACTGGTGATATTGTTGCAGCTGATGTCCCTGTTGTACTTGTGATCCATGTTGCACATTACTAAACAAACCATAGTTTTTGCATTTCAGAAACTGTACTGTAAGTACTGTATGTGTCAGATTTTGGAAGGAACCGAAAGTATACATAAACAGCTGTGTGTTTAATCAGGTTTTCTTACCTTTTTCTGAATAACTGCAGTCTTCTTTGCACACTACAGTGGCATTAAATAGGAAAAACATGATTTTCACAATATGTATGTAGAGGTATTAATTGTAGCTCGTGTCACTCTTATGCAAGTTTCTAAGACTGTAGTAGGTGATTTCTATGCTTGACCATTATTTTGTCTCCTCAAATAAAAATAAACAACTGAAAAATAAGACATGATATAAGTGGCTGCAAATTATTCAGTTTCACAAGCACACAAAATAATATAATTTGCTGTTTTCAAGCCTTTCTCATTCTTTCAACTTGCATCTTGCAAAACATTCTAACCCTTACCTCAGATTGCAACAGCTGTGAAAATAACCATTTCAACAGTTCTTCCATAGACTGAACTGAAAACAAGCTCCCCATCTATTAGGTACTGTGAAATCTGGGTTTTTTCAAGAACAGAGCAACAATGAGACAGAGTCAGTATACTAAGAAAACTCAAATGCATACAGATACATAATACAACAGAAAGTCAAAGGGTTACAATATTTAGCAAGAGTTCTCATATAGTACTATCCTTGTTTAAGTTTGATGTATACTATTATAAAAGTTCCTTTTATAATAGTATACATCAAACTTAAACAAGAAGAACTCCTTTAAATATAGAGTTGGCTGATGCTCACTTTCCACCTGTTCTTTGTGAAAAAGCACTTGAAACAAACATATCAGTACAAATAGCAGTGATTCTGCAGCTTCGTCAGTGAAAAAAAAATAACTTTTATTGATCACAACCATTGCTCAACATTGCTTTATTTGTTGATTTGGTTCTTGAAAGGTAAGGTTAGAGTCTCTTGTTAAACAGATTGTGGATCAGGGAAGTGGTCAGCTGCTTTAAGGCATTTTTCTTACAAACTTTGCATGCCCTTAAGAATCATGAAAGTGATTTTTTTTATGAAAGTACAGCGACCACCTTGATATTTAAAGTTCTTTGCTACAGTGTATAAATAACGTCTTCCTTTGATAAATCGACAGGATTTGGCGGTGCCTGTTCTTACATAGTTTTTGTGTGGATTGCGATAAAAATTATAATAATTCACTACTGAGGAACTGAAGACATTCTGCACATGTTTTCTTTGTTGCAACAGACAATAAAGTATTTACATGTATGGATTTAACCAATATTTTCTTCTTGCAGTATTTATCAGAAAATTGCATATTGTATGTATTCAGAATCCTGTTAAAGCAATAGTTAATGTTTGTGATCTTCGGATGATTGTTACTTTGAAGGAAATTTGACAGTGAGCAGTATTTGTTATTTCAAGAGATGTGTGAATCCTGACATCAGTCCACTTTACCACTTTTCAGATTTATCGATGGGCTACCGTTTGATAGAAGATAGATATTCTACATGACACAGTTGAAGAGATACTCTAATGAACTGGCTCAAATTTGAATAGAAGTTAGGACTCAACTGTTACAAAAGTGTCTAAAAATGGCAGCAGTCCAAATCTTGGGGAAAAGTGTCCTATATCACCTGTGGTCAAGGATCAGTGGAAGGCAAGGAGTGTGATGATCGCCTTTGATCTCCTGAGAAAAAAGAATGTACAGATCATTGGCAAGAATGTCCTGATGCACTTCCAGCTCTCATGTGGATTGCGTTCTAGACTACATTCCTTCATGCTGGATGGGAGCATCAAGCGACCAAAAAAACTAATGGAAATTCAAATTCTGAAAAGCACAGAAATGTAAGTTTTCCAGCTGCATGACTGCAGACTGAGTTGTGAAACGACCTGGTATGTGGGAAGGGTTAAAGACGTGCAGGTTGATCATTCTCTCCACAGGCTGTGTGTTTTGAAAGTAATAGTTTGAGATTACAAGTTGAAGGAATAGTTAGAGGGAAGTTTTAGGCACAGAGATGGATACTGGAACAGTGACCAGTTGTTCAGTAACCTCAAGGAGAAGGCAGTCTCACCAGATGTCTTTCAGCTTTGCCTTACAGTTCCATAAACAATTGCTTCCAGGTGCTTTTAAAATGTGTTTACTCCAGTCAGAGTGACATGTTTCTCTGCCCTCTGAAGGCATGCACCTGAGTTAGCCTGATCTCCTTCTCTGTGCAAAGCTAGCATCACTCTTTTTCATTGTGTTTCATCAAGTGTGCATTTTGGTCATGGGTTCTGAGCATCTTGTCTTTTGAGATAATGACAGAAATGTGGTATGCGACACATTCTACACCGCAGCTCAGTATGGCTGTAGGGTTTCACAGAAAGTAGTGATGCAAATTGGTATGTTGAAAAATTTGATAAATCCTGATCTAATGTATTGCATACATATTTATAAAAATGACAAGGCTAAGTTTGCAACTGATAAAACATGATCTAGAATAATGTATATGAATTTACACCATAAACCTCTGGAATTCGGGTAACAAATATTGTAGCGTTATTATAAGAACACACAGCAGGTCATGTAGGGCTGTGGTGGACCACTCTGGTCCAATACAACCATTGGTGCAGCTGCTATGATGTTTTGAATGGAGAAAGGAGGTGGATTCAACTGCACTTACACATGAATTGGCTCACTCTGACAGCCTCATGCTCCATTGAAGCCCACAGGGTAAATGTTTGTACAGGTCTTACTCTTCAAAAAGCACAGCCTGGAAAGGTGTCTTGAAATGGGCAATTAACAACCTGAAATATGGACCTGCCTAGTAGGCAAAATTCTGATGGAGGGGTGTAGCTATTTGGTACTTAGGGCAGATCCTTAGTTTGGTAGCCTAAATACACTGTGCAGCTAAACTATTTATAGTAGTAATAACCATTGGCACCACCTATTCTAATGAATATTAAGGATGGGCAAAAAAGAAGAAATGTAGTCAGTGAACAGTTTAGATTATATTATATTATATTTCTTATATTTATAGATAAACACACGTTTCTGTTATAGAAAGCCATGCAAATTTTGAGCCTATTCAGCTAGAGGATTGGGTCCTGTCAATGAACAACCGAGGGTTGTACTATAGTGGTAATATTTATTTTTAAATCACAAACCTTGGTTCTTCCTGCAGCAAGATGCACGGAATTGTGTATGGGACACAAAATTGGAACATATGAGGGGGCAACAAATAATTACAAATACTCATATACAGCAACCCATCCTAGTTACTAAACTTAACATAAAGAAGATTTAACACAATACAGCAAAACATTTATTAAATGGAACTAAGCAGTCACAAAAACTACGCAGCAAGGGATTATAGGAAGGGTTCATCATCCTGCAGCTGCAATATTTATAAATGTACGATGGAGAATATTTGGCAAAATCTAACTATGTAGAAAGCTATTAAGAATAAAGATATGATCTAATCTAGAATAGGATTTATGGAGGTTGCAGTAAAAAGTATAGCTCCAAGTGTTGGGGCGTAGTTCTCTCAATATGTCAACCAATCCTAGACTTATGTTCATATTCTTCAGTGTAGTAGGGATTTTAAAATTTGATGTAGGGGATGATTTATCAAGGTTATCTTGATTTTGAAAAAAATTTGGTCTTTAGTGACCCAATAAATCCCCTAGCAGATGTTTTTTTATTCCATGCAAAAAAAAAAAAAACACTTCTTTACATGTCTGGCACCCACTTTCTGTCTGGGACCCAGGGGATTTCAGGATAAGGTACCCTACATTTTACAAAAATGTTTCAAAATGCAGTCATATCTGGATTAATGCATCCATCTAATAAGTGCCTCAAAAGGCCGGATAAAGCCAGACAGCCATTTCTTATGGGAAAAATAATGCTGTACATCTTGAAAACCCCCAAACCAGCTTTCTCAAATGTCACTGAAACACCGTAAAACACCTTGTAAGCCAAGCAGCCGTGCAGCACGGCGCACACTTTGTTACACATTTTTGACGCACTTGGTTGAAACAGAGGTTTTGGAATATTTCATTTTTTTACCAATTTTTTTGGCTGGATCACATTCTATCCAGTAGGATCCATAACGGTGTTAAAACTGAAATTGAACTCAAACCCAAGCAACAGTGAAGCCATGTTGTCGTTGTTCTCAGTTAACCTGCGTCATGTTCTTGTGTATCTTGTGCAGTGTGATGCTGTGCTGGTTCAAAATGTGGCCCAAGCAGCAGTGTGAGTGGTGTGGTGAGGTTAGCGAAGTATGAGCACAGTGAATCCATGGTTTGCATAAATTAAGCTTTGTTTATGACAGAGTGCAGTTCTTTCAGTTTGTCATAGTGCTGAGAAAATAAAATGCAAGTGCAAAAGCTGAAAAATCGATGTATGCACGTGAGGCAATCTTAGAAAGGAAAAAGTTAATGTTGGTTACATGGATTATAACAATAGCAGTAATAATGATGACGGTGATGTAAGTGTGAATTATGCACTGTATGTCACGTACTTTGTTTTAGTAATGTATGCACACTGCTATCTATGGTACTTTATGTAACATACAACTTATGCATTTTGTGTATAATCATTTTGGAAACTGCTTCTGGAGAAACAAGTCAACTTTAAACCTAAGAAATTAGTGAATCATTGTGGAAAAAATGAGATGAAAATAGCACTTTAGAGTGGCATAGAGGGACTAAAAGCAGACATTCGAAGGGACCACCTCTTCAATGAGAATGTATGGTCTTTTCTGAAGGGTCTCGTAATTGATCGCCAAGCGCAAAAGAGTGGACCAGGCCAGATGAGTCAAAAACATCCATCCTGATTACATTCCCTCAAAGGAATTACAGGTGGTCAGCAAGCCCATCTGTTACTGAAAAATGTACAGTACTGTGCAAAAGTCTTAGACATGCAACTTCAGTGTCTGTTGAAAAGTACAGGTAGATTCTTATCTACCATCAGGAAGGTTTCTGATTGGTCTCAAATTCATTCTGCAACCTGAGAATGACTTCAAACACCCAATCTTAGTCATACAGAACTATCTTCAGCAAAAAGAAAGAATTCTGCAACAGATGGTATGGTCCCTGCAGAGCCCTGATCTCAGCATGATCAACTCAGTCTTGGAGGACATGCAGAGACAGTCAAAGTCTGCAGAAGAACTGTGGCCAATTCCTCAAAATGTTTGGAAGAACCTATCAACCTCTACCTTAAACTGCATGCAAGTTTCCATAAGAGAATTGATGCTGTTTTAAAGGCAAAGGGTGGTCCCACCAAATATTGATTTGATTGAAGTTTTTTTTGTCTACTGCACTTTTTAGAAGGTTTATTGATTAATAAGTATTCATGCCATTATTTTTGGAACCATCCTCCCTTTATAGCATTTTTCCCACAGGTGCCTAAGACTTTTGCACAGTACTGTATATGTGTGAGGGGTGTTTTTTCATATCATAGTTTAGTGACAGTTTGCTGTTTGGTGTGCTGAAGGTTAAGAAAGTATTAAACTTTCTGACAGGCAGTAACCATTGTCTTGTTAGCAAAAGAAGCATTAGCAGAATAGCTAGATCCTTTTTTTCCCCCTCAAAGACAATAAAATTAAAATGGAAACAACACCATTGTGAATAACAGCTCTCTCTGACAGTCCTTAAACGTGATCATATTTCAGTTTATTCTTAGTTACGTTACATTCTAATTCCTTTTGCTGTTCACCACATCTGACCCTCCACATACTGAGCAGTTTGGGAGGTACAAAGTGGAAAATGGAAAATATTTCACGTTTAGTTCTCTCCAAATGATTTTAAACTTTGGGCTCTTTAATGAGTTTGCCTCCTTCAAGAGGGAGCAGTTCTTGGACCTAGACTAGGAGCCCTGTTGGCCCAGCTCAAGGCCGACTTGTTATTCCTACGTCCTTCTTCCTGGCCAGAGATGGCCCATTTGCTGACCTTTCAGTCTTTCCATAGAGCTCCATTGTTCCATTACTGCAGTGGTCTGCTTTTGGCAGGTTTGCAGGTACTTGACGGCTCATACAGAGGAAGCCAGGCTCCGATTTGATGGCAAACACCTCTAGAATTTCCTGTTATATGTTTTAATTACTCTTTTCAACAAATCACAATGACAGCAGGCTGCATGACCTAATGCCAAATGAATTTGCTCAGTGAAACAAGTGAACTTTGGAGCTGGCTTCTCTGTGATCTACATGGGCAGTGTGTTTTGGTGCAATTATAACTATGGAATGCATCCATTACAATGGCGTCTAAATGTTTTTAAACATGAAGTTAATCCAAGATCATTTCCTATTTCTTGGCCATGTACCACTGAAGCTAACCTGAACCTGAGGAGGTTTTTCAGTGCTTGAACAATTTCTGTGCAAAGCAGGTGCTGAAAGAGTCAGAATGCACTCAGTGGAAGGGTAAATGGCAAACTGGCACAGGAGCTAAATATATTCCAAATAAAGGCCAGAAAAGCAGAGACCGTGACTCAAAGCACCAGTAAACCGTGACAAAGTAATTGGATTTTATTGCAATTTAAGTTTTTATTCCAAAGGAGTACATGAAGGCATAACATAGTATACTGAGGAAAAGCAAATCCTTTGTAAGGAAAAGCAGGAAATTACAGGAAAAAGACCCCTGTAAAAAAAACCTTGCACAATCAATTTCACTGTGTTTTGATTTGTATGCACAATATGTGTATGGATGTGTTTTTGTGTGTCAGATGTTTTGGACATAGATTTATCTGTGTCATATGATAAATTTTAAATTACTTGCTGAACTCCCACACTAAGTCCTGGAACTGCCAAAAACAATAACAGGCCTTCAGACTAGAGCACGCTCAGGAGAGTTTATTTGTTGTGCAACATATTGTTATTCCCATAAGTATGGATGGTTAAGTGTAATCATTGGGCTGAAACATACTGTGACCCCTTTGCATAACTGCACATGCCATGTGAGAAAGTAAAGCAACATATACACGTCTCTAAATTAGCTTGATAACTCTAAATTAGTCTGGATTCCTCACATACACAGTAACTGTATGCTGCCTTAAGATGAATATATTATTCTCATTTTTTACCAGTTACATTCATGCATTTATTTTTATTAGTGGACCTGAGAATGACATTCCATTTGTAATGCTGACCATAAATACACAGATTCTGTAATGATGAAAACAATGTTGCTATTGGAAACCTGTATTGTGCTTATTGATTTCTATGTGTGGATTTACTGCATTTTCTTGATTATTTATTATGTTGGTTAATGGGCACCATTACCTTGGTTATGTTGGCATGTTTAATAAACAAAATGACATTATTGTTGTATGCACAAGTTGTGAATTTGTTTTGGAAGCTGGGCACCTGCCAGATTGTCAGCATTATATGTACAATAATATACCTGCAAAATAAATGTAGGAAAAACCACCGCTGCATTTGAGGTACTAAAGGCAACAAAATTAAAAATAGAAAAACAAGTTTAAAAAATAAAGCTTTTGAGGGCTTCAGGTAAAAAGTGAAATTAGTAAAATGGGTAAATTGCATAACTGTGCAAATCTTATATTGAAATCTTGGAAAAGATGAATTTCGGGAGGGAAGTATTTAACCAAACACCTGTCAACACCCAGCCATCAGTCATGTACATGCACTTATAAGCACACCCTGCTACCTCCTCCCCATGGATGCTGTTTTTGTAAACCCACCCGTCCTCCACCTCAATCCTGTTTGTGAACTCCCAACGGGAGGGCTCGAAAAACCTTGTTCGGCTACAGGTGCAAGCTCTCAAGCAGACTCCAAGCCCGAATGTACAGTACACCCAGCATCCTTTCAAATGCACAAACCAGTCTAATACTCCCAACTCCTGAAGTCATCTGCACTGCGAAGTATTATGTGATGACACACCCAGGAACATTAGCCTAAGAGTGACCAGTCTTTTTTGTCCGGTGGCAGCACCAAATGGGTATGTTCTCTAATAGGGCTTGAATGGAACTCAGATTCAGCCCAGGAGGCAAAAATTGCAGACCTGTCCTTAGAAAAAACTGCTTCTTCCTTTCTTGACATGACTGTCGGGGGAGAGAACTTTTTGTTATCATAAATTCATAAACTGAAGAATCGGGATTCACTTTTGACTTGACTAGTCTGGGAAGAGTTGTTCTTCACTCCCTTAAATTTTTGCAAACGTAGACCTGCCTGCCTAATGAATTTAGTGTTTGTGTGTGTGTGTGTGTGTGTGTGTGTGTGTGTGTGTGTGTGTGTGTGTGTGTGTGTGTGTGTGTGTGTGTGAATCAGCTACAGAGCCTGCAAAAGGGTTAAAAGTGAAAACTGGCAAGTCCGTTGCCCAGACCAGCCGGCTGTAGCAGACCAGCAGCTTTCAGCTGAATGAGCCAAAACAAAACTGGCCCACCACGAGAGGTCCCAATTTTCATAATCACCACTCTCACATTGCTTTCTAGAGATTGATGCAATATGGACAAGAGAGACAGGAATCCACAGTGGAAGAGTACACATTGCATAGCAAAGTTAATGCTGTGTGTTTTCATCTTTTTTAGGATCTGGCATGTTTGGAAGGAAAACAACTGATTTATTTTGTATCAAAATTGCATGTCAGTGAATCTTGGCACTGCTGTTTAGTGTGGAGTAGAGTGATGCACAGTACAATTAAAATAGTATCAAATACAGAAATGATTGCAATCGATGAGGCTCATTAGAGGTTGGACATCTACTTAATGTACCAGAAAACCTATCACCTTAATTTATTTTAACTTGAGGTTTCCTTGTTTTGCAAAAATATTTATCAAAAAAAAATTACATACGGTTTTAATACACAGATGAATTTCATAGACAAGGCTACTTCTGGTTCTGATAAACTAGTATGATTCAAACTAGATTACAAGAATAAATAGGAAAGTGATTCTCTGAATGGTTTCCAGAGACCAGAATACCACTCCTCTGACCAAACTGTTGTATGGTTTTCTCTGGCAATGGAGCACAATATTTTGATGAAGATATGATACAAAAGCTGGCAATGTGATAGCTATATGGCCTTCAAACCAGTGTGCCTGGATAAGAGATTGCCACAGGGACAGCAACCATGGACATGGGGTGAAAGGAGGTTGCTTGTTTCTTTCTGCTCCACTTCTTCCCATGATGTAGTAGTGAGTCTTTACAGTGCCTACATCTCGAGGGCCGTTCATTCACTTGGAAAGAGAGTTCAAAATCTGGGAATTCCATGGAAATGCTGATGAGGTCTCTGCTGTGGTAAGAGATAAGTCCCCTTTGTTCTCTCTTACAGTCAGTGTATTTAAAAAGTAACACCTTGCTTGTGATGAATTAGGATAGCTGTTGAAGTATAGTTGTGATTAGTGAGTTTTAATTTTACTTCTTTCAATGCATACTCAGTTTTTACTTGCACAAGAAGCATATGGGCCTATTTTTACAACCACAAGCATACATCTTTGTGCAATGGCATGGGTTTCTCTGTGTGTACTGACAAAAGTTCAGATCAAGTTTTGTTTGTGTGAGATCACAGCAAGGTAGAGTTTATTATTTCAGTACTGAGGTTTAATGTGGGGAGGCACAACCTGACTTGACAACTTGGCATTACTGAGGACGGGTCATTTTCAATTGGATCACACACTCAGAGTTTGGGTTGTCGTCATGTGTAGTTCTACAAACCCAGAGCTTGTCAAGCTTCTATCACAATGGAAAGTCTGCCCTTTAGCTATGAGTTTAAATCACTGTTTTGTTTCATTATGTTGTCATTGCATTATTGATACATCCATGCATACACATCATGACACATTCACATTTGAAGCATGTAGTACATTTTAACTGACAGCAGCCATAGCATAACTGTATTTTTATTCTTTGTTTACACTATTTTTTTCTTGTTTTAAATAAAGGCAGTTATCGCTTATTCACTCTAGAGATACACAAATGTATATGTAAAACTCATCAGGACATAAATTTGAAGCACCGAAATGCATATTAGACAGACAATGTGATATATGTCACCCCTGGGTAAGTAAACAACGCCTTCTGCTGAAATCCATGTTTGCAAAGACCACTGCTCTAGGCAGAACCATTTGTTTGGGTAACTCCTGCTAAGAAGCACCTTGCTAAGTAAACATAATATTCCAAACAGGCGAATGGGAGACAAGGTTACTCCTACCCTCAATATCTTAAACTCCCTAGTCTCTGTTGTACTGAAATTCCTCTTTCATATCCCCTGCTTCTGGCAGATCTTTCAGACTGCATTTTCCCAAGGCTGTGGAAAGGAGCCTCAATCAAGTGCAGAACCTAGACAGTGCATCTCCCCAGCGACTGGCGGCCAAGCAGCACCTCTTCTGCACTCAAGATCACTCTCTGCAGAGAGGAAACAGTGATTGTCTGCAGCATGGCCAAGGAATCAAACAGGCCGTAAATCACTCAGCAGGATGAAAAAACACTTTGGTTGGTTCAGTGAACTGTTAGTATGAGGCTTGCATCAAGTTTTTCAAAAGAACAAAAGCTTCTTAAAGAATAACTGTTAAAGAGTAACTTCAGTGCTGCATCATTATAGTACACAAGGTTACTCCTCTGTACATAAGTGGTTGGTGCAAACAGCTGTTTCTGCTATGAAGTCTAAACAATATATGAATATTAGTAGTTACCTCTGAAAGTGTCTAGATAAAGAAAAAAGTTATGTAAAAAGTTTTATGTTCAACATATAAAACAATTAAAAAAACTAATGAAATTGTATATGAAAAATTATTTTAAATGAGAAGGTGAAAGTGGAAAAAAGTATCTGCTGCATGTTAGCTGAAAACATTTGTCATTTGTCACATTTTATCACTTAAAATACATTTCTATTAGTAAGTTGTGTTGCTTGGCTGAGGAATGTTGGTTTTTCCCCCTTTATGTCTTGAGGTTGAAGTCTCTCTTCTCAGAACTAATGGTGACTTTCAGTCTCCCTCCCAACTCTGCTGTTAACACATGTCACCACAGAGAAGTGGCCAAGCTGCATACCTGACTATTAATCATAAAGCCACAAAGACTGCACAGCAGTAAATCCTCTCAAATGCCATTTCAGTCATCCAGGGACAATGTGTTTTCATGGTTAAGGAGAATGATCCCCACTCTGTATTATGTTTTTATTGCCATTTTAATGTTCACAGATTCAGGATGAATCTCTCAATAAAATGCTGATTAGATTTAAGCCATGATCACAACATTAACACATTCTATCAAACATACAACAAAATTCATACATGTATGAATTGAATACATTCATTGAATTTTATCATGTATAGCCCTCATTTTTTCATATAAAATATGGTTTCTTTTTCCATGAAATTTCAGTGATTTGTGTTTATTTTAAAAATTATTTTTAAGCATTCCTTATTTTGTGTTTTTTAAGTTTATTATTAAAATAATTTCTTTCCCTTTTTATAATAAATTTGTTATGCTTATATTCCACTTCAGTTTAATGATATGGAAAGTAATTTAGGTTATTTCCAAATTCATATAATTGCAAACATTTGCAATTTTTTTAACATGATGGTACAATAATATAAGGGAAGTGCAAGATTGTTTCAGTTTTACATTAAACTTTTTTAAAGATTGTATTATATAAGAAATTTAACCACAATAAAATGCCATTAATACAACCTCAAAAAGATTTTTTCAATATGAATTCTCTGCAGATTTATCTTAGAATTGTTTGGGCGATGCTTAGTTCAACATTTCAACTTTATTTCCAACTGACATTAATCATTGTTTGCGACAGTTAACTAGAAACTGCAAACAAGTGTTCATAAAAATTTTATTTTTTCATTTTTTGCTTCATTCTGAATATAGAAAACATCCAGTGAGCAGCAGTTCTGGGGGCAGAAATGCCTTGATAATGACAGAGGTCAGAGGAGAATGGCCAGACTGGTTCAAGCTGACAAGAAGGCTAGAGTAACTCAAATAACCACTCTTTACAACAGTAATGGGCAGAAAAGAATCTCTGAACACATGACGTGCTGAACCTTGAGTCAGATGGGCAACAACAACAGAAGATGACGTTCTGTCACGCCCATCACTCTGCCTTCCTTGATTCCCTGATTTCCCGCACTCACTTCCCTCTGGTATTTAAATCCCCGCATCACAGCTGACCGATGCAAAGTATTGCCCATGTTCCCACTGTGCATACCGAGCAACCTTCCTGACTGCCTGACCTGTCCTCGACCCTCGCCTGACTACGACCATCTCTCTAGCCTTGTCCTTGACTGCCATTCCCTGTTTTCCGGATCCGACCCTTGCCTGTTTGAGAACCCCGACCTTGGAACGCCCCCCTTCAATAAACCGCCTTTGCTAAATCGCGCCTGCACTCGTCTGCTACTTCACACCGGCGTCACACATTCAGTTCCACTCTTGTCAGCCAAGAACAGAAAGCTGAGGGTACAGGGGGCACAAGCTCACCAAAACTGGACAGTTGAATTTCGGAAAAAACATTTCTGGTGAATTTTAATTTCTGCTGTGAGATACAGATGATAGGGTCAGAATTTAGGGTAAACAGTATGAAGCCATGGATCCAACCTGCTTGTGTTAACAGTTCAGGCTGTTGGTGGTGGTGTAATGCCGTGGTGAATGTTTTCTTGTCATCCTAATATTAATCGAGCATCCTTTGAATGCCATAGCCTATCTGAGTATTATTGCTGACCACATGCATCCTTTTGTCACCAATTTGCTAATCTTATAATGGCTACTTCCAATATGATTATGCATCATGTGACAAAGTACTAGTACTAGTTTCATAGACATGAAAATGAGTTCAGTGAACTTCAGTGGCCTTCTCAGTCACCAGATCTGAACCCAATAGCGCATCTTTGGGATGTGGTAGAACAGCAGACTGGCAGCATGGATGTGCAGTTGAAAAATCTGTGGCAATTATGTGATGCAATTGTGTCAATGTTGACCAGAATCTCTAAGGAATGTTTCTGGCACCTTGTTGAATCCAAACCACAAAAAATTCAGGCTGTGTATATTGTTACATTATAGTCATAGGTGTGAATTTTCAGTTAAGATTAATTGTGTTTTTTTCATTTGTACATAATAGTTCCTACTAATCATTCTTCAGAAACACTTTGTCACATCACCTGATGGGGATTTATGAAAAAATATTTCTACAGGATGATCTTTTATGCATAGAAGTTTGAGTCTGCATAGCAAATACTGGGGTGGGGGTAAGCAAGCAGTTACAGGTGTCTTCCAAACTGTTTTCTATTTCTATAAATGCTAGTTTATGGTTTATTACAGCTGTCAAACAATTCAGAAGGCTGTAGTTTGGGTTAAATCTATACATATTTTTAAAAATATGTATAGATTTAATATAGAAAGATCAAATTTAATACCACACATGGTTTTGAAACTAGTGATAGTTACTGCAATTGTTGCTATATAGGCCCAACAGAAAACCATTTTTAGCTTTGGATTTCTGGCCTGGATTTGCTGTTTTCAAATTGTTGAGGTTCAGAATTCTGACATTTGGATTGAGTCTTGAACTGGGGCAGTTCCTCTCTTTGAATGAATCAAACCCTCACTCCCTATCAAATAAAAATTTCCATCTTAAGAAGTTGAGGTGATTTCCTTAACCTTCCACTCACACATGATGAGCTCAAGTTCCAGAGAGTGTGGAGGCTTTGGAGGACTGGATTCCTTTCAACAAAACTGGAGAACAGGCAATCTTTGAAGAGCAATGTGCGAGTGTTTCCATTGGCAAGACACACAGCCCATCAGGGGAGCTGCCTGCCTCAAAAGTCTAGCCTTGCTTGCATGGTGCTAGTGTTCTGTTGGTCCTGACTAATCCAACCTGATTTAGTAATGTACATAGTTGGTGTATCTGAGTCCTTATTTATTAATTTTTGTGTATTTTTTTAAATTATGCATTTCAGTTTAGAAGGCCGAAAGCTCTGGAACCACATCTTAAACTCAAGCCGTCATTCTAGCCCTAAGGCTGCTAAATACAACATGCCTTCTGACTCGTCCATAGGTAGGCAGTTCTGGAACAAGAAACCTTCTGTTAATGTCTTCTATGCAGAGTTAAAAGAACAGTGCTGTGTGTGGATCTCCAAAGCTTGCCGCTTAGGCCTGACCAGAGCCCAATGGCTGACCACACTTTTGCAGTCATCTATCATTCCAGAAATACAGCAGAACTGTTTTGTTAGTGTAGGGAGTGTGATTTATATGTAGGCAATTTATAAGCAAGCAACCTGCTTTCTGTAGTCAAGCATATTTTCAATATTACATCACATACCCTGGATTTCTATGGCACATACTTAGAAAGACTTTGATGCCTTTGGTGCAAAATGCTGAAATATAGATGAAGGAGGGTATGTGTTACAAGACCACAAGAACCCTTCCTTTGGAGGCTGTAGTGTTAGTGATTGGTTTGTTTTTTAGCTACACACCTGAGGGTACAGACCTTGAGAGCAACATCTCAAAAACACTTCCTGAAGAGAAAGTTACTTTACTTACAACCAATAAGGGAATGAAAATGGAGACTAAATGATTTCAAATATTTTAAATAATAGGTAACATTAATGGCAGGTGGCTGGGTGCCAATATGCAACATTCCTGATTGTTAGTAAAAGAAACAGCTGTTACAATTAAACATTTTATTACTTTTCTGAAGTATCCCACCTACAGGTACATGCTCAGACATTCCAGACTGTTGTTCAGGGTCTAACCTGAGGAATGGTACAGCTGTGTAGTTACAAAGCTTTCAGCGCAATATTTTTCTTAGTAATGTCATACTCAGGCCGGTATTGTTGTGCAAATGAAGACTGACACTGAGGCTGACTGATACTGTCCAAAGCTTCTCCAGTGGGGTTTTATGAACTCTCTTACAGCCTGATGAATCTGACATTGTCATGGAATTGTATTTGAGAGCTTGTGGCAAAGGTTCGTTTGCATATGATAGTAATTTGCTAATCTTGTGAGGATTCAGGAAAGTCAGCATGGAGGAAAAATACATTAAGAAATTGAATCATTTTTTCATTTTTTGTGTATTTTATTCTGACAAAGAGCTATGAAGTCATAGCCTAGTTATAAAGCATTCACACCATTGAGAGATAAATGAAAAATGTACCTGACAGAAAGGCAAACAGTGTGACATGGAAATGTGGTTGGCATTCATTACTCATTAACTGTCTGGTGATTAACTGTGTCTCATGTCTGCAGAACTTCATTTTTTTACAAAATGTAAGCAGATGTTAATATTGAAAGATATTTTACTTTGATCAAAACGAGCAAATTTTTCCTGAGTTTCCGATTATGATGAGGTATCTCACTGAAAATATTTATAAAGAGTACTGTTATTTTTTAGAAATGTTTTTTTTCTTTTTGCTGTTCATATTTGATAATTATGAATAGCAGGAAAATCTATATTAGCCATTTCCAGCATTCTGTCTCTCGTCTGATGGTCCGGTGCGGCACGTGCTGACGGCTTGTGGGAACCACTGGAGGCTGGGGCGAAATGAGGTGTGCATCTCAAGGCAGAAAAGCAACGTTGATCAGATGGACGGGGTGCCAGCACAGCCAATCATTTTTGTTTACTTTTCTTTCAGCTGGTTGGACTCCCGTCTTCACGATTCTCCTCTCTGTGATTAAAAGAAGCTTATTAATGGCATACGCTCACTGCCTGAGTATGCACTGAAAAAAAACAGATAGCACACACTGACTGAGTGGTTTCTGCACAATTACCGTTGCAGTTGTACATCCATCATTGCACTTAATAAAAATCTTGCCAGTCACTTCACCTTGCCATCTAATAACCTGACTTTTTTCTTTTTATACAGGGTTGTTGAAAAAGAACCGAATCCTTTCAAAAATGTATTACTCAGAAGCTAAGCATTGTATTAACATGCAGTCTAAACCAATTTGTAAAGGAGCACTCACAGTTTTTCCTTAATCTTGCAAATTCTCAATATGTGCCCTTTCTGTCACGTGGCATGTTTATTGAGTCATAAATTTGTGTTAAACTCTTTTTGAATCACCTTGTACAGTATTTACAAGGCCCCATATAGCTATTGCTCGTACTATGTATTACTTTTTTACATGTGTGATGGTCATTTTTCAGATCTCTAACCAAACCATACCTATGAACAAGTAGTGAATCCTTGCTGCCTTTGAGTTCTTCTTCTTCAGGGGTTTAGTTTGAGCATGGAGCCCACAAAACACTGGAAAGCAACGTACATCCCAGGCAATCTGCTGAAAGATTTAAGCATGGATGTGTTATGCACAACTTGATTGCTGTACCATATTCGATCTGAAAAGTGTATTAGTCTACGTGGAGGCAGTCACCAAAGGGGGACACACTCCACGTGAAACCCTAGGGAAATTGCTGCAATGATGAAAATCCTCACTCCACAAGGAGCTCCAAGGAACTACACTGAGGAGTCATATTATAATGACAGTTTTCTGCCCCCAAGGACTGTGGAAACAGCTAAGTCAACCCAACAGCAGCTACTTCCTGAATAATCCTGATATCTTGGGTATTTTGTGTCTCCCCTTCACGGCCCTTCGCCTCAAATACTGCTGCCAGGTAGTCACTGATTGTCCTTTTTTGTGATGGAACCTACATGACCCAACAATTTGACCTTCATTTTATCAGTCCTTTGAATTTTAACAAGTTAAATTAGCAGAGCTAAATTAACTCCACTAGAAATCCCATAAGGATAATACTGGTTCACTTGAAGTAGAAGTTAGAGCTGGTTTATTTCTGCCAGTTTTACTGTATAGCAGTTCTTCAATGTCTCCTGGATCCCAGTGCCAGACAGTTGGGGATAACTGTATTTCTGATGCTTACTACTTACTAATGATGAAGTCTTTATTCAAGATTTAAGCTATAGATGGTTTCACATTTGTGTTAGATTTAATCACAATTGAACAGTTCATAGTTTACCTGCTAAGAATTTATGCAAAAAAGAGAATGAACGATGAATTTTAGAATGGGCAACCTACACAGCTGAGCAAACACAAATAAGTGTCAGTTTTACTTTTTATACAAAAAAATGATATTGCTAGGGTCATTTCTTTGAGGGCCAATGTATACTCTGTCACAGTAATGAAGACATAAACCTTTCAGTGACACCCACAAAAGGTACAGAAAAGTTAATCAAAAGGCCATACACTCTAAAAGAGATGTTCACTGACATTTTGACTGAGTCTTAAATATCCTTTCACTGACTAATGGTACATATGAGGACAAATGGTGCCCAGTCTAGTGTGGTGACCTCGCTGTATTCATCTTTTAATGTCTGCAGATCTTCTTGCTGGAGAAAAAAACAGGTCTTTTTTGATTCTGGAAACAGAGGAAAGAGGAGAATGATCTGTAGTGGAAGAGAGCCGATATAAAATATGAATCATACACTACATTCCTTCATTCATATGGAGCTTTTGGAAGTATGGTTCCTATCAAGGAGTAATAATTATATTATAACCATTTTGCTTGCTTCTTGGAGAAAGGGAATTTACAGAATCAGAATGTTTAAAATGACTGAAGCCAAGGATGAAAATAAGAATTTCATTAAAAACAAGATCTCAAAAATAAGGGAACTATCTGATGTTTTTCTGTACCCATTCTTTGTTTATATGTTGGCATGCCGTGCTAAAATTTCATGGTTGAAATTATATCCAACAAAGTTTCTGCACAACCAACAACCAAGTATTGACATGTCTCTTTTATTACTTTTATTACTGATGCAAGCTAGCTTATTTAATTTTTTTCCAAACTCTAATTTGTCATTTTTGTTTGTAGGAGAAACCACTTTTTTTGGATATAAAAAGTACACCCGTGTTTGTGGGATTGTTTGGTGGGTGTGAACATAATTGGACGTAGCCAACTTTTATTATACTTTTATTGCCTTTCACTGGAAACTCCTTCACCAAAGCCAAGTTTCAGTAAAGTTAGATCCTCTCAGATCCAACAGGCTTGTTGTCTTTATTTGCTCAATGGAAGAACCTTTCAAAGAGTCCTATTATTTAATTCATTTCAAGAGCTGTGTTTTACATGAAATCATGGCTTCCTGTCTCACAGTCTGTTGTCTTGTTGGTCCATAAAATAAAATATATAATATGAAAGAAAATCTATATAATATAAACAGATGGATAGTATGTGGAAAGCTTCGGGTTTGACTCCCAGTCCAGAACTACCATCATTATTCAATAAGTCTTAAGGCAAGACTCCTAACGTTATACCTGCCTACTTCCCAATATAAGAGTGACTATAACGTCATGTCAGCTTGGACTTGAGCTGACTTGAGCAGCCCAGATTTAACAAGGTCCACAGTGAATGTCGGGGAACCAGGACAGTTCAAAGGTAAGTGGGCTACTGCAATCAATTACAGATGAACAAGAGATTATAAAGAGAATTTGGTGGAATGTTGCTACCTAATGAGAAAGGCTACATGAGATGACTGCAGGAATTATGGGTAAGGAAGATGCCATCATACATACTCACAGAAAAACAAATAGTAACCCAACGCTGAAACATCATCAAAAGAAGCCTTCTGCCAAGACTAGAAATTGATGACGCAGATGCAGACACAAAGACTTAAACCCCACGCAACCACAGGCAGAACCCAGAGAAAACCCCACGATGGAGTATGTGCCACAACTCATGTCAAATGCCTTACATGGCTCAATAGCAGCCATAAGAAGATGATGGTTAAGCTAACTGCTGTCAGCCACTACACTAAGTTTCCTAACTACACTAGCAACCAGATTGCAGAACTACACAAAAGAAACAGGAAGACAAAAATAATAAATGACCTTTTTACCAAAGAACCAGCCTGAGTGTACTGTCAACTGCATTCCAAGAGATCAGCCACAGTTTCACCAAGAGCCGAAACAGAACAGCATTGGAAGAGCATATGACTTAATGCTACACAGATGAATAATGGAGTGCCGAGTGCTGTACAAGGTCAATAAGGTGCTAATAACCTTCATCAAGAAGTCATTGGATCACTGGAGAACAACATTAGAAACCAACTCAAAGACAATTGCCCAGGTGATCATAAAGTGTATATACCAAGGAGATGCACGCCAATACTGTGCTGTATAGGCCTGAGGCCCCTGTATCTGTAAGGAATATGGCTTGGATACTCCCAAGTCTAAATGGGAGGTACCACAGAGGGTGGTGGAGAACAACAGAGTAAGGATCCTGTGGGACTTCTATATCCAGACAGATAAACAAGTAAAAGCTGACCAAATAGATATAAAAATAATAGAATGTGGTGATTCCAAGTAATAGAAACATGAGAGAGAAGTAATACGAGAAGCTGGAGAAATACCAGGGACTGAAAGAAATGGAGAGAATATGAATGGTGAAAACTAAGGTAGTCCCATTAGTGATAGGAGCACTAGGAGCTGTGAACCCTAAGCTGAAGGAGTGGCTCCATCAGATCACAGATAAGACAACATCAGTTCAGAAGAGTGCAGTCCTAGGAACAGCAAAAATACTGCACCATGAAACTCTCAGGCCTTTCAGGACGTCCAAGCCTGAGTAAAGTTACAAACTTCAGGGGAAACCTGATTGGGAATTTGTATATATATAGACACACAGCAATCCCTCGATATCTGAATGGAAACTTTTGTTATAATGTGTTTTAATCAGAAGCTTATCCATACTAAAAAAAAAATCAAAATGCAAATAAATGTAAAAATATTTGAAAAATTAAAAAAGAAAAAGTATTGTATTGCAGTAAAAAATGCTGTATGTATTATAATAAATTGTACTGCATACTGTTATGACTTTATCCAAAGCAAAAGTTCAAAATGCATACACACTAGCTGGTTTTTTATCAGCTGTTTCTGCTAGTTTCACTTTATGTTACCAAGTTTGGCAAGTGTCACTGTATTTGCTGGGGCTTAAGCTAGATAAGTCAACTAGATGCAATTGGTCTTCAGAGGAAATGAAGAAAGAGGAAGGATTTTTCCCTTCCTGTGCTGGACAAGAAAACTTTAAATTCCATTTTAGAGCATTCAAATGCAATGATCTCACTAATTATTGAACATGATAATGACATGAACGGAGGACGTGCTTTCAACAACTCCACTGAAGATGCTATTGCAGGTTATAAGGAGAATTACGAAGGAAGTTACGTGAAGGCAAAGTTCATTTTGAGTTTTTTCCACCGCATATCCACTCCTCCTCCACGACTCCAAAGTAGAAAACTGATGCCTCCTCCCTCCGACACTACAAACCTTTACAAGTCTCGCTTCTTCGCTTTATTCCATGAGCAGCACTTGACTCTGTTAGACTTGCTTGTTAAAATGTCACCTCCCCTGGGAACAGTTCCACAGCTGACCAGCAGGGGTCCTCATACTCCTGACAACATCAGCACACCTGTCCGCAGTCGGGTGATTTAGGACTGTTTAAATTGGAGCTGGAGCATTGCAGAATTTTGCCAGTGCTCACAACCTTCTCCTAGTCTTCCTGACTTGACTTTTGCTCTGTCTAGTGTCTTACGTTTGACCTCATCATCAGCCCTGTCTTCTAATGCATTCCACCTATCTCCTCATTCCCAAGTCCTTTGTTCCTGCACATTCCAGAGCCTTCGTGCTCTCCAAGTCTCCCTATCCTTCAGTTATCATATTCGTGAGTCTCCTGCTTCTGTGTGCACTCAAGGTCACCAGTCTTCATAACACCTAATTGTTATTTGTAGCACTAACTCACTGTATATACAACTCCAACACTTGAACTTACAACCACTAATCACAGGGTGAACATGACAAAATTTCATTTTTTTAAAAATGAACCTACTGATGAAGCATTCACATTAACCTACCTACAGACCACCGTGAATTCTTCTGCCACTACTACAAAAGAGTGTTAATAGTGAGCAAAGTTTTCAGACTCCAGCTTTGGGTTATATCCAAGGGTTATGATTAGGTTGTCTGTGTTTCTATCGCATGTCACATGACATCACTGTGAGAACATTTGTCAACATCTTCTATCACACATGCCAACACCCCAAAACCTAAGATGTGACTTTAAAATTTCTTCACCTAATCCTGACGCCTGACTAGAAAATTCAGAAATCCCTTATGTCACCATTAGAATGACTTGAGCCAAAGTGACCTCCAAATTAAAAAGGTTGTTTCACTTACTTTAGCTTATGAAATGATACTTTCCAGCTGGGACTCATTTTTATAGTGTTAGTGACATAGCCTTTGGCTGAAAAAGTGCCATGTTTTACATCAACTTTTTTGTCTTAGTTTAAAAAAAATTTGTCACTGAATCTAATCAGAAAATTAAACACAATATTTCTGAGACATGAACATTCCTTTCAGTGAGAAGTACATTCACAAAAAGTTTTGATTCCAATATTTCCTTTTAATCAAGCCTACAGCTTATTCCAATTTACTGTAATTAAGAAATATAGCGTGTCTCAGTTTGAACATTGATGCTTGTAATCTTTTCTTGTTTTGTTGTATAATACCACATTGTGTGAGCTTTTAATGTGCGTTACTGGTCCTCCTCATTCAAGTTCTCATGGCAGGTAGGTAATAAAGATCTCCTTAGATAAACTGTAGGTTGATATTGGCTGCTGTCCGTTTAGCTGGGGTTTCTCCACAGCACTTTCCTGCTAGTTTATGAATTTCAGACATGCTGTTCTGACCTTGTAAGGATGGTCAGCTTCAGGGAAGGAAACCCACCCCTTCTTAGCTTCCAGAGGACATTTGTGACAAGGGGTGTGTGTGAATGTCCTCCAGTGTACCATGTGCACAGTACATCCCTCAGCATCATAGGTGCCCCTACTGCATGTGGAGAAATTGAGACTTCTAAAACCATGGGAGTAGTGAAGCAATGTTCCTCCCTTTTTGTTCTGAGCCTTGCACAAGCGGTCTCCTTTTTTAGGGGTTTGTGTCTGTATAAAGAATGAATAGCAGTATTTCATCACATTTCAGCATCTGTGTCTCATTTTAACAAACACTCCAGTCATTTTGATCAAATGGTAATGAGGTAAGGGATGATAAAAATACAGCTAGTCCAGACACCTTTTGAAAGTCAAGAATTAAACCAAGCAGCTTAACTTGCTATTATATAGCGATAATCCAGTAACTTGCATCTGTTTTCCCATTCTATAATTTTTTGGCCTGAGTTGGATATTGACATCATTCAGTTAATGGATACAGGTCAAATGAGGCCTGAAGTGGGGCAGAATTTTAGGTTGAATCATTTTCAAGGTCTTTCTTAAATACTTTGGCATTTTATCTTTTAGAATTCACATCTTGAGCATGTCAGTGCACATATGGTGCAGAGATGTTAGAACAGCATGAAAGATATCCCTGAGACCCAAGGCGAGTGACTGTGGGTTACTTCTCAATTTAAAAGATCACCACTAAGGGAGCTATCCAAATCTTAAGTAATTTCAGCCATCGTGAGTCAAATTTTACCAAGACGCATTTCTGGAGGTGATAGGTAATCACTGGATTTCTGACATTCATGAATAAAACCATCTAAAAAAAATGTACTGTATTTGCTTGCTAACTCAGCCACTCATTATTGGTAACCTTTTGTCAAAATCAGGGTTGCAGTGGTTGGAGGTCTATTCTAGAAGCTCAATGTTAGTCAAGGGCATCACCTGAAAAAGACACAAATCCTTCTTTAACCTATTTAACATTATTATTTTGCCTCTTCCACAAAAGAAAAAAGTTGTATTCAAAATACTAAAATGCAATTTTGTTTCTAGCATATGGTCTTTGAAATGTAATATTCATTTTTTGTTAACCCACATTTCTTTTTGATCTTTTCAGCATTAGTGCAGTGTACCTTTCTGCTGGTGAGGAGAATACTGATATATACCATGAGCTGTTTTTCCTGATGGTGGTTTTCAAAGAGCTTTGGAACCTGAAATTTGAGGTGTGCTAGGGATTTGCTAGAGAATGTGTGTTAGCTGCAAATGTTTCAGGACAGCTACATGCACTGGTGCTTTTGGAGATGGGCCTGGACAGCAAAAGGCTAAATCCAAAGCAAAAGATGGACTTTTCAGGAGTTTCATTGAAATAGGACTTGACAAACTATGCAAGGCATCTGTAGGAATAGCGCGACCTTGTCAAAGGTCAAATGAGCGCTGCTACAGCTAATAGCATTGAGTTGTTCAGTTGGGTCAAAGACATTCCTGGCTTTGAACCTTTGTCATGATCCTTGGGATAACAAAGGTAGTATATGTTCTGTTTCAGGGCCCTGCTGTGAGGGGCGTTTTTTTTCTCTTGGGACACAGTGGAAATGTTCAGACTTATATGTGCAAACACATTCCCTACAACCACTTGTGAAATTGAATGTAAAAGGAGGGATCATGTTGTCAGCAACACATCTGCATGCCATTAAGCAAGAGTTCACTTTTTTTAACATTTTGACAAGAATTTGTTTTCTAAGTAATGGCCACAGGAGTCAACAATTCATAGGCTGTTATCTTTGCTTCCTTTCAGTATATTCCCACCTCCCAACAGTCAAGGACTCCTAGTCCTTGTCTGAATCAAAAATCATAGCTCAGTGGAACAAACTGCAAATATAATGGCAGTTAGGCACATTTATTACATCTGCTTAATGCATATGCACAGAGTGAGTGTGTGTGTGTTGCTTTCAGCCATAGATTATCTTTACTGTTATGTCAACTGCATAAAGCTCTATATTTGGGAAGACAAGAACTTTGTATGGTGGGATTTGTTTATTTCTTAAGCATCTGAAACCAAGCCAGCTTAAGTTAATCTGTTTGACTGTCGAATTATTTTTCTATTATGAAGAAATGTGAAAAAGTTGCCAAAATGCATATATAACATCGAAATCATGTATGTTTGCTGGAAACATTGTTAGTCATGCGAGTTTACGGTAACTTTGCAAGTAACCTCAGCAAGGAAGTTTTGTTTGCATTTGACACGGGCAGTTATTAGGTGGGAGGAAAGGAGAGATCAGAGAGTGGCCAATGGGAGGAAGGCACACAGTTTAGCAATAAGCACTAAAGTCAGATTACTTTAATCAAAACACTCAACAGGCCCAAGAAAGCAGGAGGCCTGCCACATTACACCACTAGCATACTGCACTGGGGAACTGCCCCCCGCAGGCCATGCCAAGCCATAAACGCTTTCAAACTGATCAATTAACGCATGG
This sequence comes from Arapaima gigas, assembly GCA_900497675.1. Taxonomy (NCBI): domain Eukaryota; kingdom Metazoa; phylum Chordata; class Actinopteri; order Osteoglossiformes; family Osteoglossidae; genus Arapaima; species Arapaima gigas. The sequence goes on from UFQX01000112.1 coordinate 625,187, forward strand.
TAAATTAGTCATGAAGTCATGGCTTGTTTTAGCAACCACTCATTGCATTCCACCCTAAAAAAACATGTTGCCAGAGGGAGGTAGAGCTGTTTATTGTTAAGACGTCACATCTGTGAATTCACACTTCGTGCACGGAGCTCAGCTCTCACACAATGAAACACATGGAAGTATTTCGTGCTTGATCGTGACCAACCAAAAAGTTCTGTAGCTTCCTATCTTCAGACATAGATGAATATTATTTCCTTGAGCAGGTGTTAATCACATATAAAATTTGTCATAATGGATGTTTCCAGAAATGTTTCAAAACCCGTTAATATGTCTGTTCGAGACATTAGAGACTGCTACAAACCTTTGCAAGCTGCAAACAACCCACTTTGTGCTTCACTCTGTGGCAAAAAAAATCCCTATTTTGGCCAAATGGACTCATTCTTACTTTTCCGTTCAATACATTTTTTTTCTAAAACATTGTGACTAGATGGGTCCGCCAATTCTCAGCACTGATACTTGTCCTTATTTTACCTTTGCGATAATCACACCATGCGGGTATTATGTGAAATTCAGTTGTTCTGTTAACCTGTAATTTGAACTCAGGAAATGAATAGCATAGTTCATTAAAATATATTAGAAATATGTCTTGTTTAACCATGTACCTTGTAGCATTTGCGTTGACTCCTTTTCACATACAGTTTGACCAGTGGTGCCCGAGTGTGTGTTTGTTTTATTAATTATTTTTTAAACAAATATATAAATCACTGAGGTATAATGGCTATACCACATGTTATGTTACATTTGAACTCCTAAACTGATGCATTCATTTCAGTGTTCTGCAGAACTCTGTAGTGTGTTTGTGAATTTATTTTTTTTTTTCTGAGTTACTTGGCACTGCCCAGGTCAGAAAGTGCAAAGGTAAAAACTAACAACACATATGTCACTGAAGTGGATTACCCTCAAAATGGTGCACTTAGTGCTGTCAGTAACAAAACAAAACCGTATAATCCTTGCACGGCACTGCACATATTAGTTAAAGTCCTGTATAATTCTTTTTATCTCTACCTGTCAGTAGTTCTGGTCCTTCCTCTAGCACTCAACACAACCACCACCCCTGTCACCCTTCCCTGGAGTGAGTGTGTGTGTGTGTGTGTGTGTGTGTGTGTGTGTGTGTGTGTGTGTGCAAGCACATATGTGTTTAGCTGTACAAAAACCTCACTTAGGGTGAGAAGAACCTGTATAGCAAATTTTAAGTCTATGACTTGAAAAACTAAGCTGTACATAAAAAGCAAACTGTTTAGAAAGAGACTGATGTTTACAGATCTACAGATTCACATTTGTCCACATTAGACTCAAGGTGACTAGGGATTATGGCTTAACTTCCTAGGCACTGAGTCCTACTGTTAATGCACAGTTTCATTCAGAAGTAGTTTGTTTAATTTTATAGCAAAAAGATAACTTAAAATAGTTGAAATATTTTTGTTTATCGTTACTCTTCAATCTGAATGTTTCTGAGCTAAGTTTAGGTTATTATGGCAAAATGGTGGCACAGTGAGTAGCGCTACTGCCTCACAGCACCTGACCTATTTGCTCATGGGTTTGAGGTCAGCTCAAACAGTGTGGAGTCTGCATGTTTTTCCCATATCTGCACAGATTTCCTCTGGGTGCTCCTCCCACTATCCAGAGAGATGTGTTTTGGGTTGACTAGTCACTCTAAACTGCCTGTAGAGCATGCATGTCTGTGTGGCCACCCTGCACTGTAAACCAATGACACCAATGACTGTGGCATGGGATCCAGACTGCTGTCACTCTGATCTGGATAAAGTGGTTAAGGATAATGGATGAAGGTCAAATTTTTTAGCCGCAAACTATCAATATTTATTTCATTGAGATCACTTAATTTAAATTTATGAATATCCTAGACACTGGGTCTTAAAGAACAACTAAGATACACTAATCAATATATATCACCCCATGACCCTCCCATCACCATTGTAGAGCAGAATTTAACAACATATGACTGAAACCTAAATTTGGGATATTTATCTGTGTGCAAGGCTACCATTCCTGTGTTTCACAATGCAGAAACATTTATTCTAATTTCAAGCCCTTCTGCCACTGGTAATGAGCCATGTAAAAAAACAAAAGCAAAGTGAAGTTCCTGTGGCTGTGGTGAGCAACATGCAGAAACAGATCCATTGAAAGACAACACAAGTTAATTCTATAATTTTAAATAAATGAAAAAAATTATACAAATAGGCACGGATGTGTGCACAAGTGAGTCCCAAGAGAAGCAATAGGGGATTTGCAACATAATAAAATGAAATGTGTTTTACTGCTGATTGTTAAATTGAACCATATGGTTCTACAATCCTAGAGTAATAAGTAGCATTTCATACCAATATCCTGTGAGTAGACATGGTGCAGCTCCAACCCAGAAGAGATGGCGGCAACATGATATTTCATGACAATGTGAACACAGCTGATATCTGGTTAACACTAAAAGCTGATTGTAGTCAGGACAGAGCCCATTAAAAATTAAAGCAACCTAAGCAGTTATCATATACACTCACCAGCCACTTTATTAGAAACACCTTTACAACTGCTTGTTATCTTTTCAGCCAATCATGTGGCAGCAGCACAGTGCATAAAATTATGCAGACACGGGTCATGAGCTTCAGTGAATGTTCACATCAAACTCCAGAATGGGGAAAAATGTGATCTAAGGGACTTTGACTGTGTCATATTTGTTGGTGTCAGATGGGGTGGTTTGAGTATTTCAGAAACTGCCCCTCTACTGGGATTTTCAAGCACAACAGTCTCCAGAATTGACAAAGAATGGCATGAAAAACAAAAAACATCTAGTGAGCTGCAGCTCTGTGTGCAGAAATACCTTTTTACTGAAAGAGGTCAGAGGAGAATGGCCAGACTGGTTTAAGCTGACAGGAAAGCTACAGTGACTCAAATAATCACTCTTTACAAAAGTAGTGGGTGAAAAAGTTACCACAACACACGACATGCCAAACCTTGAATTGTCTGTGCTACAACCGCAGAAGACCACGTCGGGTCCGACTCCTGTCAGCCAAAAACAGGAAGGTCACTCTGCAGCGGGCACTCTCTGACTGAAACTGGACAGTTGAAGACTGGAAAAAAGTCACCAGGTCTGATGAATCTCGATTTCTAGTTGCAACGCACAGATGGTAGACAATTTTGCATAAACAGCAGAAAGTCATGGACCAAACTTACCTATGTCAACAGTTCAGGCTGGTGGTGGGAGTGTAATGGTGTGGGGAATGTTTACTTGGTACACAGTAGATTCCCAATACCAGTCAAGCATTGTTTGAATGCTACAGCAAAAAATTGGCCAAAATGTACTCATCTTCTAATAGCTACTTGTAGTATGATAATACACCATAACACAGAGCACAAGGAATCTCAGGTTGGTTCCACGAACATAACAATGAGTTTTGTGAACTTTAGTGGCCTTCCCAGTCACCAAATCTGAATCCAACAGAGCACCGTTGGGCTGTGGAACAATGGCAGACTAGCAGCAGAATGTGTTGCTGACAAATCTGGAGCAATTACATGATGCAATCATGTCAACAGGGACCGGGAAGTCTAAGGAATATTTCCAGCATCTTACTGAATCCAAGCCATGAAGAATTCAGTCTGTTCTGAGAAGAAATGGGGGTCCTACTCAGTATTAGAAAGGTGTTCCTAATAAAGTGGCCGGTGACTGTATGTAAAATAGTAGTACTAGTGCTATTAGTACTAGAGGAAACATCTATGTTCCTTTGAATAGGCATTGTTTCAAAGAGCTGTTTAGATTTGCCAAGCTGTTTTATCACACATTAGATCAGCCTCTCCAGGATGGTCGACCAGTGAGGTGGAGCATATGTTTCCTGCAGTTATTCATTTTGGGTGATAACAGCTGAAGGAGGTGTAGCTGCATGGTCCCCATGTTTCTTATAAAGGGAATTTATGTTGAGCTATGCTCCTCTGAACACTGGATATAACCTCTGTCCCCAATCCAATCTCAAACCCCATTCTTTTGAATGTCATAAGGGAGAGTTGTCCTCTTCTTTGGTTCCTTCTTTTAAAAGGGGAAACTGGCTGAATGGAAATGTTTTGTGGAAATATGTTGTCGTGTTCAGTTTAAATGTGGTCATGGGCTTTGCCCCTCTGCCCCCCTCCCACAGTCTGACTTGACCTTGCTTGCCAGCAACCTATAGTACAACCTTTAAAAAAATTAAAGTTCCTATGAGAGCACTTCTGGGTGACATTCAAAGGCAGCAGAAAATGTTGTTTAATATGTTCCTGAAACTGTAGCCAAGTGTCTCAGGGAGGCTGAGGGACTGAATAAGTGACTGAGCGAGAACAGAGGAGTTGGGATACTGTGGCACATGTTCTTCCCAAGACTGGCTGCACAGAGAATTCATTAGAAAGTCGGGGAGGACCATAGTAATTATTTACTTGATGGAAACTTAGCCTGCTGAAGTCCAGTGCTGACAAGTATAGGAAAAATTTTTAAGTTCAACTTGAAAATATGTTAATTTGTTATCAACTAGTAAATGTATGTTTATTACAGACATAGAAATACTGTCACTCTTGTCCCATGGCTGTCTCTCTTCCCATAAGACAAAAGTATGCACTTCAGTGCATTAAGGTCTTATTTTCAGAGATAGGCCATTACTCATTAGACAGTCCCTAAGCTAAGCTAAGATCCCAGCTTTGTGGTGGGAACCTGGTGTACAATGTGTGTGTTTTGTGATGTCCTGTTGTGGTGCAAACTAGAGGAAGGACAGACAGGAGAAACAGAACATACATTTGTATATGTAGGCATTAGCCCACATCAGATTGTTATTGTGGCCTTTGTTAGGGTAGAATTTCATAAACAACGGCACATTCCATGCATGGTGAGCATAAGAGTCAAGGGCAGTGTTTCAGGGGTAATAGCATGGTAGAAAATTCATTGTGCCACAGCATGTGATGAGATGTGAAGTTGGCAAGATAAAAGGGGGCAAAATAAAGGTGTACGACTATAAGTTAATTTGATGTATATTGTATGTGTCCTCACTTGATCTCAGTGTGTATGAAGATGAATTGAACTGGGTTCCTCTCCACATATGTTGTTGTTAGTAGAACTGCTGACATACGAGGTAAAAATGCACTAGACTCTTTCATTCATAAGACCGCATGTGGAGGTCCTGGCTGCAGTTTGGAGTTCCTATTCTACTGGTTGTAAAATATGGACAAACAGCCAATTACTCAGATGATATATATTGCTGCTGGCTGTGCTTCTTTCCATAAATCACTGGGGTCTTCTTGGGATCTGACCCAGGATTTGCAATGGTTCCTGTGTCAGGGGACCATCTAGGTAGACGGCTAATCTTTGTACAGATGGATCCATGAGATGAACACAGCAATCTCACCAGTTGACTGCTTCCCTTGTAGTAATTCTGGTAATGAAGGCACACACTTTGTTAATTTTCCACAGTAGAGCTGGAATTGAGTTTTTTTTTCTTGTCCACATAGGTTTCAGATAATCGCATTGCCTTTATCACAAGACACAGTGGAAATTGTATAATTCCTTGTCAGCTTGTCCTGTGTTTGGTTCTGTTGAAGAGCGTAGCAAATATACAATCAGCAGGTTTTCACTGAAATTGAGAACATTATTTTGTGTGTTTTCTAATGTAGATAACCCTTCAGTGTCTGTTTTTAGACAACATATAACATTTTAAATAATTATACCTTATAATTTGGAACCAGAATGTGTCTTGCTTGTTGTCTCTAAAGCAGATTTAGTATGAGAACACAATGGGTTCAATAGAATTAAATGATATAACAGCAGGGATGTACTATAGTTGTGTCCTCTGCATTTATGTCTTTGCATTCCACAGACCAGTCTGACTGTGACTGCCATCTCTTGCCATCATTCCAGCTATGATTTAATTCTGCAGCTTTTCTTTGATTTCAATGTTAATTTTGTCTCTAAACTTGACTGACATTTTGTATCTGTTCCAGATGTGTATCAGCCTCAGTCTCCGTTTCCATCAAAATATTAGCTCATTTTATTTGAAGTTATACAATTGAAGAAAGCCTGCACGTTGCTCTCTCAGCCAGTTCTATCGAGATCTGGCTCACAAAAATGGAAATATTTGGATTTGAATGGTCTGAGTTAAACACACCACAAAATAGGGGAGACCAACAATCACAATAAGAGTTATGTCACTCTAAAAAATGGTGAAAGGTTAATTCCTCATATGAATCAATGGTTTTTCATTTGTTAACTTGGAACGGATTGTGCAAAACCAAAGAAAATTATTTTATATCGTGGTAGAAGAAGTAAAAGCAGTGCCAAGCCAATCTGTATGTTATGATTCCAGTGTGTTGGGGATCATAGAGTTTCCATTGATAAATTTACTGCAATGACTGAATCTGACCTGTTCCAACCTCATTCAGTCACTGGATGCTGTTGTTAAGGTACATTTCTGTTTTTTAATTTTTTGTGCAGTTTGTTAGTACTGGTGTGACTGAAATCCTAGCTGTGTTGGTTCACCCTACAGAAGAATGCAGTCCCTGTCTGTTTATCATTCCATCAAAGCCACGCACCACAGATCAGATCTCACTGTACCATGCAGCTCACTGATGATGTCATGACAAGTGCACCATGCAGCCAAACTCTCTTTCAGCTTTTGAGAGGAACTCATTGAGTGTTTGGATAGCTGATCAAAGGTAGACATTCAAAGCTAAACACATTCCATTTGCCCTGTCTCCCACTGGCACAAAAGCAATGCAAATAGTCTCATCTAAATTGAGAAAAGGAAGATGTTGGTAAGGTTATTGCTCTCCCTTGTTTCGGGAAAGGAGTTTATTCTGGATCCATTAGGAGCTGAAGTATTCCATGAAAGTTTAATATAAATGAGTGGAACAAAACAAAGATGGGTAACAAATTCTATTTAGGAAAAAAGCACGCCTGGAAACACTGGTATCTCACAGCACCTGTGTGTGCCTTTGAGTGTAGGTTCAATTTCAATCCCTCTACAATTTGTGTGGGGCTCTTATGTTATCCCTGTGTTTAGATATGTTTCCTGCAGGTGCTCTCATTTCCTTCCATAGTCTGTAGAAACGTGTGTCAAATGAATTGGTAACTCTAAATTTCCCTTACAGTGTGTCAGTCTGTGACTGTCCACTGATGGACTGGCATCCTCTTTTGGATGTATGCTGTGTAGCTGAGTGCCCTATGGTAAAAGTATAGTATGGTTTCCCAACCTGAGGGCTGCGACACCATAATTTGATTTGAGGTGTGTTTAAAAATATAACATGAAGCAAGTATCAGTAAATTAATACATAATGTAATTGGTATAACACACCTGCTTCGCTTAGTCTGCAAGTTTTCATGAGAGGGGATCCCCCCCTTGCTGAAATCAGTTTTAAAGAGTTAGCATGTAAATGTGAATGGGGCTGTAAAATAAGGGTCGCTTGGGAAAGAGGGTTAGGAACCATTCAAAGTATACGCTTTAGACCACTGTCATCCAGCATTATTAGAAACTGTTAGTTAATAATATCTGAACAGTGCATGGACAAAATAAAAGAATCACTAAAAATAAAACAAGGAGTAGGTCTACCCTCTGTGTTTAGAACTTCTTTGAATGTGAGCATGATTTCACTGAAAGTTTCAACTTCTATGGAATGGAGAAGATGCAAATCACCACACTCTGAAGTTCCTGCATTAAATCCATACTTTTTGCAATCTGATAATTAGGGAGGCCATTGAAAGCTTTTTCTTAATCCTTCATTTTCAAGAAAACACTCCTGAATTTGTAGGGGTCCATGGCTATAGGGTATTGGGCATTTTTGTTTTCACATGTCTTAATAGCCACAAAATTCCACTTGTACATATTTTTTTCTCTAAGCTCCCTCCAAACAATCATTTCTTTACTGCTCTGTCACCCTGTTTCTGCCTAGCACTCATGGCAGACCCCCCCCTTAGTAAAAGACTGATAAATGACTTCATATTCCTTAGACAACACATAACTGTGCAGAGTAATCATCCAACAGTTTTTATAATGTATAAAAAACAGTTGTGCCCAAATATCATGTATAATAACTTAACAATGTGCTTAGTGGAAGAAGGCCAAATAAATCAACATCATGACCCAAAATAAATATAAATTTATACCTAAATAAACATGAACCGCCCCTATACATCTCTCCAGTTTTCATCTACTTCAGATTGGACATAGTATGAGTTATTTGAATAAGATCAAGGCCGTTAAGAAACAGAAAATCAGAAAAACAAGTGATTTTAGAAACTAGAGTGCAGTGGGCATTGTCCCTTAAAGGTCAATTAAATGTCAACATACCATAGTGGCACTGGTCTTGCAGGGTACTGCCTTCACAGGCAGTTAGTGGCCACACAGTGGTGGCAGTTATTGGCATTTCAACAATCTATTACTGGTGACAGTGATCTATAATGTTGTCTATCTGCCTGGAATGGGCACTGAGCCTATACAAATGTCTGACACTATGTGTATGTTTAAGGAAACATTTTTATTGCTCCATTTGTCCCAAAGTGTAATGTAGGAATATATCTTTATTGAACTACTTAACTGATTATTTTTTTCCTGCTGAAAATGCTACTCCTCATTACCTGGCCTTTTGGAAAACATAGCCATTGTAATGAGGCTATCTTCCTGCTCTCAAATTAACAAACACACTCTGTGTCAGAGTTACTTATTTGTCCCCGAACCCTGTAGATGGTCTGCCCTGGGAAAGCCTGTGATTTGCTCAGTGTAATGAGCTTTAATTTGGAATGCAATGTCTTTCTTCAGCACTTGGCACTGTGTTGGTCAATTAATATTTATATGAAATATATTCTGGAATGTAGTTTTTATTGGCTGGAAGACAAGGAGAGCCAGACTAAACACATGTAGAAGAGTTCTGTTACAAGAAGTCATAAAAAACAGAGATTCAATAGTGCTCCGTAAATATCTGTACTGCTGCAGGATACATGCTCATTTTAAGTGTTTAATAACATTAAGCAGGTGTCTAATTCATGTGGTTTCTCTGACAGTGTGTGATGTGGTAATGGTTCAGTGTTTTGCCAAGGACATTTGGTTTGGACATGTCTCAGGCCTTTGGTGCATTTTGGTCGGTGACACTAAAGCCTTCAGTTTGAACGTGTGAGTAAAATGTGGAAAGTTTTAGTGGCTATGGCAAAATCATGCTCACCATGTTTTTTATTAGAAGCCAAATATGACATATCAACTTATAAATCACTTATTATTATCAGTCTAACAATTATTATTGTCATTTTGAAGTTTGCCAGAAAGACTAACAGCTGGTGCTTTTTTAATCACAAATTGTAGTTTGTCATTCTCCTCTGCCAGATAAACCAAAAATAAATAGTACAACAAACAAACACATTATGAGTCAGCTAGTTTTTTGAATGATTAGAATGAGAATTTAAACAGTTTCATTTTATGTGCCGACGCCATCTATGATTTACTGTGCGGCAGTCACGTTAACCTTTCCCTTGTTCCCTCTTCCCTTTCCAAAGGATTACAGCAGCACGTTCTCCTCCTGTATGTGTCCACGACAACGTACCGGTTTTGTGCTGGGGAATCATGTTCTGCTCTCTTCAGGCAGGTCTCTCCATTGATGGGCCCAGCAACAGACGTCTCCCTCATTCACATCATTTGAACTCCTCAATGGCTAATTTGGCATGAAGTGTAATGATTAACCAGTCCCTACTGGCCAGTAGGCCACACACATTTATCTGGCTGTTCAGTCTCTCATAAAATGACACCAGGCGTGTCTTTTTCCAGCCAGCTTTGCAATACTGTCATGTTATCGCCAGTATGTTAGTGTTACAATGCTTTCCAGTGCATTAGCATCAGAACCGGCAACAGAGAGTAGTATTGTAGAGATTCAGTCATCCAGACTTCCTAGAGGTAGTTCTCTGCAGGGGCAGCACTGAACTGTAGCTAACAAAATATAGACTTTGCAACAGTGCCATTCTACAGAAATTCATTAACTCATCAGTTACACACTAACACAAACATTTACCATAGGTTATTGTTTTTACCCAAACCTATGTAATTTCCTTCCAAAAGTCAAGGAAAAGTACCCATTTTACAGAACAAACAGCTGGAAGAAAAAAAAGAGCCTGTGCAATATTTTCCGTGTAGGTGAAGGAAGGAAGCATTAACATTTTGAAGCTTAAGCAGTTCAGTTACTGTTGAAAGCAATGAAACAGTCTTTTGTTGTTTCACCTGCCTATACTTTTGTAGAAATTCAAGTGTAGTACTGCATGCTTCACATGGGCATTGCCCCTTCAGGGGGTTGGCGTGGGTCCCTAATTATGCAGATTCTGCTGCCCTAAAAGCTAAACTGTTAAGTCTCATTTTTAGGGCCTCACAACCACTGGTACCCCCCCCATCTCCAGTTTTGCCTACAGACCTCACAGTACCCAAAGAACTCTAGGACCTCCACACTCAGGGGCTAGTTACATTACAGCTGCTGTACATAGGCCAACCAGACCCGGTTTTCATTTCATGAGCAAGGGAATTCCACAAACCCCAGGGAAATAAGTTTGCTGTTTTTTACAGGTGCCTTTTACTTTTGGCCTTTTCAATTTCCTATTACTTACATATGTTTTCTTCTGTGTATGAAGAAGTAGGACTGATCAGTTCCCACAAAATAAACTGCCACAGGAGTGACATTGGTTGAGATGCATTCAAAATTTATATTCACCTGGCACCAATGACTGATGCAGGAAAATATTTTGCTAGGAAAGAAATAATACTCTCCTATTCTGGCCCTACTTTCACGTCTAGACACTTTCTGACAAACTGTGGCATTCGCCTTCAGATTTTTATACTCAAGGCATTGTGGTATAGTGTGCGATTCAATTACATTCTTTAGCAAACTTCCTTTACCAACCTTCTTCTCATCCTTCTGCAGACCTCTTGTTAAAAATAATTCGACCAAATCCCCCTCTCACTCTGACCTTCTGGAGAGCGCTTTACTTTATAACATCAGCAAAATTTGCCCGTTGTTTTCTTTGTTTGACTCTCATCTTCATGTCAAGGGCTTTTTTCTCTCTAGGCAGAATCCAGAAAATTCCCTTCTTTCTGCACCTATCCCCTTGTCCTCTCCATCAGGTCAAAATGCTTCTGTGGTGTAAAATGTGACTCACTATACACACATTCCTATACCCTGATCTCTCCATTGGCTCCCCTTTACAGCCAGAATCACCCTAACCTACAAATCTCTACATGGCTGTACTCCATTCTATCTCCAAATTCCTCTCTCTCTTTCCATAGAGTCCTCTATATAACCTCTACACCACCTCCACCTGCTTTCTCTCTAAGCTTCCTCTGCCCAAGCACATACAATAGGATTACTATTTTTCTTCTTCATTCCAAGATGAAATGAACTTCCACTTAACATCAGGAGTGTTACCAGTTTTCTGAATTCCTACAATATATCGCTTCACTCTTCGTCTGTCAAAATATCTTTTTTCCTTGTACTTATGGTCTTTCTCATAGTATCGCCCTGCATTCTTAACTGTTGTTCAGATTTTGTTTTGTCTAATCTGTTAGTTCTTGTCTCCATTTGTAAAAGTTTCATTTTGTTTAAACCTAATAGTTGTGTATAATCTTGAAGTCATCTCTTGTTATCCATCCATCCATCCATCCATTCCTCCATCCATTATTGCTAACTACTTAATCCTGAGTAGCGTCACGGTGTTCCAAGGCTTATCTTGGATTCACTGGGTGCTACGCTTTGAAACTCCTGGATGGGACACCAGTCCATCGCAGGGTTCATCTTTTGCTAGCTGCAGCAAAAGATAGATAGATAGATAGACAAAAATATTGACCATAACTGAAAAGTTGTAATTAAACTGGATATGCAAAGCAATTTAAAATATTCTCATTAAAACTAAGAAATTGTTTTCAAAAAGTCCATCAGATTACTAGCAAAGAAAAAAAAAGAAATTCCCTGCACATTTTCCCTTGAAATTAGGTGGGATTGGTTGTGTTATTCAACTGTAAAGATGCAACAAGAAAACACAGAAACATTAATTTTAAAGTCAGAAGCATTGTAATTGCAGTGTAAACATTTTTCTTTAGCTCTTGGAGAGAAATGTTCATGGAAGATTTGAAGCAGAAACACTATGGTGCTGGCCAACATCCAAATTAATTTTGTGAAAATCTGATCCTTCACTTTTCAGATCATTTTTTTTCTTTCATTCTTTCTTTAAATTTTTCAATATTTTCCACAATACTTAATTGTGTGTTTCAAGGGCAGTCATGGGTGCAGTGTTAGGGAAAAGTTAGCTGCCCTTACAACAGGTGACAGGTTTACATCCTCAGATGGACCTAACACACACAACTGCATGCTGTGTGTGCTGTGTGATTTTCTCAGTCAGCTAAAAGATTTTCCACACCTTTACCTGAACACACCTGCATAGAGGCAGGTCCTTTAAAGAATCCATATTTGTAAGTAATCTACTTAAGGAATTTCATCTGTGAGTCAGCTATCGTAACCTGAAGTTTCCTATTCCACTTGTGAGACCCTGAAAGTGCAGCCATGCCATAAATCAGATGTCGATAAAGATTTGACACCTTTAAGGTGCATGTTATTTGACAGCTATTATGATAAAGGCTTTATGCCGAGGTCTCCAAATTGCACAGTGAAAGCTAAAACATTTCACAAGAACACTCCAAAAACCACATAAATGCAGGAGGGAAAGCCTATTCTCAAACACAGTCTTAAACCCAAAGGTTTGCCTGCCAAGGGCTATCAAACCCTCTACCTCCCAGCCAAAAGTTTGATCTCAGCTGTCTGAGCATGAACATTACATGTGTGATTGTTTGGGAGAAGAGGGTTTATGTTGTTTTCCTGGCCTGTGCTCTGGAATTGCGGTTAAATGAGGCGAGCAGTCCCGTGCGTCTCGAGGGCTGTGTCTCTGAGAATGACACACTGGTTGACACGCTACCCACCTCCTGAATATGTGTGTGTGTGTGTGTGTGTGTGTGTGTGTATGGTGGGGGGGCTGCAGAAAGCCCCCTACCCCTGGTGACTTTATTCAAGGATTCCACAGGGGGTTTCTGCTTCTAGGAAGGCAGAATCATGCCCTGTTTTGGGAGCGTGCCTCTATTCACAGCTCTCCAGGCTTCGGAAAATGGTTTGGAATGTTTCAGCGCTGTTTATCTCTGAGAAACATATTCTGCAGACCCTTCATATTTGCAGTTGTGAAATTTCCACAAATAGCTTGTCGTTGCTCTTTTAAGGTTTACTAAAGATAACTATAACAAATATTTAACTGGCACATTGTTATACCTTAATGTAGATTAAAAGTAAAATATACATTAAATAAAATTCATTGTTCTTGTCCTTATTGCAGATGGAGACTTTAAAAATAAATGTGGAACACTGAAATGCTATCAGCAAAGGAAACTGCCGCAGACACCATACAACAAACTCAGATGCATGGCCATGTCAGGCTCCCCTGATGAGTCTATGTGTGTACAGACAGAGACACAGGGTGTGTAAGTTTGTTTGTTACTACAACTGCATACACAATTCAGAAGTTTTGCAGACGTTTCAATAAAAAATTATTTAGGTTTGGGAACAAACTGTGAAAATGTAAAACTGGGTAAAAAAATAAAGTCTTGAGTGATACACACTGGATTGCAGATATTTAGGCATTCTACTGAAGTCACAGATGACTTATCCTACTGACAATTCATACATTAAGATACATGCTCAGCCATCTTACATTTGTCTCTGCTGTACACAGGTGTTGCAACTGATTATTTTAAGTGATACATTTCCTGGAGCCATCTTCAGTTGTGAATTGAGACTAGAAATTCAAGGAGCAGATGCTCTGAAGTGGAGTCCTCCTGTGGCTTGTGTAAGTAGTGCATCAGAGCCACAGTAAGAAGTGCATCTGATGTTCAGGGGACATCTGATTTAAACTACGGAACAGGGCTTTAGGGTGACTTCACAAAACTATGAGACAGAGGAATCTGTCACTCCGTAAACATGTTACACTGGACAGAGCACTATCCTTAAAAATGCGCTCTATAATTTCTACTGGCAATTCAAAAATATGTTTAAAAAATACTAAACTGGTGGATATTTATAGGGTGCTTAGAATATTTTATGTTGTAGAGGTTTTACTGCTGTGGCCTGTTGTGAAGCAGCTACAAAAGCAGGACAAATGGCACCTGACAGCAGGTTCTTTTACAAAAAAGGCCTTTTATCCAGCTAGCAACACAAAACTTTAGGCAACAGAACCAGTGTAACCACACCAGTAGCACACCCAACCTCTCCATTCCCCACACTGCAGACCAGGTCCCTGGTTAGTCCAGGTGATTGTACCTGGTCCTCACAAAGCCCATTTAGGGCTGTGCAGGGGTGGGGTCACTGCGACGAACGGCTCCCTGCTGCCTGCCTCTGTCAGGCTAATACTGTTCACTAGCTCACACTGCTTACAAAAAGTTATTCTTAATTGCTAATTATTGTAAATATATGTCTTCCCACCACTGTAATGTTAGCATAATTCACACAAACTTTTCCCAGTGTAGAATTCTCTGTCAAACAGGATGGAGCACAGATGAAGTCTGTGCAAAAAATGTTGTGAAAAGGCACCCCTTCTATCTGTCAAACTTTCAGGTCTTTGTGATTTGCACCATTTTGGGGGACTTGTCTACTTAATTTCAAGGGAACAGACCAAATAACTTATCCTCAAACAAAGAGAAGAGAAAGGGGGGTCTGCTATGGCAGGGTGCCCTGCATTCCTGCCTGCATGTTAAAGTGGGCCTGGGCTGACATTCAGCTTTGTCTGCTTCCCACCAGCCAGACCTTGCTGTGTATCAAGCCCCATGTTCCCTCTTGGAGAGCAAAGCTCTTGGCAGGGTTGCCGCAAAAGAGAGACCAAGGGACTGATTAGGTCAGACAAAGCACAGCCGTCTCATACTCAGCCACAGCAATGAGTAAGAGAGAAGGCATCAGGTCTCCAACACCTGGCCAAAGGGGCCATGACCAACAAAATCTGGAGGAAGAGAGGTGGAGTTGTACATGTGTGAACGGAGTTGCACCCAAGTGCAGTAATTCTGTTGCAATAAACACAGTGAAGGGCATGAGTGGAACTCAAAAATTTCCTTAAAATATTTTGCCCTTTTGTCTCCCTTTATATATCACTAGCTGAGTTACTTATTCCTGCCTGAGTCAAAAAAGTATAGTGGTGGAAAGGTGAAATGGAATAACAAATTGTATAATCACCAAACTGTTTCACCATTAAAGTTGTCATGTTGCTGGATTTCAGTGACAGCAAACTGCCTACCAGCCATAGTGACATGCAGACAGTAATAACAATGTTATGTTATCAAGCTTTATTGCCTTTCAAATTTCTGAATTTAGTGCATAGTGTGTTTTTGTGTGTGTGTGAGAGAGAATGTGCATCAGCTTTTTTTGTTTATGTATGTAGCGTGTGTATAGCATGTGTGGACTGGGGTGCAGACAGTAACAAATTATGTATCACGAAAGTTTGTCTTTTAATTTGTTTATGTTTCAGTGAGAAAGTATCTCGTCTGTGTGTGTATGTAAAGTCTGAGGCCAGGGTGCACCTGTATGTGTGTGTGTGTGTGTGTGTGTGTGTGTGTGTGTGTGTGTGTGTGTGTGTGCGTGCATGCAGGTGTGGAGCAAGAAAATCTGTCAGTGCCGCGTATGTATGCCCTGTGTGTGACAACTGTACTCCTGCTTTTCCAAGCCTTGTCAGAAACCAGATTTAAAATGTTTACAATATTAGGCAGCCTTTTTGGAATTTGAATGAATTTGACTACACAAAAACATACTAACCATGAGATCTCCCTGTATGTCAAATTTTAATTGTGTAGCTTGAAAAACAAAAGACAAAAACAAACAGACAAACATGCAAAGAAACAAAGTTTAAGCTTTATAGATATAGAAACTGGTGCACCATTACTGTTTCCTATTACTGTGACTGGCAGCAGTTTAACCCAGCTACACACTCCATTTTAGGGTTTACACTAAGAACGTTCCCTGCTTGGATGACTTGTGTGTTTTCCATTTAGATCTTGAGCCAAGACTAGTGTATAACAATAAAATATAAAGGGTTGACATATCTAAAGTAAATCTTCTAGTCCAGAAAAGCAGTTTTGTCCCATATATGCTTTTGATTAAATGTTGACAGTATTAGAACTTAACTGTGGTTCTATTTTGTTATTTTGTTATACAAAAGATGCACCTCCAGCATCACTGATTTTTATTGTACCTCTTTTAAAGAGCCTTTTATAATCTCTAGGGCTGAGTTTAAGATGGCCCAGGTGTTTGTCCAGTGGCCTACTTTATTCTCGACAACACGTATGACACACATATACGTGAAATTGTCATCTATCTTTAAGTATGTTAACACCATCAGCCTTCCAAATGGTCTGATGTTTTACTATCTTGTAGAAAGTGCCAAGTTCTAAATGCAAAATGGGGAAATTCTTAACATGTTCACAGTTTCACACATTTCCATAATCAGTAAAGAGGAAGATTTGTCAAAAATCTTG
Source organism: Arapaima gigas (assembly GCA_900497675.1). Lineage (NCBI taxonomy): Eukaryota > Metazoa > Chordata > Actinopteri > Osteoglossiformes > Osteoglossidae > Arapaima > Arapaima gigas. The sequence continues at coordinate 641,770 of UFQX01000112.1, forward strand.
ACAAAAAAATTTGTCAAGTTTGTCAAAACAATACATCTACAAAAAAATCTACTGTCATTCTATGGATTTGATCAATTTTCTATTACTATGCTTTACTCTTGTAACAGAGTTTAATTTCCACTAAGGTTTATTGTAAGGAAGAGGTTTTTTATAAAGATGAAAGCATGAGGTCTGCTCCAAGTGACATAATTTAATCCAGAAATAGTGTTTTCATGTAATTTGTTTAGAAGATATGACTCTTTAGCCAGCAGAGAAATTGAGCTGGAGCTTGCGTTAATGATTAGCTGCCTAAGACTGCGTTTTCCTTAAAAATGTCTATTTTACAAAGGTAATGCATTAATACTCTACATTATACTTCTAGCCCTATAGAACTATAAAAAAGATTGCTTTAAAAGATAAAAAAACAAGCCAAAATTGTTACCCCAAACTCTTTATAGGTACAGTAGACTCCAAGCTAGTTTTGACCAAGGAGAGACTGAAGTCAGCTTTGTTCTGAGAAATGAGGACACATGTCAAGTGATGAAGCTAAAGCAGGATGATGTGGGGTACCATAAGAAACTCAATACAAAATATCTGCTTCTCCAACCTGGCATTCTCAGTAGTGGAAATTCAAGATAAATCCCTGAGATGGACATAGAGCACAGAGCCTTCCAAGACAGCTCCAAAGTCCAGCAGTTCACAGACGACATGGTGTATGCAGTTCTCAGTGAATGGAGAGCTTGGCTGAGGACCAACCAGCACAACTGTCTGACACTGACAAATTAACCCAGGTGGCCTGTTCTGGTTTCCTGTATTTGGCTGTGTAGCTGAGGACCATGGTTTGTGATATTTGTCAAATGAAAAACAGAGTATTGCAACTGAGAATTAAAACGGTATCAGACTGTAACTGTATGAATGACATTGAGCATGTCTGCCTTGTGCAACATATAATTAACAGCTGTTTTTATAAGATCGGTGCATTTATACATGAAATAACAATTTCTGATGGATTTAAACTGGTGCACTGTCTCACAGCATAGTTGTAAAGGAAATGTTTATCTTTTCAGTGTAAATATGAGTAGCTTGTAGTTACCTAATGTTCATGTATATGAAAAGAACCATAAGTGAATAGCTGTAGTACTTGTTTGTAATGCTGATTGTACTCGTTTTAATTCCATTCCTGTCCATAGGCAGTAATTTGATACAGCAAAATATGTTTCACCTTGAATTAATATCAAAGCAAATTTTAAAGATATTAATGTTTCACATGATTCCAGCTTAATGTTTTATTCTAGTAATTTCCTCAGAAATTGCCTTAGTTGCAGAATCTGACTAATATTTGTTTGGCCTTAGATTTTCAAAGTCCAAAAAACCAAATCCCCACAGACTTACTATAATGACTTTGTACTATACAAACATATTAGGGAATGATGGGGCTCATCAACACCTTTTCATTACAAACATGTTAGCGGTAATTGCTCACAGATTACTCACATGTGATTTACAAAACCAAAGATACACAACATTCTACAATTCCTAGCATTGAGAATAAACTCTGAGGTTTGCCTAAACATCCCTGAAAGTGAAGTCTTTTTTTCAACCGCTGCTGAGCAAAGGTTGGTGACAAGGCCTCCTTTGCATGTTTTTCCTCTCCGTCAATGTGCAGAATAATTGCCCACAATGACGTCCGCCATAGTGACAGGCTCCAGGCTCTACGAAGTTCAACTGCTAAATCCCAGTGTAAACAGAAACAGACTTACCAGTGCAGGCTCTGGACTCCCAACACTCACGGTAGGGTGATAAGATAATTGTAGATTTTGGGGGGTTATTAATGTGCATAGTGTGCCTGGGGCAATGCTTAGCTTTGGAGATGTAAGACATGGCAAGCTATGCAGATCTCCCTGAAGAAGCTGGTAAGTATGTGGATGGGTGCAAGCATTGTATTATTATATATAAAAGTAGTTGCCCCTCTGCATCAGTTTAAACACTGGCACTTGAAGGTAATTTGCTGTGGACAAAATTAAATAAATCACTGTAAATAATGTTAGTAGCTGGTGCTTCCAGTGATGTACATTCTCAGAACAGCAGTGCTGGAAGACTATTCAAAGGAGCCTGGCCACAGTTGGCACTTTTGGCTCACACATCTTGGCCAGATCATGTCGAGGTCTGTGATGGCATGAGCCTGTGCAGCCGTTTTATCACACTCACCGTGGGGATCTCCGTTAGCCTTGGACCATGACCACAATGTATTTCTGTATGCTTACAGAAAGAAGTGACTCATAGAGACTGCTACAAAGATGGCTGTTTTTCTGAGAAAGGTTTGAGAACACATAACATTCAGTAGTATTCTGGAAAAAACTGCATATTCCAACTGAACACTCAATACACAATACATTTTTTCATTGCTGGTAATTGACATTAGCCCTGAAGAATTCCACATTATAAAGTTAAAGAAAGGGCTTGAAATAATCTAGAGTTTGGTCATTTCCCCACCAGCTTTTGGCATAAATTTTACTGAACGACTGATATCTCAGATGTTTATCAAAAAAGAAATATCCAGCCTTGATCAAGAAGAACAGAACACTTGTCTTTCTTTTCCTTGTTAAATTTAGGATTCTAGAACAGTTCACCTGTAATAACAAACAGAGCTTTGGTGTGGAATTTATTTGTTACTTTTGGCTTTCATGTGCACAGTGAAGGGTATGGGACCTTACTGCTGTAAAAAGAAATCAATCATTGTGAAATCTATTTGCCAGTATTCTCAAAGCAGCTTATAAATTGTCAGATCTAAAATCATATGGTAGGTTTGTAGCACACTAGTCTTCAAAGTTTTTGAAATGAAATGCTGCCAATTATCCAAAAACTCATGAGCATGTTTGGTGTACAGCTGGAGGATCCTTTCTGATTTTTCAGAGATGACAAGATTAATCAGGTCTTCACTGAGAATGGAGTGGTGTCTGGGAATGACTTCACATTGCGTGACGGTAGTTAAGTGGAGCATGTGCACTGAATAAACCCTGTTGTCTGTCCAGCTTGTTTGGAAAGCTTGATTTCTCTTGTCTTATGGACCACTGCTGTTCAATTCCACATGTTGCTAGATGGAGCACCAAGTATGACCACTGCAATTGAGAAGTCATTTTGTAATATTAGCTTCAGTGTAGTCTGGGACTATTATTTTAAGGTTAGACAATTTTCTACAAGTCAGGTGCAGAAAAACTAGAATATAAGTAGAATGTGAGGCAACTCTGTAGAATTCAAGATGATTCACTGCTTTGCCACTGAGGCCCAGATTTACAGTTCATGAAGGGGTTGCATAAAGTTCTATGTACTCTTCTATCCTCTTGTCTTCTTAGCAAGGGAGCAACCCCTCCAGGTAAGGGCTGTTTGCCACAATGATGGCTGTCCTGTGCCCACCATACAATAGCTCCAGACTGAAATGTCCCAGCCCCCACCATCATCTCTTGAGAGCTCTCCACAAAAAAGCACATTTATCACCTGCCTGAAAACACATAGAGCCTTTGAGACCTGACAGCCACCACAGACCTGGCCTAGAGGAGCTGCAGGGTCACTGCTGCTGTACTTTCCCAGTAACAAGCCACAGAGGAATTCCAGGATTTAGGTTCCACCAAGTAAAGGACCCTCCCCACCTACTAAGTCAGTTACACTTATTAAAAGTAGAAGGCTGACGGACAATATAAACAAATGAGCAAATGGTACTTCGTGTTGGCCACGATTGTGGCGAGAACACGTTAGTACAAGTGGAAAGAATGTCAAGAGCACAAACATGAGCAACCCCCCCCTCACCCCCCACCCTACTTCCCACCAACTCCAGCATGACTGCTGAAATGTCACCCATTTTAACAGCCAAAACAGTCACTTTGTTTAACATGTGGAGAACCATAAAGCTATTTGAAACCTTGAACTGTCTGCTGGCTGTCAATAGATCCTGAGACGTGTTGTTGTGCTCTAGGTCTTTTGTGGTGGCAGCTGTGATATTCATGTAAAATATTCTCCATCAGAGAAAAAAACATTCATTTTCAATGACTTTCTGTAATATGGTGGGTCACAATGGTCTAATGCCTGCTCTGAAAGCACAGGGTGTGAAGCTGGGTACAGTGTGGATGAGATGCCAGTGTACTGCAGGGTATTGATTGCATACTCATTCAATCAGGCACATAAATACTAAAGGTAATTTAGAGTTAATAATTCCCCAGAAACACATGTTCTTGGACTGTTGGAGGAATCCAGAAGATACCCACACATGAGGGGAACTTGCAGACTCTGAACAGACTGAACTGATTTTAATTTATGTGTCTGAATCCTCAATGTAGGACCTGGGAGAGAGCACTGCCACCCACTGCACCACTATGCCACCCTAAGGACAAAACAGGCCTGTCTAAGCAGATGTTTGTTCAGTAGCGTGTAGTACACACAAGAGATTAAGGCATTTAGTTTATTTTGAAAACTGATATCTTCAGAAAACGTGCAAAATTTGCATGTGTACTTGAACATAGTAACTTCTCCACAAGGCATCACCAGTACCTATTTCATTTCTATACATCACTGCAACTCCAATCACAAGGTGGGTAAAAGATTAGGCTGAAGATAAAAGGCTGGCCAAACAAATGGATTTAACTGAGTTTTGGGGGAATAAGTGTGACAGGGTTGCATCATAGTGCACAGTGATTTTACCAACTATGTAGATCAAAATGTGCATTGTTATTTTTCTATTTTTTCTCATTGTGTATTTGTTAAAAGTATTGTGTTAACAGCAGTTTTACCCATTACTTAGTGTAGTTGCTCAAGAAAGATTAGGTGTCTATATAATGTCAGGAGCTGGGCAGTTTTGTCATGTAAAGCAACATGTGTCTTGCTCAGGCTTCAAGTTGACTTAAGCTAAAGGAAACTGCACATTGCTCCCACATGCTAAAGGTTAAAATTTATCATGACCGAATTGGGGCTAATTTAAAGTCTAAAAACTACGAGGCAGACAGGACATTGTACAAACCTCTTCTACAATGTGAGGCTACTAAAGTAGGAAGGAAACTAATAGGTTTCATCGGGCAGCTAGAGTTGCATTTCCTATCTAGCTGGGTTTAATAAGAAAGGTTGTAGCACATTTGTAAAGAACATTGGAATTACTGTACGATATATAAATTTAAGTATCTTTCCAGTGCTCCTTACATTAGCTAAATCATCTTAGCTACAGCCAATGAAATAACTATCCAGGCGATGCCTTGAAAATATGCAGGTCAACAGACCTGTCAAAAAATAAAAATATTCACAGAGAATATTCACGTTGGGAATATGAGTGTCTCTGTGAGACATAAACTAACTGTAAGTTAGATGCAATGTTTGGTAATATAACTGACCATTTTATTATTTAGTACCATGTAAAACAGCACTACAGACCCTGTGAACTTCTATTCAGTGCTATTCTCTGTCATAAGTTGGCAAATTCATTAGATACATTTTAAAATTACATCCAGCAAAAGTGTTTCTCTTCCCACACTGATGGACCTTACAATATACATTAATACAGGCTTAGTTATTTCCAAGTTGGACAAGAATGCTGCCCTTGAATAAAATCGTTTCAAAATGATGTACTGTCCAAAAACAATTCCTCTATAATAAGCATTCCCTTCCGGAATGCATAGCTAGACAGAATGCCCATGGTCAACTGGAGGAAGTGTGAAAGTCTTCATTGTGATCTTGAGAGTGGTGAGTATGTAATTCCTTTTGGATATTCCCAAGCAGATGCATGGGAGTTGGTTGGATGCCTAGCTTGGATCCACATCAGGCCAATGCCCCACTGAGTGGCTGTCTTATGAGTGTTGCATGTTCACTACAGTTTTCCACTGAATACATTTCTCTCTACCTGCAGTAGAAGTGCACAGTGCTCTCTGATGGTCAACACAGACTAGGAAATATCTGCATATTTGATCAGTTTGTGCTATAAGGACAGGTAACCCAGAACAACTGGTCAGTGCAGGGAAATCTTTGGAACTCAGTAGTGCAGCAGGGTGAAACTAAACTGTTTCTCTTCCCTCCAGAAAAAAATGTCTTAATTTGATACAAATGACCATAGATGGTTTTCTAATTTTTCATGGCATGCCAGTCATGTCAAAAACTCTCAAATGGTGGCAATTTTACTGTGGAAAAAACTAAAATAAAATCAGGAAATAAACTGGCCAAAATGAAATCCAGTGTTGAATGTAAATGGCAATATACAGTTCAAATGTATTCCCTGTGAGTGCAAGAAGACACAAACTCAAAAAAACTTTGGAGGCATGAGACAAGCAGCCCATGGTCTAGTATGGGCAATAGAGATGTCAGCATACTGACACAGTGTGAAAACAAATTAGTAGGCAGATCGGGTAACACGTTTATTTAGCTGTGCATTCAGGCATCTGTTGGGCATCCTTCTCCCTTCTGAATTTAGCTAAGCTCACTGCAGCTGCATCAATGGCCTGAGAAGGAACCACCTTCCTCAAGAAATCCAGGCCTGTGGAAATGGCTTATCCACATGTCAGCCCCCAAGGATGTCAGCTGAGTTTTGTTTAGTATAAAAGCACAACAGGGGCCTGTCTTGGAGGGCCATGACAAGTCATCTGAGAACTTGTACTGCAGGCTGGTGTCAAAAGAGCCTCATGGAAATGTCATCATTGCAGAAGTACTTTAACCTTTATAGACTTTTACTACGTAATCAGCCCTGCCAGAATTAAGCTGTTAAACTGACAAATATACATTAGAAAGGGAAAAAAACTAAAATTATTCAGATCCCTATGTTTTTATTTTATAAAGGTTAAGTCTGTACTCTAAGGTGTAAGGTGGTGATGATATCACAAAAAAACATTAAGCCAGCGTATACATAATTCAAGGTAGCAACACATAATCTCCCACTTGCCAATAAGTGTTATTTAAGAGAGTCCTTGTTATATATTTCTAAGTTCCTTAAAATCGAGTTCATTTAGTGAGTAGTGCATAAGTCAATCGAACTTGTCTATAAGAATTCCTTGAAAGTTTTAGACCACACAAAAAATAGCTTCTTGTTTGTCTATACTTATCGGCATTGTTTCTTCCTCGTTCCTCCAACTTCTGCTGCTGGTCTAGCAAGTTAAGGTGTATTGAGATCCTGGCAAGGTAGCCATTTTTTCGACCTCCAACCCACTGCCTCACCCGATACCTGCTAGTGTCTTAGCTGGCAGACTGGAGAGCCATTAGCTCTCAAACTGAGTATAATGGCAAGCCCCCGGCAGCAGGTTCACTGGAGATATCGCAGACGTTACGCACAGGATCTGCACCATTAATCGGCCCGCTATGTGTGCCAGCAACCACAGCCAGCAATTAGCTGGGCCCTTAACTCTGAAACAAGCCTGCTTTGTATCTGCATGCCCTGTGCTGTACATGGACTCATCTGTGTGGTCACGCTCCACGATGCACTCAACCTTCCAGTGCTGGGTGAATGTTATATTCGCTGGATGATGAACTACATGCTTTTTTAAGACATTTGTCATTTCATTAGGAGCCAGACTTCAGTGAATGAAAACAGAAGTTTGGACATGACCCTCACTAGCACCTCCAAGCAACTTTGATAGCCAGGATGTTGATTACTTCCTCTGAATGCAGCAAGAAATTGTAACTGGCCAGCATCAGTACAATTCACAAGTTCTTTAAATCGGTTTAAATCTTCATCTGTCCTTGTCTACATCAAGCCATTACTAAAGTCCACTTTAAGGTGATGCAGACTTTTTCATTTCAAATTTATATAGCACAGGCAGCCGTCCAAAGCTGCTTCTGATGCAATGGCTCCTTAAGGGTTTGTGTAAATTGCCAGCTGCCCTCACACAATGAAACAGCACAAATAAAAGTGGACCAGTAGAGACATCTGGTCCCCAGTGTTAAATAATTCATTTTACAGATCAGACTCAGACCCTTTATGATGTTATTGGCCTGCTGAATGCTTATCAAGCCACAGCTGGACAACAAATATGCATAGAAGGTGCTACAGAGAGGAAAGTTTCTTTGGGTTGCTGGTCCAGGTATTGGCTTGGACCCTGTTGTATTTCCTTTGAGCAAAGTAAGAAGAACAAACTTCACCAGTTAAACATTCAGGTGTAATGTGCTGCAGACAAAAAAAAACTGGTCAAGCTGTGTAATAATTTTAAATATAGACTCTGTCTTCTCATTCTGTCCTGAAATTAGCTGGTGCCTAAAAAATGTGTTTACATTTTTGTTTATGTTTAAGTAATATGTAAACATGTGGGGTATAATGCAAGTGTACCAGTTCTCAAACTGGCAGGTATAGTACATCAAGAAAGTTGTCTAGGAAAGAATTATTTTTAACCAAATAATTATTGTCTTATAATTACAATGGTTACAATGGTGATCGAGTTAAGCTAAAACAACTTTTATTGATCTAACATGTTTTTCTATTTATACAGCATGTCCTCTCTTAGGAGTTACAAACAGTGATAATTCAAAAAGTAATCATAACAGAATAAGGTAAAATAAGCTTGTTATGCATCAGTTCTTTGTGGGTTACACTGACTCATGAAGTGATTCATAATTAATAACATGACTTGTATAAAAATGTAACATATTTCACAATGCTAAGTTGTGCAATCTTGAACTCTCAGAAGGACCTGTGTGACATCTACAACTCATTGTAAAGTGATGACGTCTTCTAAACTTTTTTTTTTAAAAAACAAGCACTCAAACATTGGAGTCTAATTTGATTGTCCAGGTCCATGTTGTAAATAACTTGATATTGCCAATGAAATGTGAACAGTCCAGAAGTTGATGATTTGTTATTTTTGTGATATTTCTAAGTTTTCAACTCCTGTGTCTGCCAGAATTTGAGGTAGAATCATATTTCTAATTCTGCATAAGCCTCAGCTGCTCTTACATACATGGAAAGTGCACACATTCCTCTGATTTACATGCATGTCAAGCTGATTGTTTTCTTATACAATACAAGTCACATGACTGTATGGAGTGGCTAGTAGTAATTAAATGATATCTCCAGTATGTCTGTAGCTGCTGGCAAACAGTAATCTGAAAGTACCTGACAGGTGTGGGGGTGGCTCATACATTGTGTACAGGTATAGTTCCAGCTGCTTATGTTGGTATGATCTGCAATATCTTTGCACCATCAGCCCTACTAAGTCTGATGTGTAAAGTTCATGATTGTGATTTAGGATGTCATGAAATAAAACTGAGCCCAGCATCACAACAGGAATGGGATGTGGGAGCCAGCTCTAAGTTTATGGATTTGCTGAGTGCTTTATGGTTAGCACATTTGACTGCTGGGAGGTGCAATGTGCGCATTAAACGGTTGTTTTGCACATTAAAAGGGCTGCTGGGTTGGCGAGAGGTCCCAGGGGTCAACATGATTGTAATGGAGTATTATAGGCCCAGCCATTAATTTGAAACCAATTTCATCAAACAAAACCAGCAGCACAGAGGCTTCCAAGGGATCATAGAAGAAGGGGTCCTCATGTCTGTTTCTGAGAGGGTGCTGAACTCTCCCAGTCTTTTAACTTTAGCTGTACAATATATATATGGCCCAGGGGTTTTCGTACCACATCCGAGTCGAGCCTTGTTCTTATACTAGATGCCATAGTCTTCATTTCTTTAGCCGTAATTTCCAAAAATGTCTGTGTCAAGGTGTGAACATCATGTAACACAATAAAATAGTAGGTAAGTACCTTTCCACTTTAAATAGAGTTAGTTTCTTTAAAGGATTAAGATACTATAATTACACCATGCAGCGAATGACTTTGTCTATGTCTTGTTTATATTTTAGGTCATTTGTGTTTGTGGTTTGTATTTTGGGTAATTTGTTAATTTAAAAACACATACCATTTTTTTATATCCTTTACATGTTGCATTATTGTTTATGCACCAATACAACAACAGAACTGACCTGTGACTAAACTGTGTAATGCTGAATTAGACTCAGCTCGCTGAGAAATGCTATTTCGACTTAGCATCTTCCTAGCTTTCAGACAACTAAAGGCACATCCATGTCTGGTATTTTCAGTATTGTCTTACTTTGGATTAAGCATCTTTTAGACCCCTTAAAATGTACTGCATCATCTCAGCCTGGAAACTTATACATTAGTAGGATTGAAAGAATCAGAGGTTCATGACCTGATATTTTTTTGCCCCCTTTCTAGCAATGTAACATGTTACATTTGTGGTATTGATATGGAAAATTTTAATTACTAAGCACAATTTTCACCCTTTTAAACATTTGATTTCATTTCCTTTCTATTATCCCATCTTGGCTTTCAGCAGGTATATTATAAGCTGTTCTGGTCCTTAACCTCTACCCTACCTGCTGTCTCTGTGTGTTTTCTTGGCCGGATCAAAGTGCCAGTTTTCCACCCTAGGTTGTCATGAAGGAGGTGTTCCAAACAAGAGCACCTATTAAAAGTCTCTTTGTGGTATGTGCCACCATCACACTCCCTCAATCCTTGGTCTTGTTTTCCCAGAGATTGTAATTTGAGAAATTCATGAGTTGGGGGGATTGTTTTGGATGCTTGTATTTCAATGTCCACTGCATTGAATTATGGGGTCTCAGCCAGTGTTGTGTCTTGTGAGGTGCATCTTTGTCTTGGTTTGTATTGGCTGACTTCCTGGGCAGTTTCAGGCTTTTGGGTAGGGGAAATATGAAGGGTAGGGGGGGGAGTGTTAAGGGTTCATACAGAGTTCTCAAGCTTGGAACTGGGAACAGTGGAAGACATGCTCTTAGGACACGAAACATTTGTCTAGTTTGTGACATACAGCAACATTCTTAGATTTTATTGAATTTGTGCTCAGACCTGGCGGATAAGCATACAGCTGGCTACTGTGTGGAACAAACAATCTAAGGGCAATATAGGAACAATTGTAACTGTTAATGATCACCTGTGTGATGCCAAAGCAGTTAGGGATATATTAGTACCAAATAACTTGTTTCCTTGCCACTTATAGATTGAATGATTTGCATGTTTTCCACAGAGTGAGACTAGAATTAGTCCAACCAAGTGGTTATCACAGCCTAGCAAAAGAACCCCAGACGGACACCTCAACCAGACATCCACCTGAGTGAGTGCCTAAGTGCTTTGTCTGGGTGTGTGCCAGGGTGAGCAAGGAGAATCGGTTCAGGGGGTCTGAGTTGCCAATGAGGGCCATCAGTTGTTCCAGAGGAATTTTATTGAAGTTTGAACTTGTATGTTAATAAAGGCTCTGGGGGACATCAGTTGAAAGGGCTTTCCTGTCTACCCCAACAAGGCAATCGTTACAAGACTGATTTTTGAGAATCCGGTCAGCCTTTTATCTGATGTGAGCTCAGTTTGAGCAAACATCCGACCTGGTGTGGCTGTTTTAGCAACTGCCCAGGGAATGTTCCGGACAAAGTGGGCTTGGGGGTGGATTGGGTGGAAAAAACTGCACAAAAACAAAATGGACAACAGCAAGAGCATACCAGAGCTCTTCATCTCTTTCTTCCACAGAGCCTGCTTTATGAGCTTATTACACCCCCACAATGTACTGGGTCCTTTGAAGTCATATTCAAGAGAGCCAGTGAATTTGCATGTCTCCTTGTGATGCCAGAACTAGTGATTGATAGTCCAGGTCAATATCTACCTTTCCAAGAACTGAGAAAGAGCTTCTGCATACATCCTGTACATTAGCAGTAAATAAAACATTGAAGGACCATTTCCCCTAATATAAAATTATCCAATTTTTATTAATATGGTTATTTTCTTCATGCATGCTGATGCTCCTTGGTGAAGGATTTTTTTTCCTCTTACAGTGGAAGTTATGGGCATACATACCCACAGGATCTGAAACACAGGTAAATCAAAAACAGGAATTCTGTCCTCACTCAGGTCACATGCAAGACTGCCTCTGTTATTCATTTCATGTTGGGCACATGTGCATTTAACTATTCTTTCAGTCTTGTTTGCAATGGTTTTCTCCCTCTGCTCCCTTTGTTATCAAATCATTCTCTGCCTTACAGGCTGTTAATTCCCTCTCTCTTTCAGTCATAAGGCACATATTTTGTGTAGAAAATAAGAAACTTCCATTCAAGGCTACTTTATTTCATAAGAGAACACCAAGGAAAGGTGACACGACACAGGGTCATGCTCAGGTGGAAGGTGACAGCTGAAGTTTTATGATAGATGATGTAATCAAGTTTGTACTATATTCTTCCAGGATTCACCTATGAAACTATTTTCATGTTTCATTATTTTTGTTATGACACATGCTACTCACAAATTTACAACCAACAACAAATGTCCAAAGCCATGTTCACTGAAAATCAAATGTTGTTGATTTAAACTATATTCCATTTAAAACAATCTTAAGGAAATTCCTTTTTCATCATGTGGCCATGACTCTGGTTATCTACTGGTAGAAACTGTAGCTGTTAAATCACCAGCCATGTCTGTTATGGACGTAACAGTGAACAAAACCTGGCCTCCACAGAATCTTAGCACCTGTGGGACCACAGTTTTTTCAAAAATAGAACAAATTTTTTGAACGCTGAATGTTTTAAAGTCCAGGTCTATTATTAGGATAACAGGATCTATTGGATTCATTGGTTTACAAGTTTTTATTTAGATTAATTAGGTTCTACAAGCCAAATATTTTTCCTTAAAGATGAACTAATCTGGGTAAATATGATTGAGGTCGCAGCTTAAGACGTGCCAGTGTTTGTGAATACTACCTCAAAGGGATTGAAAGACAGGACTGTAAGTGGTGATGCAGATGATGGGAGTGGCAGAAGAAAATCTACTGCTAGACTGTAATAAAGTACTGTGTGGTGAGTTATGAGCACCTGAAGACAATAAGATAAAATGCTATCACTGTAGCCCCTGTTTAAAATGCTGACAGAGCTTCCATATAGCTTCCTTCAACTTGTTGTCCACAATACAGTTCTTCAGGAACTGGCTATAAGGAGGGTTGCATATTAAAGATAGCTGATGAAAGTTGTTAAAATGCAAAAAAACATCTTCCAGTCTGTATCCGTTTCTCTACACTTCAGAGCCTTGTTTTGTTATCCAGCAATCCAAGAAAGATATCCTAGAAGGGCTGAATGCATGAGAAAACTTAAAGATGAAATCCTGTCATTGAGATACAAATGAAACTGTTGTCCTCTGAACCACCCCAAATAAAGAACATATCATCAATGTATCTGTACTAGATGACTAGAAATTGAGAACTGTGATTACCGTCTATGTGTATACAATCTTCCACAGATTTATCCATAAAAATGTTTCAGGAGCTAGAAGTATTAGACTGGTCATATGTTTGGACTGATGCTTGGTGTACTGTCTGTTGGGGCTTGGAGTCTGCTTGAGGCCTCGCACCTGCCATCTGTCGAGGTTTTTGAGCCCCCTTTTTTGGGATTCCAAAAAACAGCAGCTGTAGAGTGGAAGTAGGTAGGTGCTTATATGTGTGCAGGTGTGATTGACATTTGAGCATGGCCAAGGATTTAGTCTAAAAATTTCCTCCTGAAAATATGTTGCATACAAATCTTTTCAAGGGTAAGACTTCTGAAATTTTTGAAAATTTCCCCATGAATGCTTTCCTCAACAGACTCTGGTTTAGTATCCATCCAAATACTAAATATATTTGTTGCTTGTGCCATTCTAAACTATCTGATAATTGCTTTATTCAGCTGGGACTGGTTGCAACTAATCTAAAATGTAGTCCTCCTCCTCCTAACTGTTACCCAGATCCAAGACTTGTATCCCACAGTCTGTCCCACACAAGGGAACAAGATCATGAAACTGGCCTTCAATGGGGCACCAGTCCATTGCAGGGTGACCAAAATGTCGTGGTGTCATGTAATTAGCAGCTATTCTCTCAATCGGCGTCTGAAATTCCTTTAGTGATTAAATCATTCGGCGTGAGAACGTGCAGTAACGTGAGACGTGAATGGAGCTCAATAATTGTGTGCCTGCCACCAATTTTCAGCTGCTTCTTGAAGTGTTCTGTTCATGCCAGGTCTCACTCATGTTGCTTGATATTTCAAACTGGTGCAGCTTTAATCTAGGCTACACATTCCAAGCACATCTCTATGATTAGTGACAGAGAAAAATAGAAAGGTGTGGGAAGATGCTGTCAAGCATTGGTTCTCCCTTAGTGGTTGCTCATGTAGAAAAGTGAAGAATATGTTCATCAAAACATGTTCTCCATAGGCCAGGTGTATTTTTAATGACTTCTGCTGGTACTCTGCCATGATTCAGTGTGTGCAGTGGGCCAGTACTTAGTGGTACCCATTTCCACATTTTATCGCGACTTTTTTTGCCCCCACAACACCCAGGTGCCCTGGCTGAGCTGCTCTACTAGCAAAACACTGCTGTAGTACCTGGCAATTATTCTTCACACCCCTCATTGCTTCATTTCATTACCCAGGGTAATGGGTACAGTAAGTAAATCTATAAGATGGTTTGTGCACTGCTTGTAAACTGGTTGTTTTAATTTATTGCATTTATTAAATAAATCCAGGATGTACTGTGAATATCAAAAATATATCACCCAGTCACTGTAGAAATTCAAATTTTAATACGTAACAGTTTGCTAATATTTGTCAATACAGATACTAGCATGCCAGCAAGTGGAGAACCTGCACTAAGTTTTTTACACTGTCATCATTGTGTGGGTGAATGCTGTGGTGAACTTTCTGCTTCTAATAGCTTGCCCAACAGTATTGACAGTATTGACATTAATATTACCTCTTGCCAACACAGTAAAAATGGTCATTCTGTAGGTGATGAATGGCAGATGATTATGTAAATTTAAACTTCTCAGGCCATTGTTACTTCAAACATTACAAGGGATGACTAACTGTTAAATATTTTTTTTTTGCTTTTTACTAAACTCACAGATAGCATTGCCCAGTTTTGAATAAGAGTTTTATGGTTGTTACCACAAATACTGGAAGTGTTGACCACAAATTAACCCTGCTGTTCTGAATGATAGTGATGCGAATTAAACTAAAATAGTGGAAAACGGAGCTACAAGGTGCAGCCAACACTTAGAAACTGCTATTTGTAGTTTTCCATGAATCGCAGACATTTTTTAAACTGTCTGTAGTAAGTTTTATTCACAAAAGGAATACCTGCGTGTTTTTTAAAAAACGAGATTAAAAAATTGAACAGTGACCCTCAAATACAATGTGACCTGCCCCATAATGCCTTTGAAAGGAGCATAATTATATTATATATTGGTGGTTTCCATCTTGAAATAATTTTCCTCCTTTTAAATTGTCTTATGTTATGTTAGCTGAAAATATTACCTCAAAACACTTATTTAAAACAATCTTTATGTTTACATTACTTAATTAGACTGCATAGGAACAGTTGTAATCGTTATTTTATAGAAGCATCAGGACTTAAGCAACAGATACTATTGGGGCATAACATTCACAGTTACGTATGTCGTGATAGTTGGAGAGTGTGGCTGAGTTGCCAATAAATATTTTGGGGAAATTATTTGTTACATAAGTTGCATTCAGATGTAAAAAGCAACTACATCTCATAAGCAGAATTAGTGGACAAATTGTCTTAGTGTTATTTCTTTTAAAATTTTCTTTCTTGTTTATTCTCCTGCTGGTGCCTAAGGAATACTACTAGTATTTCAAAGGCTACCTAGAAGGTATTTTTAATTTCCGAATCTAGCATCATTTGTTGCATATTAGAACTAATAGCTTAGTTTGTATCAGTAAAGCTGGTTGTTTGCTCACAAGAAACTGAATATAAGATGTTATTTTCTTTACTGTTTTTTAAGTAAATATGTAATTATCTAGTATGTTCAGAGACATATTTCAAAAACAAATTTTTGTTAATTTTATAGCAGGCCCATCTTTGCTTGCCAAAAGCGACATCCTGCTAGCAAATATACAGAGACTTAATGAAACAGCTGGAACAGGGCTGAGAGCAACTATCTGCAGTCTGTATTAGGATGCCAATCAGTGTGATAAAGTATTATCCATTTATTGTTTTAACTTATGCTGCCAGAGTCATTAGATAGTCAACAATCCGTCTGTTAAGATATTTTCCACAGACTCCGACTTATGCAGAATATAAATTTTAATATACATTCATGCCAAGAGTTATTAAAAAACAGTTTTGCAAAAAAATGGAAAAATACAGTACTATGCTGGAAAAATCCACTCTTTTGTCTAGTTTTGCTTCATTGCAAGTGATTTTGTGGGTTGAAAAAGGTCAGCACTGTGTGTCAGTCCTTAAAACATGCTTGCTCTCATCCCAAACCACTTCACTTGCATTTAATCAAACGTTTTGATCCCAAGCCAGAGGACTTGTCTGGAGGAATACCATCTGACCAACTGCCGTCTGTAGTAACTGTTGGTCCAGGCCAAACAGCTATTTCCTTCAGCAGTAACAAGCAGTGCCCCACCTCAACCCACACTGGGCTCCCAAGGGACCAAACTGGTCACAGTCAAGATTTATTGGGTTTTGAGGTTATGGTGGCAGAGACCCAGCAAGACAGAGTTGTCCATCCTTCTGAGGCTTTTCAATTCTCTGTTTGCTTGACAGCCAAGGGGAAGGAACGCACGCTCAAAAACATCCCAGCAGTCCAGTGGTGCACCACCACAGTTTACACAGTTTACTTTATCATCACACAGTTCAGCATCACTAATTGATCCCAGAGCTCCGGTGTGAGAATGCATCTTTCACTTTTCTGCATTTGGCAATGAAGCTAATGCTTTTTAGACTTTTTGGCATCTACACTACATAGGTCCAAAGTTATTGGAATGTAAATATGTCTTGTGGCACTGTTCGAATAGTCTGCTGGAAAACAAGAAAATGAGTTAGATCTCTAACCAACAGCACTGTGGAAACTCTTGCCCATACTGCTAAGAGGACGACAGGTTTGGCATAAGAATAAGGGTTTGTGGTTATAAAAATACAGTAATCGATTAACACAGCACTTTGCCAGTCACCAGAAAGACTCAAAAGTTTGTTTTCAATGCAGTGGAAGGAGCCAAAGGACTGCCGATGGCTTCATGGCTTCCCAGCTGGATAAACAGGATCTGAACTTCCTGAGCTAACAATCTGTAGCATATGCTCCCCTGTCATAATTATGTATTCGTAACTTTTGCAAGCACCATTCATCTCTGAACCACCTTGTCACTTGCTGACCTAAATCATGGAGATAAAAGTGGACTATAAATCTGAAGAGAAGAGAATATCCAGCAGGTCCTCAAAACAAAAAACCAATGCGTTACCCACGGGTGATGTATGTCATCCTTTTTGCTATAACTCCACAATGACAGATTTTTGTTCCTGTACAATCGCTGTCCAAGCTACAAGAGAGGAGAACAGCTGCAAGGCCAGAAGCATGTTCACTGGCAGCAGCACTAACTGAACACTAGATTTTAACTGGCAAGGACCTTGCAAGTGACTTGACTTTTTTTTTTCACTCATGATCACTGGCAGTCAAATAATCATGCTTTCTGATGCCCAAAGGCGCCATCTTGTACACAACTGGACTGAGCATAGCAACACACGCTCAGGAATCTTACAGACCTTCCTGTTTATTGCTCGTGTAGACAAGGGTGAGGCATCTGTATCTTATATAGTCATCTGATTGTGATCTATAAAGTGTATTTGTCATAGTGTATACAATTCTAGGTATGCACTCACAAAAACATGCTCTATTGCTTCTTACTTATCATCTTTGTGTCTTTGGGCTACATATTGTTTCAACAATTTCCAGTTTCTGTTTAGTCAAAATGTCAAAGTCTTTAAAACTGTTCCAACAAAAGCTTAAAGGTTTCATTGTACTGTATTCAACCATGTCATCTTAGGTCCTGCTTCGCTTTCTTAAGTAGTGTTTCAACATCTGCTTCTGTTGTTCTGTTGTATAAGCTGAAATACTCTCTTGCTGAAGTGTTCTCAGGGTAGAATGTTCTCATCCTGCAGTATATTCATATTTAAATGATCTCATGCTAAAGTACTGTTGAGTTCTCATAGTCTGTGATATTAAAATGTTCTCATTCTGAAATGTTCTTATGCTGCTCGGCTTTTTTGTTCAGTTTTATTGCTTATATTGATTGCAGTTGTTCCAAAGAACATTTTCTGGAGGTTGTGTACTCAGATAGTACTGTGTGTACTTAGTGGAGATCCAGTATAATCCTTCATGCACTGTAATCCTGAAAACATTTTAGCCGCTAAAATGTCATGGAATGTTTTAAACAACTTAATCTTGCTTACAGTAATGAGTCATGGAAATATGCACCTCACTTTAAAGAGTGAAGAATTCATATTACACCATGGTGTAGTTTTAATAAGGCATCAGAATGCTTTTTCATGCTAGTTACATCATTTATTTAAATGCATGCACATTTAACTAAAACAAGATTTAATTCTAAGAATAGGTCAATGGGCCCACGAAATGAACTGTTTAGCTAGGCTGGACTTAAGGGGATGTCTCCGGGGTATTTTCTCAGTCTTGTTTGGGAATTTGCTTTAAATCTCACTTTTCCCTGCTTATTTGGGAAACCAACTTAGTCAATGCTCTCATAGGTTACATTTCAAAGACAAAATTCCAGTTTTGTGCCAACTAAAACATTGTTTTCATTAGACTGTTTTTTTTGTTCTTTTTTATGCCCATCCTGATAGAAAATGTTGCATTTCGTGGCAATATAACAATTCACAGTTTGCTGGCATCCTGATCACCATAGGGCTCCATGTAATTGAATCAGCAGTGCCTTTCACAGTAGTGTCAACGCAAAACTTTCATGTGACTTTTTTTCATTACCAAAAAAACAAGAATATTTGTAAAAACCATGACTAAAACTGCACTTCAGAACACTGAAATGACCTTGTCTGTTTTCATAGCTGTTGTTGAAATCAGTCAGGACAAAGCACTGTACAATCAGACTGTTTTCTCATGGCATAGTTAGGCCTAAAAATTGTTCCATTAGGATTGAGTGTGAGTAGAGCCAGCAAAATGATGTGCTAATGATCTAATAGTCTTTAAAATGGCAAACTGACATTGCAGAGATTAATGTGGCATTTAGAAATTCACCTCAAACAGACAGCATGATCTAAAGTTCAAGGCAGTCGAGGCTTTTGTTAATACCAGCCAAGATGTTAGTAAAGTCCATAGACCATCTTGCCAAACAAGAGTGTTGGAAACCATGGCTTCCTTCTAAATTTCCCCACCCATTCTGATAAGGAGCAAAAAGGAAATCAGACCAGTCATTCACAACAAGCAGTGCTGCTTTTTCATTTGGAGCTGAAGGACATTGTTTGGTGGCAAAGCCCTTCCAAAGGTCTGACCTGGTGTCAGTGCCAGGGACAAAACAAGCAATCACGTCATGGCAGAACACATAAACAGAGCATGACTTGTGACCAGGAAGGCTGTTTCTGTCTGATTGATCGAGAGTTTAATTGGTTCCCAAGAGAGTACCGTGGCAACCCTCTCCAATTGTTCAAAGCAGGCAGACTGTTGGTCCTGGGCCTCTGGCAACAGTGGTCCTGCCCTGTCTTGGTTCCGTGCAGTATGAGAACATGCCAGCTTATCACTGCTGCGGTGACCTGTCTCTCTTTTCCCAAAGTGAAACATGGAAGCATAACTAAATCTAAAACTAAATGACATTAAATGACACTTTAATAGCAGTATGAAATTTGGGCAATGCAAAAGCACATTACAGGAAGAAATCAGCTGAGTCTTTGACAACTGTCAGCAGTGTAATTTCTTGGCACTGAGATTTACACATTCATCAGCCACTAGTAAATATCATAATCTTTACAGTTGTATAAAGATTAAATGTTAAAACACTTAGTCATTGACTGGATCAGTATTCACGAAACGTTTAAATATGTCTGTAAATTTTAACACATTTAAGTACCCAAAAGTTAAAATATAAAGTAGATTTTTCCATCTCTTTTTAGTGGCTTCTTGATGTAGCACTAACAGACAGAATGTATACTTTCTGAATGATGAATCAGGCAGTGCTTTGGTGAATCAAGATATCTCTGGTCATTAAATCAGATAAGTTTGAACTCATTCTTCTGGGAATCTGATTGTTTACTATTACTACTACCACTACTATTATTATTATTATTATTATTATTACTACTACTACTATTATTATTATGTTTGTTTGTAGCTGTTGTTCATGGTTTATATCATTATGATTCACTTTTGGTTTGCCAGGTATTTCTCAGTTCATCTCTAATTTTGAAAGGGAAAAGTGGGTGTAGCAGAAGGAGATATATATATATATATATATATATACACACACACACACACACACACACACACACACACACACACATATAAATCTTTCATCGTTGTTATGTCCTGTTTTTTTATTTTCTTTATAGAGTGAGAAAGAGAGAGAGAGAGAGAGCGATAAGACATATTTTAGAGGGATTTAAGCACAGCCATTGCTGGTTGGGTGAATGACAGTGACAGTCCTAGGGGGCCACATCTGGAACGGACCCATAAAAAATCCAAATTATTTTATTTAAATGGTTTCGGCAAAATTGTTTCAGAATGCCCAGAATTCCCTGAGTTTAAGTAAGGTCCAATTCACACCTCTAAGTGATACTAAAGGATGAATGATTGCCCTGCATAAATTTCACACACACATGATGGAGATATATTTGCTTGGCCATACACTTAAACTATAAAAGGACAATGGTGAAATATTTTTGAGTGAGCTTGTAATTGAACTTACAACACCCACAGTGGAATTCATATTCATTTATATGGTCTACATGGTTTCCGTTTTACATTTTGTCAATGTCGCTCACTCATATAGCGCTGGAGTGTAGATTTGGAATCACTGTGTCCATTTTGTGTCCTTGTCAATTTTTGTGCTGTAGTTAAAGAATCTGAACATGTTGTTTGCATCGCCCAGACACTCTCATTTTGATTACTATATGGTTGATATCATATATGATTTCAAAAACACAACACTGGTATCACCACAGTAACAAATATTTCCAACAAGGTTTGTAAACAGACCCTTTTCCACCAAACTCTGTCATTACAGGTAGTGAGAGATTTCCAGCATAATGACACTGATTTAGGCCATTCCTCAGTGCCAGCATCAATTGGGCACCAGTGTGGTTATGGTAACAGGCCATAAAAATGAGCTGTTCCAGGGGTTTCAAAACAAATTTTGCCAGGAACCAACTTTAAGCCTTTGAGAAACACAGAACATAACAAAAACAAAACATAAAAAACCCTGTGGCTTACAAACTAAAAGAACGTGTTCCTCCAAGTGCCAAAAGTAGAAATAAACTGAAAACAGACTGTGTTTTTCCTATGCTGGGGGTTGTGTTTATTGACTTTCTCTATCACGTAATGATTTGTGGCTCAAGAGCAGCTCTTTTGACAGCCGATTGCCCAGCACCATCAAATGTTATATAGTCAGTAAAGGACACAACATAGTGGCAGCTGTAAAAACCAGTTACAGAATGTGTCTGTTGTGAAAGTGTTAGCACTGGACATTGCCATGGACAACGGCATTTGCTCAACAAATAAATACTGTAATGTAACATGATACACAGAGGTAAATCCTGTTTTACAGTTTTCCACCATGTTAACAAAATCCACATGTATAAATCTCTCAGGTGGCAACAATGACATCCGTTGTGCTGCAAGAACATAGTACATGTGCAGACCACAGTGCTGCTATATGAACTGTTGCATGTAGCACAGTACAGACCCTGATGATAATTATATTGTTATACTTACTAGTATTCCTCTACTGTGACAACCCCCCCCCCCCATTATAGTCCCATGTCTCACTGTCATATTCAAACAAGATGAACTTGAATTCAGTGGACTGACATTCAGATTTGCGAATTTCAAAACAAATGGAAGTATCATGGGTTTGCATGTAGGATGTGGTGTTACTTTAAGCAAAATGTGATTTATAAACAGATGTGGTAACTAACTGTAGTAGGAATAATATGACAGAAAGAAATATTGCTGTGAAATTTGTTTTGTTTTTCCAAGACAGAGTTTGCAGTAAAGCATGTACTACTCGACACATAATTGCTTTCACTCTCACTGTTAAGTAACACACTCTGAATTTCAGAATGATTTAGACTGATCCCTTCACACTGCTAAAAGTGTACCAAACATCTATGACATGGTACTGAAGGAGTAAAATACAAAAAACACACTTGCATTCATTTTCACATGCTCTTGTCCTGATTCATGAAAACAACAGTAAACAAATGCTTAAGCAAATTTAGAAGTGTTTGCAATTTTTTACATAGTGAATGAATCAGTTTAGCTCAATACAAATCTCTACATTTAATATTCAATGTATTGGTTCATTAGGAAACATGAAGCACAGGTGTGATATCAGCACCTCTGAGTGTGAGATCATGGTTCTCCCTCAGAAAGCAGTGGATTGCCCTCTCAAGGTGAAAGGGAGACAGCTTCCCCTAGTGGAGTTCGAATATCTTGGAGTCTTGTTCATCTTGCGGAAGAAGGGAGCAAGAGATTGAAAGGCAGATTGGTGCAGCATCAGCAGTTCTGCAGGCACTGTACCAGACTGTGCTGTTGAAGCAGCAGCTAGGGTTTTGGACCAAGCATGGAACCATACTGGTTTACCACTTGATCTATGTTCCAACCCTCACTTATGGTCATGAGCTATGTGTAATGGCACCAAGAACAAGATTGTGGATGGAAGTGGACAAAATGAAGTTTCTATGCTGGATTGCCAGGCTGACCCACTGTGACAGGGTGAGAACCTCGGTGATTGAGGGGAGCATCAGCAGTAGATCTGCAGCTCCTCTGTTGTGAAGATGTCCTGCGGTTGACCCTCTCAGGACTTGTACAAGGAGCAACCCACTGAGAGGAGACCCTGGGGCAGACCCAGGACATGCTGGAGAGATTATATCTCTTGGCTGGCCTGGAATCCCACAGGAGGAACTGAAGACCATTGCAGAGGAGCAGGGTGAAGTCTGGGGCCACCGTCAGCACAAGCAAGACAAGGAAACTCAAATGAACATGTTAATAGTGTCGCAATGTGAGATGCAATTTCAATTTTAATATAATTATCTTGCAGAGAGATGTGAAGAAAAAACACTGAACAAAAATGCAAACATTTTGTAAGCAGAATAAAGGATAATTGTGTGTTGCTGTAGCCAGATTATTCAGATTTCATTTTAATTTGCACCATGATGATATAAAAGGGAATTACACTACTCTCATTCATCTATGTATACTCTGTGAATGCACATGTAAAACATAATTATATCAGCAAACTGAGCACTCTGCTCCCATTATGGACCAGTTACACTGCAAGTCATCATCTTTAATTATACTGGCTTTTCATGTTAACTGGTATTTTCTGTCACCAAGTCTACACTTGTGGCCTAGTGTCTGATGGAGTTAAAGGCTTTTGCAATATTACGTTTTTTTCTTTTGAATGTTGTCTATCTCTTCATTGCATTCAGTGGTTGATGCCTGAGATCAGTTTACTATGTCCATTACAAACAGAGGGAACGTTTTTTGGCTAAGCGTACTTTAACAGAGAAACCCCTTTTAAAAAATATCTGCAAAGAATGTACTAATCCAAGTTAGGTTAAGAAACCAATTAATACTGTCTTGGACCAAAATGTATTCAAGTTTTGTACAGTGAGAAATAATTGGTGAAGGTGAAAATCACTCTCAAAATGTATTCCAGAAGTAGCAGAAACAATTGCTCAGATTGTCAAGTCTTACTGTAAAACAGTACAAAAATGTTCAAAAGCTCTGTTTTTCTATGATACCGGGTTTCCATGCTTTGTTGTCTTACAAAATATTTTTAACATGCATATCTGTAATGTGAGAAACATTTATAGTGTTTATTGTGTGAAATAACAGAATGCTTTCAACTGGTCTTTTTTACTGTTATGATTATGTCTGTTATTTTAAAAATGTTATTAACAACCTGTCATTTCCAATTTTAATTATAACTTTTCAGTTTATTCTACAATGTGAAGTTTTATGCAACAAATTTTTGAAATTACTTTATATAGCGTGAACTGTTTCCAAAGCAGGATTAATGTGATGCATTGCACATGTGATTTTTTTAGGAAGTCAATCACCTGAGTTGGGTTTGTTTTAACTGTATTCTTTTCCCTAACTTCATAAACTAAATGAGCTTATTGTTTAGTTTTAAGTAACTAAATTACTAAATATTAGGCCAAACTCCTTGCCACACCCAACTGTCAGTCATGTACAATGAATATAAACACCCTGAATGTGCTGTTGTCACACCACAACTCAATCTCCATCTTTCCATTGGGTCTTCATCAGAGGGTTTTCGACATCTTCACTTTACAGCAGGTACAAGCCCTCCAGGCAACTCTAAGCCTACATGTAAGTGCACCCAGCATCTGCCCAAACATGTAGCTTATTCTTGTATGCTCACCGGCCGCTTTATTTGGTACGCTTCGCCATACTATACTATAGTACATCCTATAGTAGTATAATAGGGTGTTGAATGCTTTCTTGGCATAAAATATTTTTTTAGTACCAACAGAGAAACATTTTAATGCCGCAGAGTACCACAGAGTACCAACAAAGCATTGATATAGACCAAGTGCATCTGTCCCTTATTGACCATAGTTCCAACAGGAAATGTGACATGAGAAAACACACAAAACATGACAGCACCTTTACTTTACCAAAATGGTCTGCACAGTTCTCATCTTTCAAGCCAGCAGACCATATTTGAGATGAGATTGGGATATTAAAGCAGAATGAACAAATGTGCCAACAAAAAAAATCATAGAAACTGTGTAATGGTGTTACTCCAACAACGAGCAAGAAACCTGTTGATAAATTCATATTGTTAAAAGAGGGTCCAATCCCCTACTTGTTAAGTGTCCCTAATAAAGTGCCCAGTGAGTGTAACATACAGTTTTTGCTTCTGTTTCATGGCTTAATGGATTAATTTTTGTAATTACATTTTCCCGTTACAATACTGTGAAGGCCAGAAACTGCCACAAAAAAGAATCTCAATAAAAAGAGAATTACAGTGTATATATTCATTTTGTGAATCAGATTTTACAATATACTGTAAACCATACCAAAATACTGTATGTAACTTTGTTTCCTTCAATGCACATAATTTTCCCATGGAAAACAACTCACTAGCTTTTGATGCAGAAATAAGTCCTACCATATTCCTCTGTCAGCAGTCAAAGTGGAAGATCACAATTCAGTATAAGCATTTCAAAGGTCTGGACACTATGGGCTGGAGCCTCAATAAACACAATTTATATTCATATCAAATACAGTTGCCAACATGTTCTTAGATACCAGTGTAGATAATAGCCAAAATAAATTCCTAAAGGCCAATCCAAATTATTATTCTATTTCAGCACCACAAAAGACAAAGGTACAGTATGTGCTATTCATGCGAGTAGGAACACATACATAGATTGAAATGGTTTGCCCAAGATTATGTTATTTGTCCATACCAATTTGTAAATGCTTTTATTTACTTAAATGTTTCACTTAGTATGCTAGTACAAATTAGGCTACAGGCTATTCTGTAAATGAACTGAGATTAGAAATGAGTGCACAGCAAATCACAGTAAGTTCTGTGTATTATTACTCTACAGATAATTGCTGTAAGTAGAGAAATTACTGTACTCTGACTCTGTTTTGTTCCAACACTAAAAAGATGATAATGACCACTTTAGAGGGTGCACCAAGGCTCTACTATGCTGAAGTGATAGAATTAAAACAGGTGTAAGAATACAGGGCAGAGGTTCACAATTTCCACAGAACCCCCCTGTCCTTGCTTGGAAAAAGGAAAGAAATTATTTTTGTAAACTTCATGTCCTTAGAAAAATGCCTTTACTGTTTATTTCATCTTTCACCAACTCCCATTTGCAATGCATAGTCAGACAAAAGGAGCATTTTCCTGTTTCACAGAAAAATTCTGTCTAGCAAAAACTGTGAAAGAACACAGCCAAACAAAGAAGCACCAGGCATGCACTAAGAGAGAGGTTTTAACACACTAAAATCTGATAAAGGATAGGCTGCCCAGGACAGTAGTGTTCACGTTCCCAAACACAACATGGGTGACAGGGTCTCCTGTCCTAAGGTAAACAACTGTGAAGAACTGACAGCTTGGAGGATGAAGCTGGTCAAGAACCTTGGTGATGTTAAAAACAGTTACTGAATATTTTGCTGTAGCCAATACAAAGAGTAGTTATGGTGTATGTTTCTCATACTGAATGAATTTAATGTCAAGCACATCAGCAAAGTGTCTGCATCACTTCAGCAACCTCTGTTTTTTAGATGAACTTGCTGTTTTTCGAAGATTAAAAGTCAAGACTGAAAAATGTGATTATTCTGTGTCAACAGAGTTAAAAAGGTAGATCCAGCATACCAATGAAATATCTCAATATTTTGGAGGTAGCTACACTGGTTACAAAAACAAGTGTATTTTTTGTTTCTAACAACTGATACGTATTCTCTGTTTGACAGACAATTGGGGAAAGAAGAATTAAGCTTTTCTATATTTCAAGGCTATTCAGTAACCGAAAGCTTTACCATCCTGTAATAAAGCAAATCTGTGGTGTTTTTGGGATCATACAGTATCTTAATAATAAGGCCTTTCAGCTCAGATATTTTATATCCATGTTCTATAGGTTGCTTTCTTATGTTCTTTTAAATATACATGTGCAAAGCTACTATTGATCTATGAGCCCAAGTGTGAGTGGAGCACTGGAAATTTAATACAGTCCTGGATGCGCTCCATAAGAGGCAATATTAAGGGCAAAGTGCTTTAAAATGAATGTTAATTCTAATCATAAAACAGGCTACTGGTCTTGGACTTGGGCTTTTAAATGTCCTTACGGAGTAATGGACCTCGCTGTAGCTACTGACCAAGTGGGTTATCTTCATTCGCAGTGCTCTCAGTCCAGCCCACCCCTGACCACCCAAAAGCAGGATACTGGAGCTGAAATTGAAAAAATTTGATGGGGTGAATCATTATAGAGAATATTTTTAAAAAGCATCCCTCCACTGGCAGTGGAACATAAAAAAGGAATGCAAGTGGATGTCTTCTACAGGTGTTGAAGTTCTCTGTGACTGACACAGAACAATATTTTCAGTACATACTAATTCTTTTCCATAAAAATCACAAACAAAACGTAGATATGAGATACATGTGAGATTTGAAAAATCAGTCCCAACATGAACTTTGACGCTGTGATGTGACATCTGTTAGGTTATCGAGACAGGGAGGTATTTCATTACACCCAGCAACTATTTAAGAATTGCTTATGAGAAAAGAATGAATGAGTAGCATATGTGATAGCATGTGTGTCTTTTCAGATTGCTCTTCTAAGTTTAAGGAACTCTTGCAAAACTGAAAAATTCAGACCATAGGCATAATGATGTGTAAGGAATTCCAGCACCCGGACTAAAGCTATTTCATTTTATTGGCACTGTCCATTGTGAAAATATCAGTCAAGTTTGTTCCCATGTGACTGATTTATTCTCTGATGAAGGTTGGAGTAGGGTTCTTCTTCATCTTCCGGAAAAGTTGTGGCACTGGAAGGGCATGCTGCAGGGTGGACTAACTGCTACTAATATTGCCAAGTACATTTGCGATGCCCCAATGGCCAGTGAGTATTTATCAGATGCGTTTAGTACTGGGCTGGGCAGTCCATAGGCCATGAGATGGTGCCTCATCCACCACTTCTGTGTGATAAAGAGGTGGGGAAAATGAGGGTTTCACACCTCATTGGCAAAGCAAACACTTTGGCAGACTTCCCACTTGTTGGGCTTATTCGCTCCAGCACTTTCAGGGATACCAGGCGTACCTGCACTATACGCCTACATTTTCAGTGGTACATCAGAAATGCTTGTGACATTTTTCAGCACAGAAGTCTTCTGTGTCTGTAAACTGGTAAGGTTAAAAACCACATTCTTTCATCACACCTATGTGTAAAGCCCCTGCTTCCCTTAGGAAAATCAGGACAGTGACCATGGAAAAAAAAACATCTCACCTGACTTTTTTGGTTTCTTTTACTTAAACAAATAAGTCTTTCTTGCATGTGTTTGGCGAACAGCACTGTTCCTTTTGGATAGGATGGGGTAAGGGGTGGGAAGGAAGGGGTTTCTCTCTCACTCTCTCTCCCTCTCTCCCTCTTTCTCTGGCAGCAATCACAATTCTGTTGGCAAGAGTAACTGGAATAAAAACAGCAACACCAGACATAGGGGAGAAAAAAGAAAAATGATCCATTGAACCAGGAGTGTTCGCCCTCTTTTAATTACGTAGTTGTCCAGCATTCATTCTTTTTTTCTTTCCCTGAAACCCCGGGTAAGTGGTAATTAGCTCGTGGGGGATAAAACCAGCTGACTGGAAGAGCACTAGTGCATTTTGGAGCAAGATGGCTAACAGGAAGGCTGTATTCCTCTTTCACGGATTCCTCATACTTGCTCTGTTCCGACCCTCACTTCAGGGAGGTAGGAGAAACTCATACACAAAGTTTACATCTATGGGGGCATCACAATTTTCGTATTTCAGGACTCGGGCAAGCGTTTTGTCCATGTTATCATGCTTTGACGTGTTCCTCTGTAACCGCAGCATCCTCTGTGCTCCAGAGTTCTGTCTGGGGCTGATGGTACAGCATATATCACAATATGCTGTGCAACCTACACTGTGCTTCTGCAAAACCAGAAATCGCTCCTTTCATTCCTCATTTGTGACCATTCGTTTTGAACCTTATATTTTTCTGAATTTTTAGTCTCTATTAAGTGTATTTGAACATGTTGAGCAATGCAAAGTAACTTTTACTTTTTAAAGTTTAAGTACCTTTGCATTAATTAACTGACTTAGGCAAAAAAACAAGCCAGAATATTAATACGTTAGGTGATTTTTCAAAAGTGACAATCAAACACAGTTACATACAAAAGTGATTTTTACGCATACATTTTATTACATTAATTATAAACTCTACAGCAGGATTTTTACTTAGGTCTTAAGGAAAACTTAGGTTCCTGATTTATTTCAGGAGAAGATTGAACATGTATTCATGTTGTGTCAGAGATGAAGTGCATATCCACTATTAATAATAAGCTACAAGAAAACTGAACTTTCACTATGTCATTCTTACATGATGTTTTACTCTGTAAAAAGTTAAACAGTTTTTTTTTCTTTGCATTGGAAATATATTGCTTGCTGTTTTTTTACAGTTATAATCAAAACTATAGTTCAGTTTTTCTGTGTGCTTGCATGTTCTCCCAATCCAGTTTTGGTTAATAGTGAGCAGATTCAGTACCTGAGGGTTGCCAGCTTCTTGCAAAACTTGGAAATTTGACTTAGATTTCTACTATTTCTAATTAAATTTCAGATAAATTAGAATAATAGTGTTTACAGCTTTATTGTATCATGTAGTGTGTTGGGAATATAAAGCATCTATCGTGGGGCTACAGAAAATAATAACATGCTGAATCTTCTATGTTATTAACCTTAAGCCTCATTAATGTAATCAGTCATTTTCCTGAAACCATGCCGTCCTTTAAGATTGTGTAAAATAATTACAGCTTTTTATTTCCCTTTTGCAATACAGACATGCATCACGAATTAAGAGAATAATGAAATGTATGGCATACAATCCAATAATGTAAAACATAATATTTAATGTTTTTTGCCACTTTTTACCACACATGTTCAGCTAAACCGGGGGCCATGACCACGCCACACTGTCCTATAATTGGTTATTTAATTTTCCTTAGGTTTTGTGCAGTTCACATACTAAGAGCAAGCAGCATTAATTCAGAGCATTACAGCCCCTTTCTATAATTGGTATATAGAGCCAGACATTTAGAGTCACCCAGGATCCCCTCTACTGTGGACAGTGTTCTGACAAACATCTGAGCATTTTGCAGTTAAAATGACCTTACTAGTTCTTCCATCTTAGAATTAAGGAGGGGGGGGGGGGGGGG